>JAYESA010000004.1:145397077-145817077 GCA_036927795.1 Iris macrosiphon
ACCATGCTAGTATAGAGGAGGTAGAGTTTTGTTTGGTCCGCCAGGAGAGCCAGAGTTTGAGTTTGCTAGAGGAGCTGCAGAGCAGGGAGAAGGCATTATTTGTGGAGCTATGGTGGAAGACAAGGAGTTGCCACATCCATTGATAGCAGAGTTCTTGGATGTGTTTCCTGAGAAATTGCTAGGGTTGCCACCAGATCGAGATGTTGAATTCTCTATAGACTTGGTACAAGGTGCAGAACCAATTTTGTAACATGTTTATAGAGTAAACAACAACGAGCTGGTCGAGCTGATGAAGCAGGTAGACGAATTACAGGATAAGGGGTTTATCAGATCAAGTTCTTCATCGTGGGGAGCCCCGATATTATTTGTACTGAAGAAGGATAGATCAGTGCGCATGTGCATTAATTACAGGGCTTTGAATAATCTCACTATCAAGAATAAGTACCCTTTGCCACGGATTGATGATCTATTCGATCAATTGAGTGGTACCAAGGTGTTTTCTAAGATAGACTTGAGATCAGACCACCAGGTGAAGGTGAAGCCGGTGGACATACCAAAGACTGCTTTTAGAACTCGGTATGGTCAGTACGAGTTTATGGTGATATCGTTCGGTTTGACTAATGCACCGACGATATTTATGAACTTGATGAACAAGGTGTTCCATCAGTACCTTGACAAGTTCGTGGTGGTATTCATCGACGACATACTCATATACTCGAAGATACCGGAGTAGCACGAGGAGAATTTGTCATGCCCCAGTCCCAAAATACGTAGGACCAGGAATACGTGACACGCCCGCTACGCATTCGACCAGACTCTGGTCTGACTCGAATACGTATAAGCTGTATAATATAAAGAGCACTATCTAGATATCCCATAAATATAAACCTCTATGTCTCAATCCACAATGTACATCAGTATACAAGAAAGAGCTATATGTGCTAAAGTCGGCCGCCCAATAACACACAAACTTGAATAGACTCGAGAAGAGATGAATCTACAAAAACTAGGCTACAACAGCAGGTGAATAATCAATATGAAATAAGTAACCATAATGCCGGTAGAAATAATATGAGTACCTGGTACAGTGCCTGCAAGATATGCCACTCAATCAGCAACTCCAAGTGCCCCATAATTGTTTATGCTGCAAAACTGGCAGGGAACCAGGTCCTTAGAGGGACGTAACAAGGTACAAAATACAGCATGTCAAGTATAACATAAAGTACAAGTGCAACGACGGGGTAATCTAGCATAACCAACTAAGTGTGACACAGTTTAAAGACAATGTTCGATGCATGGGCTATCTAAAATAAAATTGTAGCTCCGAACACAGAGGGGGCGTACCGTAGCTCCGAGCACAGAGTCACACGGGTGATACAACTACTCTAGAATACAGGATCACTACATATACATATATAAGCGCGTGCAGAGGAGCCCAAACGTCTAGTAACTGTCTTCCCCTTCCCAAGCGGTCAACGATGGTGCGCTGAACCTGAACCTCTATCTAACAGTCTCGACACACAGAAATAACTCAACAGATGCGACCCCAAGGTCGTCCCAGTCTCTGGTCATGATGTCAGTATCAGGATACAAGAATCTGGAATGATCACAGTATATGAGTGTGTCTTGGGGTATCGATATACTCAGGTATGTACATCGAGGTATTACGAACATCTAGCATTCATTCTAGACGTTACGACGAACGTCTGCACCCGGTTGTGATCCGAACGCGAAGTATCGATCGTAAACAAAATACGCGCACAATGTACATAAAGAAATAATAAATATCTGTAATATGAAATACAGGGTGGCAAGGTACACTTGCCTGCGTCCGGCTCCTGATGACGGGGATCCGGTACCACGTCCAAGTCCTCAGGTCCCGTAGTACCTAGAGATGAGATACAAACCCAATCAATAATCTATCACACGTCAAACAGGGATGTGACACACGTCTATACATATGCTCAGTCTCAGCTACGACTCATAGGGACAAGACGCTAGGGGTTGACCACAGTTGACTATCGGTGTGATACATCAAATCAACTAGTCATCTGTACACTATCATCGACCAATCCTCAAACACAATTAATGATTATTAACCCTTTGTTTCATATCATTATTACCAAATCATAAAGTACTACTCTAATTTAACCACCTTTAATTTCCAGTCCCTAAATTACCGATTAGGGGTTTTACACTACACACTAGTCCACAATCATCCACGTGCTCCTCAGTGTTCATCAACGTTCAAAATATCAGAATCTTATTTCTCCATAATTTAATCCTCATTAATTTATTTAGCATTTTACCCACCATGTAATATATCCAGGACATTTATCTAAAATCAAATCCTAAACCTCCATGGAAAATCCTTTATTATTTTTATAATTTATTTATGCAAACACTAAACCTAAACCTCCATGCAAAACATTTAAATTCATTTTAATTCATGTAAACAATGAACCCTAACCTATATTAACCCTAATCAAACATACATACACATAAGCTCAAAGAAAACACTATACTATACTACATAAACCCTAAAACACATTAAACCTTATCATCAACACTACACCTTTATCAACAACATATACAAACCTCGTTAATTAACTCAACAAGAATATAAACAAAGAGAGGGGGAGGGAGTCGACCTCGACGTGGCGGCATTGACCCGGGGTTGGCCGGAGAAGAAGCTGGAGGTGGAGGTGGTGGTGTGAAGAGGTGCGGGTAAGGTGGTGTAAGGGTGGTGGAGGTGATGGTGCAATGGTGGTGGAGGTGATGGTGCAATGGTGGTGGTGGAGGATCAATATGGTAGTGACCGGAGGGGGATCGGCAAGGTGGAGGAAGAGGTCGGGGTGTGGGTGGAGCTTCGGGGTAAAGCTGGAGGTGATCGAGAGGGTGGAGGAAGAGCTCGGCGGAGCAAATGAGTGGAGGAAGTGGTGGTGGATAGGCAGCAGGCCGGAGAACAGGTCGTGGCAGCACCGGAGAATGGTGGTTGGGTTCGGTGAGAAGTGGGTACAGCCGCGCGATTGGGCGGAGGAGCCTCGGTGCGGGTGGTGGTAGCTCGTGGGGCTGTGAGGGCCGACCGGTGCTCGGGAGTGGCGGATGCAGCCCGTCGGATGTTGGAGCTGTCAGTGGCCCGCCGGAGCAAAGCTGGCCGGATGCTAGGCTTCTCCAGGAAGAAGAAAGGAAGAAGAAGAAGAAAGAAAGAAATAGAGGGCTCGGTTTTCTATGTGGAGGAGGAAGGAGAGAGAGAGGGGGATGGGGTTTCCTAGGTTTTTGGGGATTAGGGCCGGCATGGGGAAGAGGGAGGTGATGTGACATTTTATAGGAAGGGGTGTGTTGAATGGAGGGTGGTGATGTTCCCATTTCAAATGAGTGGTGAGGGGGTGTTGTGTGTTTGGCATGGGTTTAATTAAATGGACATTGGAATTAAATGGGGATTGAAATGGGATTAGTCAAAGTTGGTATCCCCGATTTAATTATATTAAATTGTGTCCCGTGTTTTTTATTTAAATGGGGGCACTTTGGGTCTCAAATTGGGAGTGACACAAAGGTCAAAAATGGTGTAGGCTTGGTGTCAGTCTTGGACCCTTTAGTTGGTCCAGCTCAATGGGTTAAGTTGGTATCTCAAAATTGATGGTAACGATACAGGTATCCGACACGGGATTAAATATGGGAATTGGATACGGGAAGTTGTGCAATTAATTTAGGGCACAACGGATTTGATTTTGAGCGACGGAAAAGTCCAGCGCCTAAATTGGCGGATCAAGTCAAAAGTACAATAGTCTGTTAGAATTTATGGGTAGATGTTGGGCTCCAAATAATTCAACAATGGTAGGGCGCGCCAAGGGTTTAATTAAAATAATCAGACATATGCAACCTTACTCTAAACCTCAAACATCGGCTGCTAAACCAAAATTTTCTAACCCATACCAGACTATCTATATAAATAAGGGGGTTTACATCATTCCCAACTTAGAAAAATTTTGTCCCCGAAAATAAAAGTAAAGCACTATAATAGCTAAGAGAATTTAAAAACAAACTAGTAGTCAAATGCGGTACGTAAATTCGTACCTTGCTCCTCAAATAAATACGGAAAACGCTGTCGAATGGAATCCTCGTGCTCCCAGGTAGACTCGCCTGGCGAATGATACTTCCATGCAACTCTGACCAGTCGAATAGTCTGCCCTCTCAAAGTATTCTCACTGTGCTCGCCGATCTCAACTGGCTGCTCTACGTAAGATAGACTGGGCCCAACTGTAATCTCCGAATGATCAAGCACGTGGCTAGGGTCTGCCACATATCTCCTCAACTGCGATACATGAAATACGTTATGCACTCCTTCTAATGATGGAGGCAATGCAAGACGGTAAGCCACTTCGCCAACTCGTTCTAAGATGTCAAAAGGTCCGATGTACCTCGGACTTAGCTTGCCTCTGAATCTGATGGTACCACGAGTAGGTGATATCCTCAAAAATACATGGTCACCTTCCTTGAACACCAAAGGTTTGCGGTGCGTATCTGCCCAATGTTTCTGTTTGTCCTGTGCTGTACGCAGGTGGCTCTGAATCTGCTTGACTTTCTCCACTGTCTGTGTCACCAACTCTGGACCAAGTATCTGACGCTCTCCCACGTCACTCCAACATACTGGTGACCTACATTTCCTGCCGTACAGTGCCTCATAAGGTGCCATATGCATGCTAGCCTGGTAGCTGTTATTGTAGGAGAATTCCACCAAGTGTAGATGGTCCTCCCAAGATCCTCCAAAATCGATCATGCACGCTCTTAACATATCCTCTAATATCTGTATCGTGCGCTCTGACTGGCCATCAGTATTTGGATGATATGTAGTACTGAACTTGAGACGAGTTCCTAGACTCTCCTGCATACTCTGCCAAAAATATGACGTGAATCTGGAATCATGATCCGATACGATGATGACAGGCACTCCATATGGTCGTACTATCTGCCTCACATATATGTCAACTAATATCTCCGTGGACTGCCCAACTCTGAAGGGCAAGAAAATGAGCAGACTTGGTGAGTCTGTCTGCGACAACCCAAACTGTATCCTTTCCGCTAGGGCTCCGCGGGAATCCTGTGACGAAGTCCATGGTAATGTGTTCCCACTTCCACTCGGAAATGGAAAATGGCTGCAATAGTCATCCAGTCCTCTGATGTTCATCATTGACTTGCTGACAAACTAAATATCTCGCCACGAATCTTGCAATATCTCTCTTCATCCCATGCCACCAGAAATGTTGTCTCAAATCTCGGTACATCTTCGTACCCCCGGGATGGATAGAATAAATCGAGCTATGAGCCTCGGTTATCAACTCTTGGCGTAGCTCGCCACTCGAAACATATAGGCGATCTCCATACCTCAATGTTCCGTCTTCATGCATCCTGAGTCCCGTCTGCATGTTGGCCTCTGTCCGCTCTCGCAATCGTCGAAATCTCGCGTCCGTAGGCAGGGCTGCCTTGATCCTCTCAATTAATGTAGACTGAACCTCGTGACTGGCCATCAGTCTGTCCATGCCTGGCAATACAATCTCTATCCCAAGCTCCTGGAGATCCTCTAGGCCGCTGAGTCTTCAAAAAGTATGCCATGGGCTTCCTACTTAAGGCATCTGCTACTATATTTGCCTTACCAGGGTGGTACTGCAACTCAATATCATAATCTGTCATCAACTCTAGCTAGTGCCTTTGTCTCATGTTGAGCTCCCTCTGCGTGTAGACATACTTCAGACTTTTTGTGTTCTGTATAAATGTCAACATGCTCTCTATAAAGGTAGTGTTGCCATAGCTTTAGTGCAAATATCACTGTAGCTAGCTCTAGGTCATGCGTCTGATAGTTCTTCTCATGAACCCTTAGTCGTCCTGATGCGTAGACTATCTATTCTATCTAATCATAACTCATATTTGCTGAGCATGGCATACAATCTCTCCTGTCTCAGCGTCTCCAACATAATCCTGAGATGTCTCTCGTGCTCCTTTTGGCTCTTGGAATATACTAAGATGTCGTCGATAAATACCATCACGAACTTATCTAAGTATTGGTGGAAAATATTGTTCATCAGACTCATAAATACTACTGGCGGGTTGGTTAAATCAAACGGCATGACTAAAAACTCATAGTGCCCATACTTCGTTCGAAAAGCCGTCTTCGGGATGTCCTCTCTCCATACCTCGATATGATGATAGCCTAATCTGAGATCGATCTTCGAGAATACACATGCGCCACTAAGCTGATCAAACGTACCGTCCCGTCTTTCTTCGGCATAATTAAGATGACACTAGCCTGAATGAAACCCTTGTCTAAGAGATCCTCTACTATGGACCTTCAACTCAACCAACTCTATCTGTGCTAGTCTGAAGACGAGAAAATAACTAGCTCGGCTCTGGGAGTCAACTCTTTAGCAAACTCTATGTCTCTGTCAGGTGGCCGACCCAGAAGGTTCTCTAGTAACACCTCCTCAAACTCAATATAATGCGGGGGTACACTGGTTTACCCTTTGCATTGTGTGTCGCTAAGGTTGGACACCATGCTCTCGGCTCCCTGAAGAAACTCAACTCAGGGTAACCTGGTGGTCTAAAAATAATGCAACTACGTCGACAATCTAGGGTCGCGTGGTATTGGCTCTACCAATCCATGTCTATGATAAGGTCATAGTCTAGACTAAACCTCATAATAATTTCTTCCGTTCTGTTTTCAACATCAATCCTCAAAAGAAAAAAAAATCTTGCCTAATGTATAATTTCTCTTCTCCTCAAGGTTTTCCCTAAAATTTTATTCCTCGAATTTCTTCTTTCGTTATTTATCTCTCCAAGTCACATAGTACAATAATGGTATCACTCAAGAACATACTAGAATTCCTGGAATCAGATCATTATCTTTCAAGTGAGAGCCTGAAATTTTATCTTCTCTAGTCCATAATATCATTCCTGATATCACTATCATTTACAACAACTAATTCCTAGCATCGGCTATGCACTTCCATAAATTATTCTAGGTCATGATCAACAATCCTTCCAGCTCCCAGTACTTCCAAGATCACTGCTATCTCAAGTACGAATAGGGTACTACTGGTTCCAATTCTCTTGTTACCCTTTCATACTAGTTCTAGAATCCAAAAGAACCTATCAATCTATCCTACTCAGGGTAACAATCTTCTCAGAGAGTGTTATATGAATTTTGTCTTTTGTCGTCTGGGCTACGATCTTCTTCTGGAGGAAACCATCAGGCACAAACGTCCGTCTTCCCGAATATTAGGGGATGAGAAACAATGATAATGATATTGAAGGAAATTGAACGAATACAAATTGGAAGTCCAAGGGCGATAATCACATACAAAGTGAGTTTTTAAAATCGATTAGGGATTGGGATCCTATTCAACAATCATAATATCTATTCCTAATTTGCAGGCTCGCTTGGCACAGTTAGGTGACCAAGATGATTTAAATCGGACCTACATCGGCCACCACAAAAATATGTCACGCCCCAGTCCCAAAATACGTAGGACCAGGAATACGTGACACGCCAGCTACGCAGTCGACCAGACTCTGGTCTGACTCGAATACGTATAAGCTGTATAATATAAAGGGCACTATCTAGATATCCCATAAATGTAAACCTCTATGTCTCAATCCACAATGTACATCAGTATACAAGAAAGAGCTATATGTGCTAAAGTTGGCCGCCCAATAACACACAAACTCGAATAGACTCGAGAAGAGATGAGTCTACAAAAACTAGGCTACAACAGCAGGTGAATAATCAATATGAAATAAGTAACCATAATGCCGGTAGAAATAATATGAGTACCTGGTACAGTGCTCGCAAGACATGCCACTCCATCAGCAACTCCAAGTGCCCCATAATCGTCTATGCTGCAAAACTGGCAGAGAACCAGGTCCTCAGAGGGACGTAACAAGGTACAAAATACAGCATGCCAAGTATAACAGAAAGTACAAGTACAACGATGGGGTAATCTAGCATAACCAACTAAGTGTGACACAGTTTAAAGACAATGTTCGACGCGTGGGCTATCCAAAATAAAGTCGTAGCTCCGAACACGGAGACACACGGGACGTACCGTAGCTCCGAGCACAGAGTCACACGGGTGATACAACTACTCTAGAATACAGGATCACTATATATATATATATATAAGCGCGTATAGAGGAGCCGAAACGTCTAGTAACTATCTTTTCCTTCCCAAGCGGTCAACGATGGTGCGCTGAACCTGAACCTCTATCTAATAGTCTCGACACACAGAAATAACTCAACAGACGCGACCCTAAGGTCATCCCAGTCTCTGGTCATGATGTCAGTATTAGGATACAGGAATCTGGCACGATCACAGTGTATGAGTGTGTCCTGGGGTGTCGATATACTCGGGTACGTACATTGAGGTGTTACGAACATCTAACATTCATTCTAGATGTTACGACGAACGTCTGCACCCGGTTGTGATCCGGACACGAAGTATCGATCGTAAACAAAATACGCGCACAATGTACATAAAGAAACAATAAATATCTGTAATTTGAAATACAGGGTGGCAAGGTACACTTGTCTGCGTCCGGCTGCTGATGACGGGGATCCGGTACCACGTCCAAGTCCTCAGGTCCCGTAGTACCTAGAGATGAGATACAAACCCAATTAATAATCTATCACACGTCAAACAGGGATGTGACACACGTCTATACATATGCTCAGTCTCAGCTACGACTCATAGGGACAAGACGCTAGGGGGTTGACCACAGTTAACTATCGGTGCGACACATCAAATCAACTAGTCATCTGTACACTATCATCGACCAATCCTCAAACACAATTAATGATTATTAACCCTTTGTTTCATATCATTGTTACCAAATCACAAAGTACTACTCTAATTTAACCACCTTTAATTTCCAGTCCCCAAATTACCGATTAGGGGTTTTACACTACACACTAGTCCACAATCATCCACGTGCTCCTCAGTGTTCATCAACGTTCAAAATATCAGTATCTTATTTCTCCATAATTTAATCCTCATTAATTTATTTAGCATTTTACCCACCATGTAATATATCCAGGATATTTATTTAAAATCAAATCCTAAACCTCCATGGAAAATCCTTTATCATTTTTATAATTTATTTATGCAAACACTAAACCTAAACCTCCATGCAAAACATTTAAATTCATTTTAATTCATGTAAACAATGAACCCTAACCTACATTAACCCTAATCAAACATACATATACATAAGCTCAAAGAAAATACTATACTACACTACATAAACCCTAAAACACATTAAACCTCATCATCAACACTATACCTTTATCAACAACATATACAAACCTAGTTAATTAACTCAACAAGAATATAAACAAAGAGAGGGGGAGGGAGTCGACCTCGACGTGGCGGCGTCGACCAGGGGTTGGCCGGAGAAGAAGCTGGAGGTGGAGGTGGTGGTATGAAGAGGTGCGGGTGAGGTGGCATAAGGGTGGTGGAGGTTATGTAATGGTGGTGGAGGTGATGGTGCAATGGTGGTGGAGGTGATGGTGCAATGGTGGTGGTGGAGGATCAATAGGGTGGTGGCCGGCGGGGGATCGGCAGGGTGGAGAAAGAGGTCAGGGTGTGGGTGGAGCTCCAGGGTGAAGCTGGAGGTGATCGAGAGGGTGGAGGAAGAGCTCGGCGGAGCAAATGAGTGGAGGAAGTGGTGGTGGATAGGCAGCAAGCCGGAGAACATGTCGTGGCAGCGCAGGAGAATGGTGGCTGGGTTCGGTGAGAAGTGGGTGCAGCCGTGCGATTGGCCGGAGGAGCCTCGGTATGGGTGGTGGTAGCTCGTGGGGCTGTGAGGGCCGGCCAGATCTCTGGAGTGGCGGATGCAGCCCGTTGGATGTTGGAGCTGTCAGTGGCCCACCGGAGAATAGCCAGTTGGCCGGAGCAAGCTGGCCGGATGCTAGGCTTCTCCAGGAAGAAGAAAGGAAGAAGAAGAAAGAAAGAAATAGAGGGCTCAGTTTTCTATGTGGAGGAGGGAGGAGAGAGAGAGGGGGATGGGGTTTCCTAGGTTTTTGGGGATTATGGCCGGCATGGGGAAGAGGGAGGTGATGTGACATTTTATAGTAAGGGGTGTGTTGAATAGAGGGTGGTGATGTTCCCATTTCAAATGAGTTGTGAGGGGGTGTTGTGTGTTTGGCATGGGTTTAATTAAATGGACATTGGAATTAAATGGGGATTGAAATGGGATTAGTCAAAGTTGGTATCCCCGATTTAATTATATTAAATTGTGTCCCGTGTTTTTTATTTAAATGGGGGCACTTTGGGTCTCAAATTGGGAGTGACACAAAGGTCAAAAATGGTGTAGGCTTGGTGTCAGTCTTGGACCCTTTAGTTGGTCCGGCTCAACGGGTTAAGTTGGTATCTCAAAATTGATGGTAACGATACAAGTATCCGACACGGGATTAAATATGGGAATTGGATACGGAAAGTTGTGCAATTAATTTAGGGCACAACGGATTTGATTTTGAGTGACAGAAAAGTCCAGCGCCTAAATTGGCGGATCAAGTCAAAAGTACAACAGTCTGTTAGAATTTATGGGTAGATGTTGGGCTCCGAATAATTCAACAATGGTAGGGCGCGCCAAGGGTTTAATTAAAATAATCATACATATGCAACCTTACTCTAAACCTCAAACATCTACTGCTAAACCAAAATTTTCTAATCCATACCAGACTATCTATAGAAATAAATGAGGGGGTTTACAGCATTTGCGGATTGTGTTGGAGGTGCTGAGGAAGGAGAAGTTGTATGGGAAGCTGTCCAAGTATGAGTTCTTCTTGGACAAGGTAGAGTTCTTGGGGCATGTTGTGACTGGTGATGGTATTTCAGTGGATCCGAAGAAGATCGCAGTAGTAGAATCTTGTAAGACCCCGAGTTCGGTAACAGAGATAAGGAGTTTCTTGGGATTGGCAGGCTACTACAGGAAGTTTGTGCAGGATTTTTTGATGATTGTCGAGCCGATAACCAGACTCACCAGAAAGTAGAGTTTGTTTGGATGGAGGATTACCAGGTTTCTTTTGAGGAATTGAAGAAGAGGTTGACGTCTGCTCCTATTTTGACGTTGCCATCAGGATCTGGAGGTTTCACTATTTATAGTGATGCATCGGGGAAAGGTTTGGGTTGTGTTCTTCAGCAGAATGGAAAAGTGATTGCCTTTGCATCCAGGCAATTGCGTCCTCATGAGAAGAACTATCCTACCCATGATTTGGAGTTGGCAGCAGTCATCTTCGCCCTGAAGTTATGGAAATATTATTTGTACGGAGAGCGTGTGGAGATCTTCACAGACCACAAGAGCTTGAAGTACGTTTTCACGCAAAAGGAGTTGAACATGAGGCAGCGTCGGTGGTTGGAACTGATAAAGAATTTTGATATATCGTTGCAGTATTATCCTGGGAAGCTAATGTAGTTGCCGATGCTTTGAGTAGGTATCCAGTAGCTATGTTCTTGACGCAGGATCGATATTTGTTGGAGGACTTGGAGAGCTTGGGCATTGAGGTGATAGTTCCTGGCTTGGCTATATAGATGTAGGGATTGCAGATACATTCAGATTTGATGGACATGATTAATGAAGCCCAGTATGATGATGTATCTCTGAGAAGCATCAGAGCTCAGGTGAGAGCAGGATTGGAGGATGATTTCACCATTGCCGAGGATGAATGTTTGCGGCATGGAGTTAGATTGTGTGTGCCTAGTGGAGAGCTGCGTGAGAAGGTATTGTAGGAAGCACATCGCTCTCAGTATTCCATACATCCAGGTGCCAATAAGATGTATCAGGATATACGAGAGTGTGTGTGGTGGTATGGCATGAAGAGGGAAGTGGCACACTTTATATCCAGATGCTTAGTGTGCCAGTAGGTGAAAGCCGAGAGGCCAAGGCCAGGAGGTTTACTTCAGCCATTACCCATTCCAGAGTGGAAGTGGGAACACATTGCTATAGATTTTGTGTCCGGACTTCCACGATCTCTAGGAGGAAAAGATGCAATTTGGGTCATCGTTGACAGGTTGACCAAGTCGGCCCACTTTTTGCCTTTCAAGGTGGGTTTGTCTACGGAGAAGCTGGCAGAGATGTATGTGAGGCAGATCGTCAGGATACATGGAGTTTCCGTCAGCATAGTCTCGGATCGGGATAGTCGTTTCACTTCTCATTTCTGGAGGAGTTTGCAGGCGAGTTTGGGCACTCAGCTCAAATTCAGTACTACATATCATCCCCAGACAGATGGGCAGCCAGAGAGGACTATTCAGACTCTCGAGGATATGTTGCGCACTTGTGTACTAAATTTTGGGGGTTCTTGGGAGGACTATCTTTATTTGGTAGAGTTTGCTTATAACAACAGCTACCAGGCTAGTATAGAGATGTCACCTTTTGAAGCTCTGTACGGTCGGAGATGTCGTACTCCCTTGTCATGGGACGATGTTGGAGAGAGAGTTTTATTTGGGCCAGAGATGATTGTGGATGCAGCGAAAAAGGTTTAGTTGATCAGAGACAGACTTCGAGTGGCGCATGACAGACAGCGGCATTGGGCCGATAGCCACCGGAGACCTTTGGAGTTCGAGGTATAGTTTAGATTTTTGTTTGTTCTTGTTATTGGTTGTTTATTATAGATTAAGTTCTTAAGGTGGTATTTTGTTCTAGGTGGGTGGTTTGGTGTTTCTGAGGATTTCTCTAACATGAGGCACGATTCGCTTCGGTGGAGGCAGAAAGCTTAGTCCATGATTCATCGGACCTTTCACTATTCTAGAGAGGGTCGGTGTAGTTGCTTATAAACTAGACTTTTCACCTGCATTGGAGGGAGTGCACAACGTGTTTCATATATCGCAGTTGAGACGGTACGTGGCAAATCCTAGTCACGTATTG
This sequence comes from Iris macrosiphon, assembly GCA_036927795.1. Taxonomy (NCBI): domain Eukaryota; kingdom Viridiplantae; phylum Streptophyta; class Magnoliopsida; order Asparagales; family Iridaceae; genus Iris; species Iris macrosiphon. Next base: position 145,409,993 of record JAYESA010000004.1, read on the forward strand.
GATCACTCGGAGATAGAAGTGGGCCCTACTCTTAGCTATCCAGAGCAGCCAGTTAAAATTCTGGATCGGAGAGAGAAGGTGCTGAGGAACCAGACTATTCCTTTGGTACGCGTCGCATGGAGGCATCATTCTCCAGGGCAGTCTACCTGGGAGAGAGAGGATGAAATACGAGAGCGTTATCCATATTTGTTTGTGCCTTGAGGTATGTTCTTTCATAGTTAGTTCTGTTCTTTTGTTATATTATGTTATTTTCTGGGGATAGTTTTCGTCTTTGAATTTCGAGAAAAAAATTATTTTAAGGAGGGCAGACTTGTCACAACCACATTTTCTATGAAAGGGTATTTTAGTAATTTAATATTTAAATTAAATATTGTGCTTGTTAAATAATTAATTATTGTATTATTTAATTATTGTTAGATGTTATTTATTTATTTTGGACTTATGTTAGTAGACCTAACTAGTGTAGTTTAGACTCATGGACCAACATGTATTAATTGTTAGACTTTAGCCCATTTAGAAAGTCCGTTGATTAGGAGGATGATTAATTTAATTAAACCATTAGACTAGAAGCTTCCCTCCTTAATTATTTCTTCATGAGAGGCCCCGAGGGGTATAATGGACATTACATAGTAGCTTGAGGAAGGGGTAGAGGGGGCCGGCCTATTAAAGAAGAGGAGGAAAGTTTATCTCTCCTCTTTTTATTTGAAAACTTGATCTAGAATTTCTCTCAACCAAATTTCTTCATTCCACATTATTTTTCCTACCAAATTTTATCCCAATTCCTTCCCAAATCACCATTGAAGGCTAGTGGAGCAAGGATCTAGAAGGAGGAAGCAAAGATCTACAAAGAGGAGCAAGAATCTACAAATTGGAGGCCAATTTTATCACAATTGGAGGTTTTATTGGAAATCCATCTTCCAATAGGTACAATTCAGTTTTTTCCTTAATTTAGGTTCTAAATCTGATATTTAACCATGAGAAATCAACCCATATACATAGGCTACCCATATGATTTGGTTTTGTGTCCATATGAGGCCTATTGAGAAAGTTATGGTGCTTTTTGTGTCAATTTTGGGAGAATTTCGAGATTGACAATTGTTGTGTGTGTCAATTGGTCCTATAGATCAATTTGGCATGTGCTTGTGTGTTTGGGGCTAATTGGGTACGTGTAGGTCGTGTCCATAATTGGGTACGTGTAGGTCGTATCCCAATAATTTATTGATATGTGTTGATTTGAGAGTTTTTCCTCCGACATGGGACTTTCTGCATGTCACATTTTGACAACGGATACGTATATTTGTGTTTGACTCTTCGTATTATTAATAAGTAATATATTAGACTTGTTCGTGTCCTTTAGGGTACGTTTGGATGTGTGGTTGACTCGTATCACAAGCGTATCCTAGATCTAGTGGGATACGGGTGTGATATACTCTATGTGTTTGTGCAATTTAATTTTATATCTATTTCTCTATTGTTCTTATATATATATATATATATATATATATATATATATATATATATATATATATATTATTGTGTGTATATATTTATATATTATTGTGTCATAGATCTATGTATCTATTTTACCTATGTGTGTGTATATATATAAAATAGATACATAGATCATACGTGCGGTGTATTATACATCTATGTTGTGTGTATATATTTATGTATTATTGTGTCATAGATCATACGTGCGGTGTATTATACCAGTCGGGGTGGGGAGTATTTAGTGTAGATATATGATCATACCCTCCTTGTGCATGTCTTGTTCCTTGTGAGTGTTGATCATACACCGCATGTATGATTAACCAGGCCATTATACTCTTTTGCAAGCCGATCACATGTTAAGCTAGTACTCACACACTTAGACATTAGTATTCTTATTCATTGTCATATTATTCATTATTGTATTTATTCTAGTATTTTCTTATTGTGTATCTCTTGTATCTATTATGCATCTTGTATATTCACATCTATTTATTGTTATATAGTTTTTATCATTGATTAGAACTGCTGTTAGAGATGTACTATACTCTTTTCCTGACTGGATATATTTTTTCCAGATGACACTGAGGAGTGGTATCCTACACATTATGGACCTCAAGATATTGTGGGTTTAGAGTCAGAGACCTTGGCTCAGGAGGGACTTATCCCAACTGAGACAAATAACCCGAGTTTAGTAGCTTCTTAGTATTCTTTTGTACTGAATTTGTCTCCAGCTTATTTTGTTAATATTCTTTCAGACTCATTGATGTTATTATTTTAGACTCATGAGTTGTATGCGACTATTCTATTCTTTATCATATTTGTGCTCGTTTCCATCTTAGATTTGTGATTGAGTATATTTGTTATTTTTGGTGGTTTATTATAATGCTAGATAGATTACCCAGACAGCGTTCTACAGCCGATTCTGCGGCGTAGGCTGGACTTTGTTCCCGACTTGCATCCCTACATCGGGTGCGGGTCGTGACAACACCATTGCCTATGAATATTCAAATTGAACCATGCGTATCCTAAAGTATCTTGACATAATCACTATGTATCATATCTAGAATGGCTGAACACAAAACTCTACCTTAAATTGGACACACAATTTCTTTGGAGACACAATACAAATACTTGGTAGACAAAAAATTATAATCACCCCAAATATACCATTCTAACTTCTAGATCTACTAAGCATTGATCCTCTATAACCTAATTCAACTCATAGAGGGTTAGACCCACCTATTAGGGGTCTCCTACTAGATCTAATTCCGTACAAATTGGTGAAAGTAATAATTACCTATTGGAAGTGTATTCCTAATGAAGATCCACGAATTGAGGACATAAGAAAGATGAATTAGACATGATCCTCCTTACTTGGCACTCTTTCCAAGTCCCTCTTGTGCTCCTAATCTCTATCTCTCTAAAAAAAAGAATTGAAGATGAATTGGTGTGATTTGGAATGGTAGAGGAAGAATTTAGGATTTTGGAAATTTTTGGTGGAGAATTGGGGAATATGAAGTAGAGTGATGGAGACAAAATACCAACTTGCTATCTCATGATACACAATCACATACCCTTTGCTACACCAGTAGTCCACATCCTCATGATACCCATGGTACACACTAATATTCACATATATGAATTTATAATGCAATAACAATTCTATATGAATAATATAGCAATTGACATAAAAACATAAGGATATATATATATATATATATATATATATATATATATATATATATATATATATATATATATATATATATATATTATCCTAATTTAGCACTTATGGACACCATTGCCTATGAATATTCATACTCAACCATGCTTGTCCTAAAGTATCTTGACACAATCACTACGTATCCTATCTAGAATGTGTCACGATACACACCCGGATATTCGGGCATGAGTACGTGGGTACGTCCAGCCTATACCGCAGCATCGACGGTAGAACACTGTCTGGGTCAACTCTACTATCTAAATATCTCAAGCAATGTATACATGGTACCTGTCAATCATCTCAACTCCAATCGGAGGAACAATATGATATCTGATAAATATAACTATACTCAATCATAATGCAAACTAAGGAAGATAAAGCACGAGATGGAAAAGCGAAAGAAAGAGTCACAATACATCCACAAGCCTGAAATAATATATATATGCCAATAACCTCAATAAAAGTCTAATACAAGTCTAGCAATAATCTAAACCTCCTTAGGTTCTGGTACTAAGTCCTCCTGCTCTAAATGAGTATCCTCTAATGGAACGCCGTCCTGCGATCCATAGTACATAGGACACTGGTCTATGATCCAATCATCTAAAAATATATCCAATCAGGATTGGAGCAAAGTACATACCTCTGAAAGCAGTTTCAAATACACAATCGAGCATATATAACAGGTAATAGAAAAGAATACACGATAACTAAACAACAGAATAAAATAAACTAGAGTGAATTGGTAATGTACTGGAATGAAGAATAAACAATAGAATAACTGCAATATAATAGAAATAAATGAAATCTAGCTAATGTGCCATGGAATACAAGTTCATTATGTGATCAGTTTAGGTTAAACACAAATACAATTTGGTAACTCGATTACACGTGTGGTATATAATCGACATATACATGAATACACTGGGGCTTGATCACATAATCAACTCCTATTCCCCCATCCCCAACCAATACCAATGGATCCAATTATGACACATTACGAATACAAATATGAGCACACTGAACACGAGTAGTGTGTGTATACGAATATGAGCACACTGAACATGAGCAGTGTGTGTACACAAATATGAGCACACTGAACACGAAAAGTGTGTGAACATGAAGTACACTAAATCAATATCCGATACACACGATAAAATACATGTGAAGGAGTTCCCACTGAACACGGTAAAGGATAACATCTCCTGACAGGATCAATATAGTACTAGTCCATGAAACCACTGTGTCGGAATCAAGTATACAGTTCTAAAACATGATATATATACACTGTTTAGGATAATAAACGAGAAAAGATTTGATGAATGCGGAAAATGAGGTCTTGTGCGAAGACCCGCCCTTCTTTTATGTTTACAAACAAGATTGTACAAATTTGATCCTACACGAGGATGTCTAAGTATAATTTATTTAATCTGGAAAAATATTGCTATAGGTGTCTGATCTGCGGTCGATCACTTTAGCCCTTGGACCACACGTGTTTTTGAAGAAGTGCCGTGGAAGACAAAAAGCCGCTTCGAGGGTTGCTTAAAGAGGGTGGATGCCCGATGCCAGGGTCGTCGATCCCTTCTCTTTGCTTGAGCTCTGGACTCTTCTCTCTATCTCTCTTGATCTCCTTCTCCTATTTCTCCTTTTAATTTGTCGACCTGTTTCTCTGTTGATAGAGGTCTCTATTTATAGAGTTTTTAGTGACAATGACCACACAGTCGGCGTAGAAACCGAGTAGTGGAAAGTACATCACCCTTTTATACGACAGTTTAAAATAACCAATGCCTGCGTATAAATAACCTTTTGAGTGAGCATGTGACGCGCGTTCTACTAAGGGACAAACGCGTATATCTGCTGCGAAGATCACGGCGTAGAAGCCACGTAGGTAGTTATCCCTTGTGTAGAAGAGGTTGGCGTAGAAGCCAAATGACTGTCACCATGGCATAGAAGCCAAGTAGGCATAGAAGCCGAGCAGGCATAGAAGCCAAGTAGGCATAGAAGCCGGGTGGGCATAGAAGCCGAGCAGGCGTAGAAGCCGAGTGGGCATAGAAGCCGAGTGGGCATAGAAGCCGAGTGGGCGTAGAAGCCGAGTGGGCACAGAGGCCGAGTGGGCATAGAAGCCGAGCAGGCGTAGAAGCCGGGTGGGTATAGAAGCCGAGTGGGCATAGAAGCCGAGTGGGCACAGAAGCCGAGTGGGCATAGAAGCCGAGTGGATGTGGACGCTTTAGCCAGAATTACGGCTTTTGGAGATATAATCAAATCCCCAGCATTAATTATGGAGATCCGCCATCATCTTGTGCATTAAACGCATAGGCGTATTTTGAAGGTCTGTCACTTGGCCTGCGCATGGTGCAGAGACGTGCCTTGGGCATCTGTCAGTTTTTGGTGCTTCAAATGCAGAGACGTGCCTTGAGAACCTGTCACCGCTCTGTGCATAAAATACAGAGACGTGCCTCGAATCTCGTACAAGGTGCAGCTTTTGACGTGGCAGGCGGATTGTCTTCTACGGAGCGTAAACAGCTCATATCTGCTTGTGTAAAATTAGGCAGCATATCCCCTTGTCTGCGAAAAAGCAGTCTACGCAGAGGAAATGGCAGTAATGACAGCCTGGGTAGAGTGCCGTGCCATCATTATAGCCGTCGCTTGGGTAGTCGTGCATTACTTTTTGTCAGAAGTCCAGACATCAGGTTCATTGCACGATCTGACAGGTTTGTTTTGATGAATATGAAGCGTCCCTCGTACACTTCAATGCTGTATTGAAAGCGGATGAGCTTTACGCCATAAAGGTGATGAAGAACCCTGTTTATGCTGAAGTGGCCTGGACATACTGCTTTACGCGGATGGTCCTCGAGCTCATATTTCACGCTGTGCTCAGCGGAAAAGCTTTGTTGCACGCTGATGGCTCCGTGGTCCTCTGTTTACGCTGCTCTGCCTCAATACGTCGCGTATAGCTATCCCGCGTATTTTTCATGATTTTACAAGACCCCCTTCAAAGCTTTTAAATTCCTCGTAATTTGAAATGCTTTGAATGAAGCATGAACCGTTTCTCGTAACTCAAAACGCTCTGAATGGAGCCTGAAATGGTCAATCCTGACACGTTCTTTCATGGCTGACTTTATGGCGGAGTTATTGGGAATCGGTGATCTCTTTCGTCTATAAAAAGGCTGAAGAGTTCTCCTGTTCTTCCCACACTTCCTTCACCACACAGAGATGATGGCCGGAGTTCGTCGGGTCGACTTGAGGAAGAAGGAGATCATGCTCTTCCAGCATGTACGGAGCCGAAAAAGACGGCGTCTTCGAGCAAATATCTACTGCAATGATGGATCATTGAAGGATATCATAGCCTCCTTTGCTCGGGATAATCAGTAACTTTGTATGGTGGTTCTTCGGGAGAGAAGAAGGGTCGCATTTCGCCATGCCGCTTGCAAGCGGCACCTTCTCCCGTTACCTCCGGGGACAAGAGCAGATAAACTGTAACTGCCGTCCTAGAGTGGCGTTGGTTGTAGGGAAGCAGATTTACCTTGCTTTCCTTCTGTTAGAGGATGGGTCTATGCCCAGATTTGTATCCTCCCGCCGTTGACCAATATGTCAGTCAGTTTGCGGACACTGACTGACTACTGAAGAAGATGGTAAAGAATTGCCGCCCATGCGAGAACCTGGCTGAAACAGATTCTGGGCGCGATCTTTAAATAAAAATGAGAAACCCATTGTAGACAAGATTTCCCTCATATGTAACCACGAAAATGGAGAAAAACCTTTGTAGACTGGATTTCCCTCATATGTAATCGTGATTTTAATAAGATCGTCTTTTTCTTTATATGATCATCTTGCCATACTTTGCTGTGAAGTCTGAATATGTGTAGCTTCGACACGTCTGATTCTTTTACGCTGACTCTATATAGAAAGAGTGCTAGGTCCTGTCTTTTACGCATAACTAAGTGTCACGACCCGCACCCAGTATAGGGGCACGAAAGCGTGGGTTCGTCCAGCCTACGCCGCAGCGTCGGCGGTAGAACGCTGTCTAGGTCACAATAATACTATATAGCTAAACACCTGTCAATGATATCCATCTCACAATAATCTCACGAGGTAACTCAATCACAACAACTATAAGGCACGATAAAAGATAAAAGGAACTAACATAGTTAATCACCATGTCTCAAACATAAAGATAACTCACAGTCTAGCTGTCTAACACAAGTCTCCAATTAAACTTAACATAAGTCTAAATATAAACTGAAATAACCTCCATAAGTCTCAAGCATAAAATAAATACTATCTAGGTAGCTGTAGGCAAAGTCTCATCTAGAAGCATAGTCTCCTCTAGGATCTCTGGTACATAGTCTGCATCTATACCTGGTCCATAGTGCGTGGTACAGAAATTCTCAAGATTCTCTGGAAAAAATATCCAGTCAGGATTGGATTTAAAATACACCTCTAACAGCAGTTCCACATATATTGACAAAAACTATAACACAGTGTAAAGAAATACAAGACATATATGAATAACTGGAAATAAGATACTGGAATAAGAAATGCTGAAATAATACTGGAACATCATCATCAACATGCATCTGACAAGGAATAGAACTACAAGTGTACGCAAGTACAAAGAACTGGTATGTAAGTGTGTATAAGAACAACAACTAGAACATGTGGAAATACAAGATCAGTCTATCAAGATACATGTCAAGAATCATCTATCTAAAATTATGAAACATCAGTATATCATGTGATCGACTTGGGACTATATGACTCATTACATGGATTAACGATCATCCCCAACAGGTCAGGCTAACCAGAATGTAACAGCGATGAGGCATGTAAGGGTAAGGCTGCACCGACGTGAGATGTGGGTGAGCTAATGCTGCATGTAAAGTTGGGTATGATCACATAAACTACTAATATTTCCCCATTTCCCCTGCTAGCACGATGGATTCCCATCACGACTCCTCGTGACAGGTCTCAATGATGCCAACTCGTGTAAAGAATAGTGTCAGAGTCATGTACGCTATACAACAAGAATTATAGAGATAATCAACATAATGGAAACTGTCAGAGAATATACTCGCCTGTGGTCCTTAGCTGGCAATACCAATATCCGGGTTCCAAGGTACCGTTTGAGTGATCCAACAGTCCTATAGATATATCATAAACACAATACTGTATCAGACTTTACACTAATACACAATCAATTATCATGATCTCATAGACTATGCTAGGGGTCACGTTTGTAGTTGCTGTGCATAACAGACAGTCAATGGTATGGTCTTGCCAGTACGTCAGTGTACATGTGGCAGTCTGCTAACATACTACATGGTCACAGGTCAATGTAATTATGGGGTATCCGGGGTTACATTCAAGTCATCTAATATATATAACACATAGTACATAATAGGATCTAACTTATTCATAATATCCATTAGTTACAAAATAATAGACATACATATATATATATACTCTAAATAGAATTAATACTCTCTATATATATGTATTAAACATTTGCTAGGGAGATGTGTACAATACGTAGATTTATGTATTTATACTAATTGAGAGATACCATATATATATTAATTAGGTTTATATTCATGTAGGTATATAATACGTACATACAAGCACACCAATCTACCGTCATACGATACGGGTATACTATCATAGCTAATTGTACGCATGCAAGCAAGGAAGAATACGCGTGTGCATGTACGCGTTACACGTACGCGAGAGGGGACTCGAACCTGGACGTGGGAATGAGACGTGCGTGTCGCGGCGTTGTCGAGTCGAAAGGCTGCTCCGGTCGGGTACAGTGAGTTAGTGGTCGTCCGGCGTGCACAGCGAGTCGTCCGGTCTGCAGCGAGTCGTCCGGTCTGCGGCGTCGTCCGGTCTGCAGCGAGTCGTCCGATCTGCGGCGGGGACCTCGGTCGGCGGCGTCGGCACTCGAGCGGGCAGTCGGGCGGCTCTCAGTCGATGGAACGCAGGCGGCTCGGGGTCAGCGGTTCGATCGTCTCCGGCGTTCAGCGGCTTCAGGTGTTTGCTCGGCGTGGAGTTCGTCGGGTTATGGGGTGTTGGGTAGCGGATCGACTGACGGAGTCCGGCGCGTCGTGGAAGCGGGGGTAGTCGGCAGGGAGATGAGTAAGGGAAGGGGTCGGCTGAGGCTTTAGGTTTAGGTTAAAAAGAAAAGGAAAAAAGTAATACTATGTATATATATATATATAGATAGTAGACTTTGGGTTGACCTAGAATTAGGTTTGGTCAAGGCCCTATTGGGATTGGGCTTGCCATAGATAATTTCGATGGTTAGGGCTTCAAATAAATTAAAATGAATTTCTAGAATGTATTGGTTCAAGGGTTTGGAGCTATGGTTTCAAGGGGTTGATGTTAAATTACATATTCCCAAAAATCACAAAAAATATAATGAAGGAGAAATGAATTTTGTTAACGTGTCATGTCCAACGGTGGACACCTTAATACACTTTGGTATAAGAGTGCCTAACAATTGGAAAATTTCACAGAATAGATTTATTGTCCAATTAACTAAATAAATGCAAGGGGGTGTTCTAAAATCAATTAGAAGTACACAGGACTGATTTTTAAGTGGGATACAAGCATCAATTAACAGACTGGTACGTCTAGGACAAGGGTGTGAATCTGTTGGAAGACAATGGCTAGCGTGGCGCTCTAATTATCGAACAACGGTAAGGTGCAACAATCAATTAGAAATCATAATTATTTAGATTAATTATCATGCAATCATTTACTCATTAATTACGAAAAGACGAAAACACCCTTAATCTAAAAAGTGGGGGTGACACTAAGGATGCGCAGAAAGCCGTTTTAGCAGTCGAGTATTTCGAACTGTCTTGCTGTTAGGAACCGCGTAGAATTCTGAACTGCTTTTACTTCTGATAAATAGAATTTTTTTGTTCAGACCGTCGTCTTCAAGAGTGATTTCTCGAAAATCCCTTGGAACAGGACGAGAACTGGCTGTCAAGCTGAGTCGCCATCTTGATTTTGCAGACGAAATATTCAGACTAGATTCTAGATGAACTTCGAATCGACCCATGAAGAAGAGTAATTTTTAATAATGAACTCTGTATGCTTTGGGTACTTGGGGTATTTTGAGGTAAAGAAGGAGTATCTTCTGTGTGAACTCCTGCAATTGACCACCTTTGATAACTGTTCAGATGTACTGTACTGGCCTGCGCATCTTTCAGATACGCGAAAAGTAGTGGAGCGTGAAATCATAAGTTCGTTGCCTCTGAGCGTAAGACGCCACCGAGCGCGAAATCATGGACTTGTAGTTCCTGAGCGTGAAGTCGTAGGTTTGTAGCCTCTCGAGCATAAAAGCTACCGAGCACAAAGGCATCCAGGCGTAAAACCATAGACTTGTAGCCATTGGAACGTAAATTCGTAGATTTTTAGCTGTCGAGCGTAGAAAACTCCTTTGTGCAGAATTGTAGATTTGTAGCTTCTAAAAAGAAAATCTTTCGAGCGTGAAGTCGTGGATCTGTTGCCTCTGAGCGTAAAAAGCCACCGAGCGTGAGATCGTAGATTCGTAGCTGCTGAGCATGAAGTCGTAGGTTTGTAGCCTCTCGAGCATAAAAGCTACCGAGCACAAAGGCATCCGGGCGTAAAACCATAGACTTGTAGCCTGTGAGCGTAAAAACCATAGATCTGTAGCTGTCGAGCGTAAAAAAAACCCCTTAGCGTAAAAACCACGTATCTTCCTCGCGCAAAAACTTTTCGAATTTGCTGACTGTCCGCCTTCTCTGAGTGATAGGCTGACGTAGTACCCAATCATAACCGGATTATTAATTAGAAGATTTGGTTCGGGATTCGAGGAGTCCATCTGAACTCTATATATACCCAAAGTTTCTGAGAGAAAAACTTTTCATCCGTCTTCTGCGAAAGAAAGCCTTCGTCTGTTCGAGTTCTTCTTCGTTTCTTCTCCGAGATTTCAAAGTTTCCAGTAATGGCCTCGAAATAATCCTCCTCCGCTAAGGGAAAGAAGGTTGATTCTTCTTCTTGTTCTTCTGCTCAAGTGAGAGCGTCTTCGGTCGGGCCAGGCGAACTTCCTTCCGAGCGAAGTATCCCGCCGACGAGCAGTGCACCCGGCCTAAAAGGTAGAGCATTTGGGATGAAGAAGAACGACCGAAAATCCTTCACATACGTTGTACATGACCGCGCTAGGTCGTCTCCTGTGCTGATAGCCTCTTTGAGGAAGATGATGCACAGAGACGTTTCATATTTTACGCCCACATTTCCAATGTATCAGCGTAAAAACTCCATACTTTCGCAGTCCGGCTTAAAATCTTCGACTGTCGAAAGTTGGTGTATAAAATTTGAGTGTTATACTTCTGGATGAAGATTCTGGCGTAATACCTCAATTTTATCAGTCTGGCGTAAAGCACAGACTGTATACTTCCAGCCTTGAAATTTTACACTTTAGGAAATGGATTCCAGCGTAATGGTCAAGTTTTTACGGTCTTGGCGTAAAGCACAGACTGTTGATTTTTGGCGTGTGCTGCAAGATCTGTAATGTCTAGTTATAGGAACTGGCATATTTTTCTTGCACTCTTGCAGTTAACTTGCATGTGTCTCCGCTAGCCGACGTGATGGGTTCTGTCACAGGGATGTTGCACTCCGACTATCTGGAGGATCTGTCGCACGTGACATTTTTTATCTCCGGGCCGCAGTATCCTGAAGGAAAGGAGATTCTGATATCGGCTCAGGGCGAGCGAATGTTTCTGAGCATGATCAACGGGGAGCCCCTGACGTATATAGACGGGGACCAATACATAAAGTCGGCCTTCCTCTTCGGGGACATGATTGACAAGCAGTCCCAGACGAAGCCCAAGAGAGAACTCTGGGTTTTCCCTGCCGGGAGCTTGGTTTTGTATTTGCCCAAGATGCCGAGAGTCTATCCCATCTCAGCTTTCTTCCATGCCACACATCTCAGGAAGATATCGTGGACGCTGACTCCTGATCTTCACGGCAGGCCGGGGAAGATATTTTATCTGAAAGGAGCGGATCAGTGGTCGTTTGTCAGCCGTCCTTCTGGTAATATGACGGTATTCAGGGGACTGTACCCAGGCAGTATCCCGAGTGAAGACAGCTTGGTGATCCAGCCGGTCCAATTACCGACTTTCTGCAATGATTTTATGCGGCACGGGATAGTATACCCTAAGGTGAACCCTCGGTGTGGTGGGTGGATCACCCCTTTAAACCTTTGATGGGCTCACTTAGTTGATTGGGCCTTGAAACATTTTTAGACCGAGTTGGAGAATATTGGTCTGTTTGCAGCTGTGAGTGCTACCAGTGTTGGGTTACCTCCTAACCCCAACCTGTTCCTGGCACTGATGGAGCGATATATTTCCCTCACCGGGACTTTCGCCACTCCACTGGGGGAGTTAGGATTGGCCCTTCATGAGATGGCAGAGATCTCGAGATTGCCGATGGGGGATACTCCGTATGAAGAGTATGTTCCTACGAACCGGGAGTTGGGGATTCAGACCCTCAGGTAGTGGAAGTGTATCAGGAGCTGATGTGCCACTACCTCGCTTGCACCGTTTTTTATGATGAGCCCTCAGATTTGGCTCACATCAGCAAATGGACGTCCTATCTCTTCTTTCACCGGTCCAGGACTGCTAAGCCGGAGAAGGTATTGGAGGGCAAGGATCTGCCTGTGAATCCTCTAAGCGTGCTTAATGCTCAGGTAGTCGATGATCTCATAGTGGATGCTGGGGCTCCGGACTTGATCCTCGACGAAGGGATCGGACAGTATCCTGTAGGCACTAAGGCCTATAGTTATTTGAGGCGCTGCCGCAGGCCTCTGTCCAGGGAAGCTCAACTGGCTGGCTTTCTCTCCATATGGATACGCCGAGTGGTGGTACCTGGCGTCGCATCTGTGGACCGCATTCACCCAACACGTTGTGACCTGCAGTACGTCTGGTGTTTGGGGCAAGACTGGGCTTACTCCCTGCCATGGTGTGCCGTATTCAAGCTGGCCTGAGGGCCACGACTGACGGACTGCTCGCCGATGAGACTTGTCGTGATAGCTTTCCTAAGATAGAATTACCATACCTGTATTTGATGGGATGGTTAATTCTTCATAACCCCAGGGTTATGTCTCCCGGCTCTGGCAGTAGTTCGGTGGGTAGCTTCTTGTTGAACTACCAGAAGTCTTCCTGGAACGTGACCACGGTCATAGACTGCCGGCGGGCACTGGGCTTCAGTCACAGCTGGAAGCTTTTCTGCACTGTCCCCTCCGTACATCGCAATCAATCGGGGATTAGGCTTGAAGATTCTGGTAGAGAGAAGACCAATCTTTCTCCTGAAGCTTTTAATTGGTTGGTCTGCATCAGACCTTCCTATCTACTATACAGGAGTGAAGACCATTGCTTCTTGGAGCCCTACCTGCCTAGTCGGTTTGCCATGCAGTTTGGGTATGATCAGCTGCACGTGGGCAACGCCGTCACCAGCTTTCGATCCAGGGGTGGACTCATGGATGGGGCGAGAGGCTGGCGATACTTCCTCATGGGTTGCACTGGAGCAATTTTTATTGTGCCGGTCCTCACACTCTCCACGGAGCTGCGCATCCTGTACTCGTATGCCCAGTTTTATGTGGCGATGAACACCTTCCATCGCGATTTTGACATACATAGAAGTTTTAGGGTGCCCTCCTCCAAGTCTGGGGGAAGAGTCGAAGTCCCCTCGGTTTCTTCTGACGAGGGTGAGGAGTTTGTCAATCCAGATGAGCCTCTGGTGGCGGTATCGAGGGGTAAAGTTCCTCTGCCTACAGTCCCTTTGGCGATTTCTGGGAAGCGAAGGGCCCCTACTCCGAAGGTGACTTCCCCTCGTAAGAGAAAGAAGAAGATGGTTAATCGTCCTCTCCGGATCCTTGGTGTTGAGGTTCCTGGAAGTGAGCTTGCATCTCCCCATGTTGGGGATGATTCTTTGATTGGGGGTTTCTCGCCTTTTAGAGAGGGACCCTCTAATGTTCCGGCTGGTGGTGCCGGAGAATCTCTGTTGGAGGCCACCGTCGCTGCTACTGCTTCAGGTAGTGGAACGAGGTCGCCTTCGGGGCTGAGAATACCTTTATGTGGCTCGGCATCGGGAGAGACTCCTACCGTGTCTGCCAGTGCGTCTGGCGAGATTCCAGTCGATGAGCCTCGGTCGGAATTTGACGAGGACCTGGAAGAGCATTCGCCGGTGCTTCTTAGAGCACCCCCTTCTCCAGGTATAATAGCTTGCCTAGCATCATTAAGGAATGATTTAGCTGTACAGGCTGTAGATGCGACATATATGCCGTCGGCCATGGGTAAATGTCGTCTTCACGCCTCTTTTTAGGAAAGTTAACATTATGCTGATATTAACTTTCTTTTGTCTTCTTTTCAGGGGAAGACATCTTCGGGGAGGGCAGTGTAGATGCGCTTTTCGGCTCTGTGTCAGGTCCTGGTGGTGACACGGAGGTGCCTGATTTTGAAGAAGAGACATCTTCGGGTGCCGGCTCTCCGATTGACGAGATTCCGATATCTCAAGAGGAGGACGAGCCTGTCATTGCGACAATGCCTCCTATGAGTATGCTGGTATCTTCGTCGGGTGTTGGCGCTTCATCTTTTGTCGCACCACCTGTTGAGGCGACGGCCGTGGCCACATCGTCTGCGGTTGTTCTTGGAGGGGGACACGCCAATATTGAGGCCACTCCCGGCGTCCGTTCGGATCTAGCTGCGCTGATCGAGCAGTTCACCGGCATCTTCTATAACACTCTGAAAATGTTAATATCAATGGTGTTGGCGAAGAATCTGCGCTTTGTGTCACTGAAGAGGTCCTCCCAGTCCGTGATAGCGCCGATCCGAGAATTCGACAACACTGGGCTAGCTGAGACGCTGGAGGAGATAGTTAATGGTTTGGAGCAACCCATTAACGAATACTTGCAGCTAGCTCAAGACAATATTGAAGATCTGGTCCAGGCTACATACGATTCGTGACTGCGCGTCTTGCCAAACAGATGGCAGGCGTAAATAAATCCATCCAGACACATCAGCAGGAGATGGATGAAGGAAAAGTCGTCCTGGAGGAGACTATTGCTCTTCGAACGAAGTGCCAGGCCGAGCATGAAGGGAATGTAGCGAGGGTCCTCAGGCTGGAAACGAAACTCGCTCAGGCAAAATAGTGGGCTTCTCGGTCGTCGGAAGCTCTAGTTGTGGTGGATAGCCGATTGGGCGTAGCACAACAGAACTTGGCGCGTGCAGAAACCGCCCGTGCTGGTTTTCTTCGGGCTAGGGCCGAACTGTCCCTCATGAGCAATGATGAGGTACGGCTGGAGCGGGCTCGCCATGATGTCTTGGATTCCAGGACTGAGAGGATGGCCGCACTGGCGCAGCAGCTTCGCGACCTGACTGCTCCCCCAAAATGATGTACTTTTGTTTTTGCTTTTCAATGTACTTCCACTCCTTTTTGGGAATAATAAAGAGGCTTTTCATCTGACTTTTGTGGACCCATCATTTTGGAATATAAATGACAGGTTTGGGTAAAAAGTGATATCAGAGGTAATATGAACATGATATACTCTCGGTAAGTTTCAGCGGGACATATCCATTCAGAGGTTATATGATAGAATATGCTCCTAGCTAAAATCATTTTTAGACGTAGTTTTGTCAGAATGAGACCTTCATCATACTCCATTTGAGCAGAGGAGGTTAAGCGTAGTACCTTTTCAGGAATTTGCCATTGATAGGAGCCATTAGCAGGTCTCCATTAGGCTGGGCTAACCTGTAAGCGCCGTTTGAGAACGTCGTCTCGATCACATAAGGGCCTTCCCATTTGGGCTAGAATTTGCCCTTACTCCTGTGAGTAAGAATCATCGGCCTTCTTACGGCTAAAACTAGCTCGCCGACTTTGAACACCCTTTCCTTTACCTTTTGATTAAAAGCCTTGGAAATGCGTGCTTGGTAGAGCGCGATGCGCTGTTGAGCTTGGAGGCATTTCTCGTCTAATCCTTCTAGCTCTTGAAGCCTTAACAGGTCGTTCTTTTCTTGAGTTAGCTCATTAGCCACGGCTATCCTGAGTGACGGAATTTGGATCTCGATGGGGAGAACTGCTTCCCGTAAACTAATGAGAATGGGGTACAACCTGTCAGTGTCCGTACCGTTGTGCGGTATGCCCAGAGACATTCTTCCAGCTTCTCATTCCAATCCCTTTTGTTTGACGAGATGAACTTCTTCAAGAGCTTGATATTGGTTTTGTTGAAAGCTTCCGCCAAACCATTAGCAGCAGGATTATATGCCGTCGAGGCGACATTCTGTATCCGATTTTTATCGCAAAATCGATGAAACGCTTGGCTGATGAATTGAGGCCCATTGTCATGGATTATCCTTTGGGGTATCCCGAAGCGATAAATGACGTGATGTTTGATAAAGCTGATCACATTAGATGCCTTTACCTCAGCGAGAGGGATCACTTTCGTCCATTTGGAGAAGTAATCCGTGATGGCCAGTATGAACTGGTAACCTCTAGAAGAAGATGGGTGAATAGGACCAATGATATCCATACCCCATGCTTCGAAAGGCCAGGATGCAACCGTAGGATGCAGGTACTCAGGAGGTTGATGGATAAAGTCTGCATGGATCTGACAGGCCCTGCATTTCTTGCATACTTTATTGCATATGTGATCATAGTAGGCCAGTAATAGCCCATTCTTCTGATGCGATCCTGTAGCTTAGGACCAGGTTGGTGCGCTCCGCATACGCCATCGTGGGCTTCTTGGGGAGGCAGGTTGCCAAATTACAGAGAGATTATGTTGGCCGAGATCGTCTTCTCGTTGTTGCGCAAAGTGATGGCCTTAGCATCGATCAGCTCCTGGATCTTCCTTTTCAGTATATAACACGCCTTTGTGGGGTGGTGTATGTACCTATGGAAGATGCAGTACTTGGGATTATTGGTACTGCCGGCCTCGTTGGGCCGTCTCACCTCAGGAAGGGTAATCTTGCCGCTTTTGACGAGACATTCGAATATGCTTGGAATATCGTCGTCATCGAAAGAGTACACTTCAATGGGCCTGGTAGTCCCAGGTTTTGTCTGTGTGGTAGCCACAGTCTTTTGCCTGGACGTGTTGATTGCCAGAGCTTCTTTTTCCTTGGAACTGCGAGGGTGGTCGCTGTTGGAGGATGACCTTTTGCCTTTATCAGAGGCTGAGATCATGATGCCATTATCGTGCGCCTTCTGACTATTGTCCTCCGCGGCTGCCGCTGAGATGATGAACGAGGGCCAATCATGGAACAGATATGGTCCTGTGAACACCGAGATCACGGGGAGAAGGTTCTTCCTACAGATGTCTACCAATGCCGAGTCCGGAACTCCTGGAGGCATTTGCAAAGTGGCTTGACGGAAACGTTCGATGAAAGTGCGAACATTCTCTTTTTCCTTCTGCTTGACTTCGATGAGAGAGGACATAGACATGTCCATCCCTCCTTTGTAGAATCTTGTGAAGAATAAAGCTTTGAAGTCTTCAAAAGAAGTAATGCACTCGCCGCCAGGCTGCGGTACCACTGATAAGCTACCCCCGAGAGACAGCCTTTGAACACCCGAGTGAGGAGGGCGTCGTTCCCTTGTAATAACACCGTCATCATACTGAAGTAGTTCGTGTACTGACTTGGTGACATTTTTTCTTCGAACAAAGCCATCACCTGTGGTTTGTATCTAGGAGGAAAAGGGACCTCTTCCCAGATAGTCGGGTAAGGTTGGTTGATTTCTAATTTCTTGAGCTGATCTTTGTGCTTCAGGGCATCAAATTGGGCTTTCAACTCCCGTACTGCCTGCATCGGATCTTCAGCCGGTAGCGGGACCACGGAGTAGTGCGAGATCGATTGTATTGCGACTCCAGCGGGAGGTAATACATTCTCCGAGTGAGGAAGCGGAGGAACTGCTGACTCTTGATCTCGAGCGGGCTCTTGGATCGTGTTGGATGGTGGTAAGTCCACCCCCACACCTATCTGGGTTGGAGGAACCGATGTTTGAGCCATGGCAGCTGTGTGTTGAGTTAGCATCATCTGGTGCATATTCTCCATCATGGATTGTATGTCCTTCAGAGACGTCTCAAGTGTAGTGATGCGTTGCTCAGCGCTCCCAGACGGGGAAGCTTCCTCGTGTTCATCTCCAATGGCATAACTCCCATCTCCCTGGGTGTCATCGAAAGATTAGTATAGGTCTCTGTAGAAGTTGACTCTATACTTTCGGTATCTGATTCGGGAGACTGACGACCCCAGCATCGGAATCAGAGGAGTACGAAGCCGGTTGTTGCAATCTCGAACGAGTGTTTTGGAACACCCCAGCTTCGGTGTTCCTAAGGAGCATGTTGAATCTCCTTCGGCTCGGAGTTCTAAAGGGATGACGTCTTAAGCCCGACCCTCCTCTAGGTATGTGCGAAGCCATGTTCACAGATGCCTGTATGGGCTCTTCTTCCTGGAAAGATGGAGAGTAGCTCAACCGGTCGAAAGCCGACCATTTTGCTTCAGAGCAGCAATAATTAATTACAATCTTATAACTGTTACAAGAGTGCTGGATAGGAGGCGTAATAGACATGCCGGAAGATCCCCTCTCCTTCCGTTTCTGGATTAGATAATTGCGCAGGTCAGAAGAAGTTACAGAAGAAGAAGATTTGTTCCTTCTGTTCCCATCAGTGGGCATGCGGATATTAGGAACCATAGTTTTCCCTGCGTCACCTATATACAACAGGTTAGCCATCTGGGTGGCGAATAATCCCCGAGGAGGGTGTCTTCCCGCAAGTTGAGCCTTCTTTACGCTGAGTGGCTTCTCATGGCGCAATTTGGAGCTCTGCTCTGGTTGGCGTAAGGCTGAGGATGTCCTCAGTCGGCCATCAGCTTCTCGCGTAATCCGGAGGGTAGGCAGATTGTTCCTTTGCTGGCGTAAAGGCCGAGAAGTCGAGTAGTCCGCCGCATGCTTTCCCTTGCGTAGTTTGCAGGGATCATCTGCTTTTCCGCAGAAGGCAGATGTACTTTTGCACGCGGAGCGCGTTTGGGACTCCTGATTTGGCGCTGAGGCATTATCAGAAATTTTGTCTATTCCGCCAGGGACGGGAGACTGAAATTTACGCGCAGAGCACGGAGTAGGCTTCTGGACTAGCGCTGAGGCATTGTCAGAAGTTTCGTCTGTTCCGCCAGGGACGGGAGACTGAATTTTACGTACAGAGCGCGGATTATACTTCTGGGTTAGCGCTGAGGCATTGCCAGAAGTTTTGTTGGTCCTGCCAGAGACAGGTGACTGAATTTTACGCGCAATACGCAGATTATACTTCTGGGTTAGCGCTGAGACTTTGCCAGAAGTTTTGTCGGTCCTGCCAGAGACAGGTGACTAAATTTTATGCGTAAGGCGGGGAGGGAGCAAAGCTACAACCTCATTGGTCGGAGAGATCGGAGAGTCCACAGGAATGGTAGGGGATGTCTTGGGCATCCAGACCTTGCGCAGCTTCCTGTTGCTTTGGACGGAGAGGGAGTGAGAGCTACCCCCTGCTCGAATCATGTCTTCGTAGGCAGACTGGTCGAACTGGACGACCAGTGTCTTCTTCACGGATACCACGGATACCGTATCGTGTTGAGCAATTGCTTCCTTATTAGAAGAGAAAGATGTCCCCAGCAGAGTTGCCATCTTGTTTAGGATAATAAACGAGAAAAGATTTGATGAATGCGGAAAATGAGGTCTTGTGCGAAGACCCGCCCTTCTTTTATGTTTACAAACAAGATTGTACAAATTTGATCCTACACGAGGATGTCTAAGTATAATTTATTTAATCTGGGTAAATATTGCTATAGGTGTCTGATCTGTGGTCGATCACTTTAGCCCTTGGACCACACGATATTTTTGAAGAAGTGCCGTAGAAGACAGAAAGCCGCTTCGAGGGTTGCTTAAAGAGGGTGGATGCCCGATGCCATGGTCGTCGATCCCTTCTCTTTGCCTGAGCTCTGGACTCTTCTCTCTTTCTCTTGATCTCCTTCTCCTAATTCTCCTTTCAATTTGTTGACCTGTTCCTCTGTTGATAGAGGTATCTATTTATAGAGTTTTTAGTGACAGTGACCACACAGTCGGCGTAGAAACCGAGTAGTGGAAAGTACAGTACCCTTTTATACGACGGTTTAAAATAACCAATGCCTGCATATAAATGACCTTTTGAGTGAGCATGTGACGCGCGTCCAACTAAGGGACAAACGCGTATATCTGCTGCGAAGATCACGACATAGAAGCCACGTAGGTAGTGATCCCTTGTGTAGAAGAGGTTGGCGTAGAAGCCAAATGACTGTCACCATGGCATAGAAGCCAAGTAGGCATAGAAGCCGAGCAGGCATAGAAGCCAAATAGGCATAGAAGTCGGGTGGGCATAGAAGCTGAGCAGGCGTAGAAGCCGAGTGGGCACAGAGGCCGAGTGGGCATAGAAGCCGAGTGGGCATAGAAGCCTGGTGGGCATAGAAGCCGAGTGGGCATAGAAGCCGAGTGGGCACAGAGGCCGAGTGGGCATAGAAGCCGAGTAGGCTTAGAAGCCGGGTGGGCATAGAAGCCGAGTGGGCACAGAAGCCTAGTGGATATGGACGCTTTAGCCGGAATTACGGCTTTTGGAGATATAATCAAATCCCCAGCATTAATTGTGGAGATCCGCCATCATCCTGTGCATTAAACGCAGAGGCGTGTTTTGAAGGTCTGTCACTTGGCCTGCGCATGGTGCAGAGACGTGCCTCGGGCATCTGTCTGTTTTTGGCGCTTCAAATGCAGAGACGTGCCTTGAGAACCTGTCACCGCTCTGTGCATAAAATACAGAGACGTGCCTCGAATCTCGTACGAGGTGCAACTTTTGACGTGACAGGCGGTTTGTCTTCTGCGGAGCGTAAACAACTCACATCTGCCTGTGTAAAATTAGGCAGCGTATCCCCTTGTCTGCGAAAAAGCAGTCTACGCAGAGGAAATGGCAGTAAATGACAGCCTAGGTAGCAGTGCCTCGCCATCATTATAGCCGTCGCTTGGGTAGTCGTGCATTACTTTTTGTCAGAAGTCCAGACGTCAGGTTCATTGCACGATCTGACAGGTTTATTTCGACGAATACGAAGCGTCCCTCGTACACTTCAATGCTGTATTGAAAGTGGATGAGCTTTACGCCATAAAGGCGATGAAGAACCCTGTTTATGCTGAAGTGGCCTGGACATACTGCTTTACGCGGATGGTCCTCGAGCTCATATTTCATGCTGTGCTCAGCGAAAAAGCTTTATTGCACGCTGATGGCTCCGTGGTCCTCTGTTTACGCTGCTCTGCCTCAATACGCCGCGTATAGCTATCCCGCGTATTTTTCATGCTTCTACATACACTATTATGAAATAAAAACTAACAGAGAAATATACTCGCCTCTGGTCCTGAGCAAGGTGTGTCTCTCGATACCTAAGCTGGTGTCACACAGTCCTATATAGGAATTATCATGTCAAAAAGTGCAAAGAATGAGAAATGAATTACATGGTGCACTAATATGAATTTCTAGGCCATTTCTAGGTCACACTAGTCGAACTAGGTCAAACTAGGTGTTTACCTTGATTTTAGGTCCATACCTAGCTTCTAGGGTGATTATAAGTCTAAACTAGTAAATACTAGGTGGTACTAGGTTGTACTCAGGTTTCTAAGTCAATACTTCAGATAATTAGCTATACTAGTCAACATGCATTAAGTATCCTATATACCTAACTCATATTCACAATTAACTTGATATAGAACCCCTTACCTAGCTATATACATATATATACCCATAACCCAATACCTATCTAGTTATCCTTATATATATACATTAGTATCTAAGTATCTCATCACTAACTGTATATCCATAATTATGTACATATCAATAATATCCTAACATTTAACACTTATCCACAACAATTCTACTTATGATTCACTTAGCATGATACACCAAGATACCTTAGTATCAATACTTAACTAACATTACCTTAATACCTCACAATACTCACTCTACTTCTCGCAAACCTGCACACAAAACCCAGTTGCACACTTAAACTCCTACCTGCTGCACTGCATGTTGTAGTTCTCTACAACCTTGCCCGAGCTTGCACACCTGTGTGCACTGCAGGCACACTTGTGAACAACACAACCAAGTCCTTGTTGTTGCTGTATATGTGTTTCTGCTGCTCCTAGCTGCTGTTGCTGCTCGAGCATGCTGCTGCTGCACTGCTCGAGCATGCTGATGCTGCAACTGCATGTTGTACACTGCTACTGCTACTGCTTGTTGCTGCAACAACTGCTACTGATACTGCTTGTTGTTGCATTTGCTGCACACTGCCTCCCCTCTAACAACTGCTCAGTTCAGTTCAACACTCACTCATACTTCACATCACTGGACACTCACATTATGAACACTAACACACACACACACACACACACACACACACACACACACACACACACACACACATATATATCACTATACCTACACACACAGATAACTATATCTATATATATATGTTGAGACATTTAAATGAACACCTATAGTGCACCAAATAGAATATCTACGATACTCAACCCATTGAGGTGCCAAATTCTTCATTCTCCATAATTGATCATTCCCACATGTCATATATATATAATTACAACTATTATAAGTTATTACAACATGTAATAGAAAGAATTCATGTAAATCACCCAAAATTGATCTGTATCGCACCGTATCACAAAATACCATGATACGGCCTACACGTATCCAATTGTGGACGCGTACCTAGTCCCATAATCCCGATCTAAGTCTAATTAGATCTAATTAGTCTCATGACACACAATTAATATGTCAAATTCTTAATTCACCCAACATACCCATAAATTACTACATAGAACTCACAATACATAGCCAAATAACATTCTGACCGGCGGGAATTGACCTATGATTTTTTCTAGAACTTGTTCCTATAGGTAGTCATATGCCATAGGATCATTCCTAATGGTCAAATGCATGATTAAGAAGCCATAATGAAAGAAAAATTCAGAAATTACCAATTGGGAGATGGATTTCCAATAAAAATTTAATTGGACACGATCCCGACACGATCTCTAGCTCCAAAGTTTCTCCTCCTTGTGCTCCTTGCTTCTCCAAGCTCCAAGGCTTCAAGAGTGATGAATTTGAGAAGGAATTGATGATAAATTGTGTAGAAAATCAATGGAGGAAAAATAGAAAATTGGGGATCTAGAATTTGGATCAAAATAAAATACAAATAAGGAGAGAGAGAGAGAAGAACCCCCCTTCTATAGTGGCCGGCCTATTCCCCCTTCCCCAAGCAAATTCAAATGTCCAATTTTCTCCTACATGTTGCATTATGAGGAATAATTAAGGATGGATATTTTGGAAGTCTCTAACTAATTGTAATTAATATTTTCCTCCTTAATTTAATTAGTTGGGCTCACTAATTGTCATGACAAATCTAAATAGGTCCATATGTGACAAGTCTAAATATTGTCTAGTCTCTCTCTAACTAATCAACACATGACACAAGTCTCTAATAACCAATTAATACAAGTCCAATAATCATAGCTCAACTTAATTAAATAAATTATACAATCATCACACAATTATTCAATATTATATTTCTAAAATTAAATATCCATGTCAAATTATCAAACTATCCCTAGTTGAAAAAGTGAGGGCGACAGAATGGGTGGACACAAGCTCTACAAAAAAATTGGACACAAAATTCCTCTGGGGACACAATACAAACACTTGGTGAAAAATTCATAATTATCCCAAATTTACCATTCTAAACTTCTAGATCTACTAGGAATTGGTTCTCTACAACCTAATTCAACTCTTAGAGGGTTAGATCCACCTATTAGGGGTCTTCTACTAGATTTAATTAGAATTTCACCATATAAATTGGAATAAAGTAATAATTAACTATTGGGAGTGGATTTTCAATGAAGATCCACGAATTGAGGACACAAAAAAGATGAATTGGACCCGATCCTCTTTGCTTGGCACTCTTTTCAAGCTCCCCTTATGCTCCCAAGCTTTAGCTCTCTATTGGAATAAGAATTGAAGATAATTTTGGTGTGATTTGGAATGGTGGAGGAAGAATTTAGGGTTTTGGAAATTTGGTTGAGAATTGGGAAAGATGAAGTGGAGTGATGCAAAGGAAATAAAATGGAGGGAAAGGGAAGAGGGGCCGACCACTATGGAGGGGTATTGGGTGTTGGGAAATTACAAGTTTGTCATCCCTCAATTCAAAATTCTAGATCTAATGGAAAACAAATCAATTAGTTATGATTGAAATCTAATTAGTTATGGTAGGAATATTTTATCCATGACTAACAATATAATTAACTCTAAACTAAACTAAGTAATTTAATATAACTAATATTTATTTAGTAATAAAATAAGTTGACAAGAATAACCCTACTAACAAAAATTGAGTTTATGGTTAGTAAGGCGTTTCTTGCAAAAAAAAAAAAAAAATTCTTAGTATTGGTGTCTCATATTTTTAAAAAATAAAAATAAAAACATCCATAGGAAGCCCATTTCCTGTCCCAAACAACAAAAACGTCCTCATTATGGATGTTTAACTTTTTTTATAAGTTTTATACAGAAAATTAAAATTAGAGAATATTGGGGTGATATATATTGGTCTTGTAGCTTAGTTGGTTAAACCATATGTTGTATGTAAAAGTTTTTGTGTTAAAATTTTAGTGAAACCAATATTTTTTAATTTAGGTTGGTTAAATATTAAAAAAAGTTGCTTCAACTAAGAATTGAACTCAAAACCTCCTACCTACAAATATATTATTTAACTAACTGAGCTACAGGACGACTAACATATCTTCCCAATTTTTCTAATTTTAATTCTCGAACCATATTGCAATTAAAAAAGAGCCTGATTAAAAAATAAAACATAAAAAATACCATTACTAAGAGCATTTTTGTTGTGCTTACATTATAAACGCCTTAGTAAGGACGTTTTAAGGGTGTTTTTAATTTTTCCTAGAGACTCAAGTGAAACGTCCATGCTATATAAGGACGTTTCAGTTTTTTAATTATATTTTGAAACAAAGAATATCACCTAGGATTTTAATATATATTCACCTTTGGCTTTGTTTAGGCACTTACGAGGGTTCTTGCATTCAACTTGAGTTATCACAAAAGGGAATTTGAGAAATTTCCTCCTTGAAGAATCCATCAAACATATTATGAAATGCAATAATGTCAATAGAAGTTGATTTGAATTAGATGGGATGAGCATTTTGTTTATTTTGATTTTATTTGTTCTTTTTCTTTCTACTGAGAAAAACAAATTTCTTGTGAGGTCTTAAAGTTCATCAAAGTATGGCCTTTCAGAGCTTATTCAGTTTGTGTTCACGTGCATATACCATATGACCTTGTGTTTGTATGTGACTTAAGTCAACATTTGATGCAATTTTGTCTCATATATAACATAGCCCTCTTCATCCTCTTTTAAATGCTTTTAATGTTGTCTTGTCAATCACTTTTTGGGGTTTTAGATCACCATAATCAAAGTATGTCAGTTTGTTTTGTTTCTATACACAATATTTTATCATCCAACTTATATATAGCCAATTATATAGCCTTTTCTCAGCTTTCTGTTGATGCTCCTACCATCTAGATTAATATTGTTAATATGTAATATGTCACGACTTGCACCCGGAATAAGGGCACGAAAAATAAGCAACGCCCAACCTACGCCGCAGCACCGGCGGTAGAACGCTGTCTGGGTCAAACATACAATCTAACATCTTACACATTATGTATAAGGTACTTGTCAATGTCATCTCATCTCCAAACGGAGGAACAATATGGTATATGTTAATGATAAACTATACTCAATCACAAGGCAAACTAAGAAAGATAAAACACGATATGGAATAACGAAGGAAAAGAGTCAGAATACATCCATAAGTCCAAGATAATATATATACATGCCAATAACCTCAATAGAGTCTAATACAAGTCTAAAAAATAAGTATAAGCCTCCTCAGCCTCTGGTACTAGGTCCTCCTGCTCAAAAGGTGTATCCTCTAATGGTACACCGTCCTGCAGTACGTAGTAGGTGGGATACTGGTCCACAAGCCAATCATCTAAAAAATATATCCAGTCGAGATTGGAGCAAAGCACATACCTCTGAAAGCAGTTTCAAATACATAATCGAGCATATATAACAGATAATAGAAGAGAATACATGATAACTAAACTTAAGAAATGGAACGAACTAGAGTGAACAGGTAATGTACTGGAAAGTAAAGAACAGACAATATGAATAGCTGCAAGTGATGAAAGTAGATATACTAGCTAATGTGCCATAGTGTACAAGTTTATTATGTGATCGATTTGGATTGAACACGAATACAATATGGTAACTCGATTATATGTGTGATATATAATCGACATGTACACGAATACACTTGGCTTGATCACATAACCAACTCCTACTCCTCCATCCCCAACTAATACCAATAGATCCGGTCATGACACGTTACGAACACGAATACTAGCACACTGAACATGAGCAGTGTGTGAACACGAAGTACACTAAAATTAATACCCGATATACACGATGAAATACATGTGAAAAAGTACCCGCTGAACATGGTAAGGAATAACATCTCCTGACAGGATTCATATAGTACCAGTCCGTATAACCACTATATCGGAATCAAGTATACAGTTCTAGAACATGTGATATATACAATATCATGAAATAAAAACTAACAGAGAGATGTACTCGCCTGTGGTCCTGAGCAATGGGTATAACTTGGTGTCCAAGTTGGTATCATATAAACCTATATATGAGATATCATGTCATTTGGGTATAAAGAAGTGATAAATATGCTAAATGAGTCAAAATATACTTTTCTAGGTCAAACTAGGTCAAACCAGGCGTTTACCTTGATTCTAGGTACATACCTAACTTCTAAGTTGATTACAAGTCTAATCTAGTTCATTCTAGGTAATACTAGGTCATACCTAGGTTTCTAGCCTATACTAGCACTATACATACATACATACATACATACATACATACATATATATATATATATATATATATATATATATATATATATATATATATATAATACTATGTATTATAATGCTATTTTAGCATATACTTAGTATTACTAGGTATATATCTACCTTAGTATTAATATCTTGATACCAACCTAGTACCTATGATATCTTAGGAAGCCAATTAGCTTCATACCCCACAACTCCTACCATTACCTTACTAGAACACTTAACTTACTAATACTAAACCCCAACCTTCTGCCTACACAGCAACCAACCTGCACTTGACAATCCTTAACTCCAAAATAACTTCACTCATACCACACTTAAGAATGCTATATCAGTATAGGGTTTATATTCTGGCATAATGCACGCAGGCACTACATTCCACCTAAATACTGGTCGAGCATCAACTACCTACTGTTATCAAAGGTTTTCCCTACTTGCAGATACCCTGAACACCCACTAATATCAGATAGTGATCCTATTACATACATACAGTCATACCTATATAGTATCAGACCTGGCTGATACTTTATCTAACCGAGCCTCTGGTATACTTCTAATAACATCACAGTTACAGTTTAACATTGATGCGGCGTGTCAGTATTTCATCCAAAGGTTTGATACCAACCTACCTAAGTCCTAGTGTTAGTGCACACTGCTTCCTGATACTATCTACAGGTGCACACACCCTCTTCACTAACCTTGCCACTACCCATTCAGAATATTGTTGTCACATAACCCCCATACTTACTTCTATAACTGATGGCAACTGCTACCTACTTGTTGTAGAATAATAAGTTCGAGTGCATTGCTAAAGAGCAGTTAGTACCCCAGACATTATCCTATTGAACATCATAGCATCTGCTCATTTGGAACCCGAGCACTGGGTATCCCCTCTATATCACACACAACAATACTCCCCTCTTTTTTACTTCACTGCTGCTGCTAGTTGTTCATTGTACCACATCGTGCAAACACCAACCCGAGCACCCCCATTGCACTACACTGCACACTAAACCAATCCACACGAACACTTGCACAGTTTCCTCCCTCTCACACACACCCTGTCACTTGAGCACAATAAATGTACAGTCACTCGTGCACAATCACTCGATTATTGTCAACACTCGAACAAGTGTACAAGCATCCCAAATACTACACCTAGTATCATATATTACTAACACTATATATGTATGGGTAAAAACAATCTAACACATACTAATATATCCAATAGAAGTGTCAAAACACAAGCACTAGATAAGCAACTTGTGATACATCCCCTACTCAATTGTCAAAATTCGTAATACCCCAATATAACTAAATACACATGCCAATTATAATTATAAATAACTATTAGAACTAGTTACAAAAGATATTAAAGAGAATTTTATAAAACCACACAAAATGAGCCCCGTATCACACTGTATCGTACTGTATCACGATATGATCTACTCATGTCCAATTGTGGACACATATCTATTCCTACAACTTCGATCTAAGTCTCATAGATCTAATTAGTCTCATAACACATAATTGATGTGTCAAATCTCGTAATTCTCCCAAATTGGACACAAGTCACCATGTAGAACTCATAATACATAATCAATTAGCCTAAAAATTGCTTCTATAGGTAGTCCTATGCCATGGGGGTCATTTCTAATGGTCAAATACAATATTAAGAACCTACAATGAAGGGGAATTTAAGAAATTACCAATTGGGAGATGAATTTCCAATAAAAATGCAATTGGACACGTTCCGGATACGATCTCTCCACCAAAGTTTCTCTTCCTTGTGCTCCTTGCTTCTCCAAGCTCCAAGTGCTTTTTGAGAAAATAAATGAGAGGGAATGGAAGTGGATTGTGAAGGAAATCAATGAAGGAAAATATGAGAAATTGGGAATCTAGAATTTGGGAGCAAAATGAAATGAATGGAAATGAGAGAGGAGAGAGAGAAGATGAGGGCTTTTATGTGGCCGACCCCTATTCTTCTCCTCCAAGTCATTGCAAAAGTCCAATATGCCCTCTAATGGTTCATTATGAATAGTAATTAAGGAGGATATATTAGGAAGGGTTCTAACTAATCTAAATTAGCTATAGTTCTCCTAATTAATTAATGGGAATGGAACTATTGGGCTTGGTCTATGTTAGGCTCATCCGTTGTCATGCCAATTCTAGTTGTGCCTACAAGTGTCAAGTCTAATTATTGGGCTAGTCTCTCTCTAACGAAAATAAATGACACAAATCCTATTCAAAATGGCATTCTACTAAATAAATAAATAGTACAAGCATTCAAATAATTATTTTAGGCATACAATTATTAATATAATAATCCCCAAAAATTAAATTTTTAGGCTAAATTATCAAACTACCCCTGATTGGAAAAGTGAAGGTGACAATCCTACCCACCTTAGAAAAATTTTATCCTCGAAATTAAGAAAGAAACTAACTACCAATAGCAATCAATACCAACAAGAAGAATTATACCTCATGGCTCAAACAGATAAGGATATCGCTCGTGCATCTCGGCCTCTTGCTCCCAGGTACTCCCTCCTGGCGAGTGATGCCTCCATGCGACGCGCACCAAAGGAATCGCCTGGTTCCGCAGCACCTTCTCTCTGTGATCCAGAATTTCCACTTGCTACTCTGAGTAGATGAGAGTCGGACTAACCTCGATCTCCGAGTGATCTAGTACATGGCTAGGATCTGCCATATACTATTTTAGCTACGACACGTGGAACAAATTGTGCACTCCCTCTAATGCAAACGGTAAGTCTAGTTTGTAGGCTACTACACCAACCCTCTCAAGAACATCGAAGGGTCCGATGTACCATGGACTAAGCTTTCCGCCTCCACCAATAAGGCTCTCTTACCAACATCATCCCATGATAACGAAGTGCGACATCTCCGTCCATACAATGCCTCAAATGGTGATATCTTTATACTGGCCTGTTAGCTATTGTTGTAAGAAAACTCTACCAAGTGAAGGTGATCCTCCCAAGAGCCTCCAAAATCCAAAACACAGGTGCGTAGCATATTCTCGAAAGTCTGGATAGTCCTCTTCGATTGTCCGTCTATCTGAGGGTCATATGCGGTACTAAACTTGAGCTGAGTGCCCAAGCTAGCCTGCAAACTCCTTCAGAAGTAAAAAATGAAACAACTTTCTCGATCTGAGACTATGCTCACAGGAAATTCATGCAATATGACTATCTGATGCACATCATCTCCGCGAGCTTCTCCGTAGATATGCCCACTTTGAATGGCAGAAAGTTGGCTGATTTGGTCAACCTGTGAACGATGACCCAAATTACGTCTTTCTCTCCTAGGAATGCGGAAGCCCCGAAACAAAGTCCAACGTTACATGCTCCCACTTCTATTCTGGAATGGGTAAAGGCTGAAGCAGTCTACCTGGCCCCTGTCTCTCTGCCTTTACCTGCTGGCATACCAAGCATCTGGATACGAAGCTAGCCACCTCCTGCTTTATACCATACCACCAAATATGCTCTCTCATGTCTTTATACATCTTGTTGGCACCTAGATGCATAGAGTACTGAGATTGATGCACCTCCTGAAGAACTTTCTCGTGCAACGCTCCACTCGGCATACACAATCTGGTACCGTATCGCAATAATCCATCATCTGTAATACTGAAGCCCTCTGCCAATCCCATCTAGACCTGTGCTCTGATGGTCCTCAGAGACTCATCCTCGAACTGTGCGGCTCTGATCTGGTCCATCAACTCTGACTGTACCTGAAGTCCCCACATCTGTGTTGCAACTCCAGGAACTAACACCTAAATACCCAAGCTATTAAGATCGGCCAACAAGTGCCTGTCCCTCATCAAGTACATAGCCGCTGGATACCTACTCAAGGCATCAGTGACTACGTTGGCCTTCCCTGGATGGTACTACAAATAAATATCTAAGTCCTTTATCAACTCCAACCACCGCTGCTGCCTCATGTAGAGCTCTTTTTGTGTGAAAGCATATTTTAAGCTCTTATGATCTGTAAATATCTCTACCCGCTCTACATACAAGTAGTGCTTCCACAGTTTGAGAGCAAAAATAACTTTTGCCAACTCCAAGTCATGGGTCGGGTAATTCTTCTCATGCGGGCGTAATTGCCTGGAAGCATAGGCAATCACCTTCTCGTTCTGCTGCAACACACATCCCAAGCCTTTACCCGATGCATCACTATATATAGAAAATTCTCCTATCCCTGATGGCAATGTCAACACTGGAGCTGTAGTCAACCTCTTCTTTAGCTCCTCAAAGCAGTCTGACAATCCTCGGTCCAGACGAACTCCACGTCCTTCCTGGTTAGTCTAGTCATTGGCTCCGCAATCCTGAAAAAATCCTAAAAAATCTCCGTTAATAGCCTGCCAATCCAAGAAAACTCCTGATCTCTGCCACTGAACTCGGGGTGGACCACGACTCAACTGCTAAAATCTTCTTCGGGTTTACTGAGATCCCGTCTCCTATAATCACATGCCCGAGGAATTCAACCTTATCAAGGAAGAACTCACACTTCGAAAGCTTGCCATAAAGCTTCTCCTTCTCGAGGGTCTCCAGAACTATCCTCAAGTGTTTCTCATGCTCCTCCGGGGCCTTCGAATAAATCATAATATCATCAATGAATACCACCATAAACTGATCCAAGTACTGATGAAACACCTTATTTATCAGGTTCATGAATACCGCCGGGGCATTGATCATCCCAAATGGCATCACCAAGAACTCGAACTAGCCATACCGAGTCCTGAAAGCTATCTTCGAAATGTCCTCCTTCTTCAGTTTTACCTGGTGGTACCCCGACCTCGAGTCTATCTTTAAAAATACCCTCGCTCCACTCAACTGATCAAATAAATTATTAATCCGCGACAATGGGTATTTGTTCTTGATAGTAAGGTTATTGAGTGCCCTATAATTGATACACATACGTATCGACCCATCCTTCTTCGGTACAAATAATACTGGAGCACCCCACGGTAATGAACTGGAGCGAATGAAGCCTTTGTCCTGCAACTCATCCACCTGCTTCTTCAACTCAACCAGTTTGTTAATATTTACTCTATAAACGTGCTATGATATTGGCTCTGCAACTGGCACCAACTCTATAGAGAACTCAATATCTCCGTCTGGTTGCAACCCCGACAACTCCTCTAGAAAGACGTCCATATACTCTAAAATTAATAGATATGGCAGCTCTTGTTCTTCCACTATAGTTCCACAGAAATCTCCTTCGCTCTGCTCTGTTGCTCCTCTGACGAACTCAAACTCTGGCTCTCCTGGTGTCTGAAATAAAACTCTGTCTCCACGATAATCAATACTAGCATGGTGCCTACTCAACTAATCCATCCCAAGTACTATATTGTAGCTCGGGAGTGGCATTACGAGTAGACACATGCTCAACTCTCGGCCTCCCAAAGAAACTCTCCGATCCTTACAAACATCACTAACCAGGATAATGTCATCCCCGGTCGTGATCTTGTAAGTCAATACCGACGGTTCAGTCTCAAGGTGATATTTCAGAGCAAAAGATACAGATACGAAACTATGTGAAGCACCAAAATCAAATAAATCATGAGCTGGAAAAGAATCAAGATAGATTAAACCTGAAATAACATCATCGACTGGCTCCTCCTCCTCGACGGTTAAGGCGAAAGCTCTCCCCTGTTGATCCCCTCTCTGCTGTTGTTGGTGCTATACGAACTTCTACTGCTGAGTCGGCAACAGAGGTCTTCTCTGCTGTCCCGCTGGTGGTCTCGCGGGTTCTCTCTGTGCCTGAACGCCGCGCTGAGCTGGACGAGCTGGAGCTCTAGGACAAGCCCTCAACTGATGATATCCTGATCTGCAGAATAAATACTGTCCCAATCTCATCTTGTACGCATCCCATCCATGTCCTTGCTTCTTACAGAATGGACAAGGAATAGCTGGCCTCTAGATCTGGTGCGTCTGCTGCACTAGCGCTCTAGCTGGTCCCTGGTACTGCTGCCTCGGCTGCTCAAAGTGTCTCTGATGTTGCTACTGAAAGTGAGACCGCTTTGTTGGTCCCGTGTTAGTACTGGATCCTCCTATGTCCCTCGGTCTCTTGGAGCCAAGCTCTAGATCATCCTCCGCCCACTGTGCCTGCCTCAGAATCTCCTCAAAAGTAGCAGTGGGGTCTCCATTCGTATGTGATTTGATCTTCTTGTTCAGGCCCTTCCTGAACATCCTGGCCCATCCTCTGGGGTTCTGCCCCTCCACAAAGTGGCCTAATCTGTAATACTCTGCCGTATACTCATCCACCGTCATACCTCCATGAACGAGGTACTGAAACTGGCTCTCTAGAGATGTCAGAGCCATATCTAGAAAGAACTTTTCCTTGAAGATCTCCTTAAAAGCTTCCCAAGTAAGTCCCGGTGCTGAGATCCCGTGGTCCGTACTGAATCAAGTCAATGTAAGGGCAAACATAATGCTTCTTGCGGCCTCTACTTGCACCCTCTCTAAAATTTGTGCCAGTTGCAGGTTCATCTCAATATCTTCTATCCAATTATCAGCATAAATGATCCCTTCTGTGCCTTTAAAGTTCTTCGGCCCCATCCTCTTGAAATCTATGATAGTCCCCAGCCTCGGCTGCTGTGGGGCAAAATGAGGTAGTGCCATCTGTGGCTGGATTAAGGCGACTCTCTCGACTGCTGTGAGCGCAATCTGGTAGGCATTCTCAATACCCTGTCTCATAACCTCTGACTGGCGCTATTGTGCCTCCATCATCTGCTCAAAGAGAACAAACATCTGTATCTGATCGACTGCGGATGGTGGGGGTAAAAGATCCCCTGAAACTGTCGGCGCTGCCCTCTGTATCGGAGGTGGAGAACCCCTAAAAGCTGCTGCAGAAATGCCCACCTAGATCGGTGAAGCGGACCTCTGGAATATAGCTGTTAGAACAGTATCTGTTGGTGCTGCCCTCATAGGTGACGAAGTGACCGACCTCGCTGATATTGCACCTGAGCGTTGGGAACGCATCTTCGACGGCATCCTGAAGATAGATTAAAATAAAGGAATCAATATTGAGTATGCTATGATATCATTAAAGAAGGACGAAATTATTCAAAATAAAGCAAACATTCAATAGGTAAGGATAGCAAAACAGATATTTGGAAATGTTCCCTAGTTGTGATTGAGTATACTCTCAGCCTATATCTTATATCCTAAAGTAGGCTCATAGTAGTACTCTAGGTGAGCACTACTACGATATCGCTCTAAATGCGACTTGTGACCTACATGGGCCACCACTAAAAATGTGTCATGACTCGCACCCGAAATAAGGGCACAAACAGTGAGCAACGCCCAGCCTACGTCGCAGCACCGGTGGTAGAAGGTACTTGTTAATGTTATCTCATCTCCAAACGAAGGAACAATATGGTATATGATAATGATAAACTATACTCAATCATAAGGAAAACTAAGAAAGTTAAATCACGATATGGAATAATGAAGGAAAAGAGTCACAATACATCCACTAGTCCAAAATAATATATATACACGCCAATAACCTTAATAGAGTTTAATACAAGTCTAAAAAATAAGTCTAAGCCTCCTCAGCCTCTGGTACTAGGTCCTTCTGCTCTAAAGGAGTATCCTCTAATGATATGCCATCCTACGGCCCGTAGTAGGTGTGACACTGGTCCACAAGCCAATTATCTGAAAAATATATCCAGTCAAGATTGGAGCAAAGTACATACCTCTGAAAGCAGTTTCAAATACATAATCAAGCATATATAAAAAATAATAGAAGAGAATACAGGATAACTAAACATAAGAAATGGAATGAACTAGATTGAAAAAGTAATGTACTGGAAAGTAAAGAACAAACAATATGAATAGCTGCAAGTGATGAAAGTAGGTATACTAGCTAATGTGCCATAGAGTATGTGATCGGTTTGGGTTGAATATGAATACAATATGGTAACTCGATTATACGTGTGACATATAATCGACATGTATACGAATACACTTGGCTTGATCATATAACCAACTCCTACTCCCCCATCCCTAACCAATACCAATGGATCCAATCATGACACGTTATGAACACAAATATAAGCACATTGAACACGTACAGTGTGTGAACATAAAGTACACTAAAATCAATACCCGATAAATATTATGAAATACATGTGAAGGAGTACCCGCTGAACACGGTAAGGGATAACATCTTCTGAAAGGATCCATATAGTACCAGTCCGTGTAACCACTATGTCGGAATAAAGTATATAGTTCTAGAACATGTGATATATACAATATCATAAAATAAAAACTAACAGAGAGATGTACTCGCCTGTGGTCATGAGCAATGTGTATAACTCGGTGTCCAAGCTGGTATCACACAAATCTATATATGAGATATCATGTCATTTGGGTATAAAGAAGTTATAAATATGCTAAATGAGTCAAAATATACTTTTCTAGGTCAGACTAGGTCAAACTAGGTGTTTACCTTGATTCTAGGTCCATACCTAACTTCTAAGTTGATTACAAGTCTAATCTAGTTCATTCTAGGTAATACTAGGTCATACCTAGGTTTCTAGCCTATACTAGCACTATACTAGTACTATATATATATATCTACAATACTATGTATCATAATGCTATTTTAGCATATACTTAGTATTACTAGGTATCAATCTACCTTAGTATTAATATCTTGATACCAACCTAGTACCTATGATGTCTTAGGAAACCAATTAGCTTCATACCCCACAACTCCTACCATTACCTTACTAGAACACTTAACTTACTAATACTAAACCCCAACCTTTTGCCTACACAACAACCAACCTGTACTTGACAGTCCTTAACTCCAAAATAACTTCACTCATACCACACTTAAGAATGTTATAACAGTATAGGGTTTATACTCTGGCATAATGCACGCAGGCACTACATTCCACCTAAATACTGCTCGAGCCTCAACCACCTACTGTTATCAAAGGTTTCTCCCACTTGTAGATACCCTGAACACCCACTGATATCAGACAGTGATCCTACTGCATACATACAATCATACCTATATAGTATCAGACCTGGCTGATACTTCATCTAATCGAGCCTCTGGTATACTTCTAATAATATCACAGTTACAGTTTAGCATTAATGCAGTGTGTTAGTATTTCATCCAAAGGTTTGATACCAACCTACCTAAGTCCTAGTGTCAGTGCACACTGCTTCCTGATACTATCTACAGGTGCACACACCCTCTTCACTAACCTTGCTACTGCCCATTCAGAATACTACTGTCACATAATACCCCTACTTACTTCTACAATTGATGGCAATAGCTACTTATTTGTTGTAGAACAACAAGCTCGAGTGCATTACTACAGAGCAGTTAGTATCCCAGACATCATCCCATTGAACATCATAACATCTGCTCATCTGGAACTCGAGAACTGGGTATCCCCTCTATATCACACACAACAATACTCCCCTCGTTTTTACTTTACTGTTGCTGCTACTTTGCCATTACACCACATCGTGCAAACACCATCCCGAGCAACCCCATTGCACTATACTGCACACTAAACCAAACCACACCACTGTGAATACTTGCACAGTTTTCCCCTCCCACACACACCCTGTCACTTGAGCACAATAAATGCATAATCACTCGGTTATTGTCAACACTCGACACAAGTGTACAAGCATCCCAAATACTACACCTAGTATTATATATTACTAACACTATATATATGTATGGGTAAAAACAATCTAACACACACTAATATATCCAATAGAAGTGTCAAAACACAAATACTAGATGGGCAACTTGTGATACACCCCCTACTCAAGTGTCAACACTTGCAATACCCCAATATAACTAAATACACATGCCAATTATAATTGTAAATAAATATTAGAACTAGTTACAAAAGATATTGAAGAGAATTTCATAAAACCACACAAAATAAGCCCCGTATTGCACTGTATCGCACTGTATCGCACTGTATCGCGATACGGCCTACTTATGTCCAATTGTGGACACGTATCTAGTCCCACAATCCCGATCTAAGTCTAATAGATCTAATTGGTCTCATAACACATAATTAATGTGTCAAATCTTGTAATTCTCCTAAATTGGACACAAGTCACCATATAGAACTCACAATACGTAACCAATTAGCCTAGAAATTGTTCCTATATGTAGTCCTATGCCATGGGAGTCGTTCCTAATAGTCAAATGCATTATTAAGAAGCTACAATAAAGAAGAATTTTAGGAATTACCAATTGGGAGATGGATTCCCAATAAAAATACAATTGGACACATTTCGGACACGATCTCTCCACCAAAGTTTATCTTTCTTGTGCTCCTTGCTTCTCTAAGCTCCAAGTGCATCTTGAGGAAAGAAATATGAGGGAATAGAAGAGGATTATGAAGAAAATCAATGAAGAAAAATATGGAAAATTGGGGATCTAGATTTTGAGAGCAAAATAAAATAAATAGAAATAAGGGAGGAGAGAGAGAAGTGGAGGGCTTTTATGTGGCCGACCCCTATTCTTCTCCTCCAAGTCATTGCAAAAGTCCAATATGCCCTATAATGGTTCATTATGAATAGTAATTAAGGAGGGTATATTAGGAAGGGTTCTAACTAATCTAAATTAGCTATAGTTCTCCTAATTAATTAATGGGAATGGATCTATTAGGCTTGGTCTATGTTGAGCTCATCCATTGTCATGACAATTCTAGTTGTGCCTACAAGTGTCAAGTCTAATTATTGGGCTAGTCTCTCTCTAAGAAAATATATAACACAAGTCCCTATTCAAAATGGTACTCTATTAAATAAATAAATAGTACAAGCATTCAAATAATTATTTTAGGCACACAATTATTAATATAATAATCCCCAAAAATCAAAATTTCTAGGTTAAATTACCAAACTACCCCTGATTGAGAAAGTAAGGGTGACAACATCACACACACACACACACACACTTATATATATATATATATATATATATATATATATATATATATATATATATATATATATTTGTGTTTGCTCTCATACCCTTACTACTTTGCATACTTGTCTTGCATATTACTATTAGTAGTTAACTGCCTTTACTTTGAATACAATTTTAATTGGATAGATTATTCCACTGCACTCTATTCATCCCCCTCTAGATTTTCCATCACGGTCCTTTAGCAAAGACGTCTATATACTCCATTACTAGCTGGATAAGGGATTCAAGGTCTTTTACAGAGAGATTTTTGTTGATGAAGATGGGCATCAGAGTAGAGTCATTTTCTAGATCGACTTGCACGACCTCATCTTCAATAGGTGGTTCATGTTGCTCGAAACGTAATTCCTACCGAGATTCCAACTGTTGAGCCTACGGTTGTACCTCGAAGATCTTGAACGGATGATCGTTATCCTCTTCCGGGTGTGATGACACCATGTTGATAGACATCGTTTGCTTTAATATATCCCTGATACTTGTATCGGAGTCCCAAGCGGAAGATTCAAAGAATGAGATTATAACCCATCCTCTTCTTCTAAGTCCTCGGGAGTCGTAGGAGGTATGATGTACCCTAAGCCATGCTTGGTTTGTTGATAGTACATCTCATACTTGCTCATTGGAGTGAAGAGACACAGAGGTAGACGTCGTCCTTTGCCATAGTTTAGGCTTTTTCGCTCTTTAGGTCATAGTCCATGTTTTGGACGATGCGCTTGGCTTGATTGCTATAGCGGTGAAGTTGCATTCTACCACTCTCGGGCTCTGGTTCTTCTATGATAGAGTCTTGGCAATCTTCTATCTTCCCGAAGATGATGGGTTTATCACCCCTCTTTCTTGCTAGAATTATGAATTAAGAGTCTTGGTAAGGGAGAATTCAATCTTTTGCATAGGCGAGAGTTATCTGTGTTTGCAATTGTAGACCTAGACCATATTCTAAGAAATATACATCATTCCAATATGCAACAATAGAATAATTCAAAGATAGCCCTTTATTGATAAAATATGATATCTTCTCTTGCAGGATTACATCATCATAGTAAGGTATATCGGTGCGAGCCGCGATATATTCTCCCAGTTCGTCCCCTTCGATGTCTACTACCAACACCGGCGGTGGTTCCAGAGCTTTTTCGCGTAGTTTGACTACCAGAGGCTTAGAGTTTTTTTATAGCAGATGGTTCTTCTCTTGGAGGTTGTCCCTGTCTTCGAAGATTGACCACTAAGGGTTCAGGAGCCTTTATGTGCAGCCTGACCACGAGGGGTGTAGGCATGTGAGTGGGAGTCCTTTGAGACGGACCCTTAGGGGTTAGTATGTAGTTGTATAAACTTTTGCTTCATCGTCGGCGTCATTACCCCTTTCATCTTGGTGGATTTGTTTGTACAAGATCGAATCGGAGTAGTATGCTTAACCCCTTTGAAAGGGTCCACATTGGCAAATTCTGTCTTGACAACGTCGTTGTTGTTAACATACTTCAGACATTGGTGGAGTATTGATGGCACGATCATATACTCATATATCCAAGGACGCCCTAGCAGGATATTGTAGGACACATCCAAGCAGTTCACCTTTGTTTGTAGGTCGCCTATTTGACATTTCAGGCGAATCTTTCCCAGAGGGTAGCTCCTTACGGCATTAAAGCAGCTAATGGTCGTGTTGGTCGCTGTCAACCGATGCATTGGGATTCCCAAGGTATTAAGTAGACTATGTGGGATGATGCTGAGAGATGACCTCGAGTAGATGTGCATCCGGTCTACCTTGGTGGCCTCGATATACCTTATATAGTACAAAGGTCTATAGTGCCTGTTATTTTTCAGCAATCTGTCATGTTGGGAGAATGTGATATTTGAGATCGTCTCTATCACATTATTGCAGATGAAATATGCAAATGGATTCTCGACCGACAGCTTGACTTGGGCCAAGTAGGAGTCGACGTTCTACAATGCCTCACTCAGAGCGTCACGTGTCTCTTTGGAGAGATGGAGGAGCTCGAAGAGTGACAATTTTGCTGGAGTATTGACAAGTTGTGCCAATATATCAAAATTGTAGGACTTATCCAGCCTCGACGTTACGTCCTTCCTCAAAGGTTTATCGAAGCGAACCTCTTTCTATTTTTGTTTGTCCGCCGCAGGAGGTTGGGACAGACCCGGATAAGATAGAAATGGAGCAGTGGGTATGGCAGTTGGAGGTGTATCATCCTCGGGAACCATATCATAGTCCCGCAAGTAGGTTCGCACCGACCTAGTTGTCCCTGCCAGGGATTCATCGCTTGAGGAAGAGACCATGTGTGTCACGACCCTCACCCGGTGTAAGGGTACTAGTCGAAAACAACGCCCAGCCTATACCGCAGAATCGGCGGTAGAACGCTGTCTAGATAATCTATCTAACAATATAATGAACCATCAATAATGATAGTATACTCAATCACAGAACTAAGATAGAAATGAGCACGAATCAGATAAAGAATAGAATAGTCATAATACAACTCATGAGTCTAAAATAATACATCAATGAGTCAGAAGAAGTAACAAAATAAGCTGGAGACAAATCCAGTACAAAGAATACTACGAAGCTACAACTCCAGGGTCAACTGTCTCAGTTGGG
Organism: Iris macrosiphon; assembly: GCA_036927795.1. Classification (NCBI taxonomy): domain Eukaryota; kingdom Viridiplantae; phylum Streptophyta; class Magnoliopsida; order Asparagales; family Iridaceae; genus Iris; species Iris macrosiphon. The sequence continues at coordinate 145,450,862 of JAYESA010000004.1, forward strand.
ATAAGTCCCTCTTAAGCCAGGGTCTCAGAATCTAAACCCAGAACATCCTGGGGTCCATAATAGGTAGGGTACCACTCCTCAGTGTCATCTGAAAAAATATATCCAGTCAGGAAAGGAGCAGAGCACATCTCTAACAGCAGTTCTAATTAATGATAAAAACTATGTAACAATAAATAGCTGTGGATAAACAAGATGCACAATAGATACAAGAGATATATATACAATAAGAAAATACTGGAAATAAATACAATAATGAACAATATGCCAATAAAATAAGAATACTAATGTCTAAGTGTGTGAGTACTAGCTTAACATGTGATCGGCTTGGGCAAGATGCAATACGGCCTGGCAAATCATACGTGCGGTATATGATCAACACTATTCAGTAATCAGTACTTTATACAATAGGGATATTGATCACATATCTATGCTAATACTCCCCCACCCTCGACTGGTATAATAGATCCAACCACGGTATGCTATGGCACGAGATTTCCCAAGAAGATAGCTAGTCTTCCCGAGAATCGGTGTCTGTACATGTACAAGATAACCAATAAAACAATACTTGCACCATATACACCATATACCAAGGAATAACATCTCATGACGAGATCCGGATATACCAATCCGTGTAACCATAGTGTCAAGAGAACATGGATATCTACACTAGATATAATAAACATAGAGGATATCATAAATGAGAAACTATCAGTGAATGTACTCGCCTGAAGTCCAATGAATAGTCTCACAGATGTCTGACTCGGTGCCTCGAAGACCTAGATATGGAATACAACATCAATACAAGGTCCCGAAAAGATAACAAGTTAAACTAGTCAACTTCTAGGTCAATAAGTCAATTCTAAGTCAAAAGTCAACTATGGTCAACTCTAAGTCAACTATGGTCAAACAAAGGTCAACTATCTATTTCTAGGTTGCACAAGTCTAACACAAAATCTTGGGTCAAAATACTAAAATCTAAGTCATAGAAAACACATCCTAAAATATTAGGATACCGTATCTCCGGATACGTGAATCCAAGGTAAACCTCATAATACATATATATCAACAATAATGTATAATAATATAGAATATTAATTACAAATAAATAGGAACCATAGTTTTGAACCAACTTGGTATCCACACAAAGTCACAAACTTGATACCCAAACCCCGTATCTTAAGTATCCCACTTACCTTGGTTTTCACAAGGTAATACTCAATACCTTGATATAGTAATTACCCTCATATATAATATAATATATATATACTAATATTATACAAATAAGAAGTATAGCAATACTAGTATTATATCTCACTATTAATACATATATATATATATATACATATATATATATATATATAAATATAACATAAAAACAATATACCAAAATCTGCCTAGCTGTTACTGAAAGCAGTGTTGAAAAACACTGGTTTTCAGTTTAACAGACTTTCAGTGACAGTTCAGGCTGTCACTGAATCACCGTCGCTACTGCTGCTGCGTTTTGCACTGTTGCCTCCTCTTTAGTGACGGTTGAAACCGTCATCATACCAACCGTCGCTGCTGTTGCTTATGCTTCCCGCCCGCTGCTGCGTTACTAATGACAGGATCTGTCATTAATTCCTGCCGCCCTCTACAGCGGCTGCTGCTGCTCTCGGGTATTAATGACAGAATCTCTCATTAATAGCTGCTGTTGATATAAAGGATAGTAAATATATATATATATATATATATATATATATATATATATCAATATATATATAAAAATCAAAATAAATAATTATATATATCTATATATATAATTCTAATACATATCTATATAAATAAATACCAAATAGCTATAAGACACATCCTATGTACTAATGTACATATTACAACATGGTTAAAAGTACACATACATAAATATGTTAATAAATATTCATCCACACATATATATAAATAATCACATAATAACTATAAATAATATAATTACTTAATTAAACACATATATATATTTTATAAAACATTTTCATATATTTTATGTTCCTAACATAATTTGTAACATATATAAATACATGTAGAAGAAAGCTACATATATATTTATACATTATATTAGTACACATATAATACATAGATCTATGCTACCATAAATACCATAATAAATACACTATAATAAATATATAACATCTATATATATATACTTAATTATGATTCAAGAATTAAAACACAAATAATTAGATCTACACCTAAACACCACAAATGGAGAGTATCACACCGTATCCCACTAGATCTAGGATACGCATGTGACACGAGTCCACCACACATCCAATTGTACCCCGAAGGACACAAGCAAGTCACAAATAATATTTATGAACAAAATAAAGTGTCAAATGTAGATCTATGTGTCCGTGTCAAACTACGACATGTACAAAGTCCCGTGTCGGAGGGAAAACTCCCAAAACAACACGTATCACCAAATTGTTGGGATACGACCTACACGTACCCAATTATGGACACAACACTAGACCCAAACACATAAACACATGCCCAATTGATCTATAGGATCAATTGACACACACAACAAAATATCAATTAGGAATTCCCCCAAAATTGACACAAAAAGCATCATAACTTTCTCCATAGGTCTCCTATGAACACAAAACCAAGTCCTATGGGTAGTACATACATATGGGTTGATTTTTCATGATTAAATCTCAGATTTAGAAGCTATTTTAAGGGAAAAAACTGAATTATACCTATTGGGAGATGGATTCTCAATAAAATCTCCAATTGAGATAAAATTGCCTCCAAATTGTAGATCCTTGCTCCTCTTTGTAGATCCTTGCTTCCTCCTTCTAGATTCTTGCTTCTCAAGTTTCGAATAGTGATCTGGAAAGAAATTGGAATAAATTTGGTAGGGAAATGAAATAGGAATAAAGAAAATTTGGTAGTGGGAAATTCTAGATATAGATTTGGAATAAAAAAGAGGAAAGATAATTTCCCCCCTCTTTTATATAGGCCGGCCCTTTCCTCTCCCTCAAGAAATTATGAAATATCCTATATACCCCTTGGGGCCTCTCATGAAGAAATAATTAAGGAATGAAGCTTCTAGTCTAATGATTTAATTAATTTAATCCATCTCCTTAACAATGGGCTTTCTAATTAGGCTAAGTCTAACTAATTAATTCATGTTGGTCCATGGGTCCAAACTAAACAAGTTAGGTTCACTAATACAAGTCCAAATTAAATAAATAATATCTAACAAGAATTAAATAATACAACAATAATTATTTACCATGCAAAATATTTAATTAAATAGGAAAAGATTAAAATACCCTTTCCTAAAAAATGTGGTAGTGACAAGTCTACCCTCCTTAAAATAATTTTGTCCTCGAAATTCAAGGATAAAAACTACCCCCAAAAATAACAGAACAGAACTAAAGAATCACAACTAACTATAGAAGAACATAACATAACTAGGAAATAACATATCTCAAGGTACAAACAAATATGGATAACGCTCTCGCATTTAATCCTCTCTCTCCCAGGTAGACTCCCCCGGAGAGTGATGCCTCCATGCGACGCATACCAAAGGAATAGTCTGGTTCCTCAGTACCTTCTCTCTTCGATCCAGAATCTCAACTGGCTGCTCTGGATAGCTAAGAGTAGGGCCTACCTCTATCTCCGAGTGATCCAATACATGACTAGGATCTGTCACGTATCGTCTCAACTGCGACACATGAAACACGTTATGCACTCACTCTAATACAGGTGGCAAGTCTAGTCTATAAGCAACTGCACCGACCCTCTCTAGAATAGTGAAAGGTCCGATGAATCGCGGACTAAGCTTTCCGCCTCCACCGAAGCGAATCGTGCCTCGTGTCGGAGAAATCCTCAGAAACACCAAACCACCCACCTAGAACAAACACCACCTTAAGAACTTAATCTATAACAAACAACCAAGAAAACACAACACAAAATCTAAACTGTATCTCAAACTCCAAAGGTGTCCGATGGCTATCGGCCCAATGCCGATGTCTGTCCTGCGCCACTCGAAGTTTGTCTCTGATCAACTGAACCTTCTTTGCTGCATCCACAACCATCTCTGGCCCAAGCAAAACTCTCTCTCCAACATCGTCCCAAGACAAAGGAGTACGACACCTCCGACCATATAGAGCTTCAAAAGGTAACATCTCTATACTGGCCTGGTAACTGTTGTTGTAAGCAAACTCTACCAACCAAATAGAGATGGTCCTCCCAAGAACCCCCAAAATTTAGTACACAAGTGCGCAACATATCCTCGAGAGTCTGGATAGTCCTCTCTGACTGCCCATCTGTCTGGGGATGATATGCAGTACTGAACTTGAGCTGAGTGCCCAAAATCTCCTGCAAACTCCTCCAGAAAGGAGAAGTGAAACGACTATCCCGATATGAGACTATGCTGACAGGAACTCCATGTATCCTAACGATCTGCCTCACATACATCTCTGCCAGCTTCTCCGTAGACAAATCCACTTTGAAAGACAAGAAGTGGGCTGACTTGGTCAACCTATCAACGATGACCCAAATCGCGTCTTTCCCTCCTGGAGATCGTGGAAGTCCGGACACAAAATCCATAGTAATGTGTTTCCACTTCCACTCTGGAATGGGTAATGGCTGAAGTAAACCTCCTGGCCTCTGCCTCTCGGCTTTCACCTGCTGGCACACTAAGCATCTGGATACAAACTATGCCACTTCCCTCTTCATGCCATACCACCACACACTCTCTCGTATATTCCGACACATCTTGTTAGCACCTGGATGCATGGAATACTGAGAGCGATGCGCTTCCTGCAACACCTTCTCTCGCAACTCCCCACTAGGCACACACAATCTAACTCCATGCCTCAAAGATCCATCCTCTGCAATAGTGAAATCATCCTCCAATCCTGCTCTCACCTGAGCTCTGATACTCCTCAGAGATACATCATCATACTGTGCTGCCTTGATCCTGTCCATCAAATTTGAGTGTATCTGTAATCCCCACATCTGCATAGCACCACCAGGAACAATCACCTCAATGCCCAAGCTCTCCAAGTCCTCCAACAAATATCGATCTTGCGTCAAGAACATAGCTACCAGATACATGCTCAAAGCATCAGCAACTACATTGGCTTTCCCAGGATGATATTGCAAAGAGATATCAAAATCCTTCATCAGTTCCAACCACCGACGCTGCCTCATGTTCAACTCCTTCTGCGTGAAAACGTACTTCAAGCTTTTGTGGTCTGTGAAGATCTCCACACGCTCTCCGTAAAAATAATGTTTCCACAACTTCAGAGCGAAGATGACGGCTGCCAATTCCAAATCATGGGTAGGATAGTTCTTTTTATGAGGACGCAATTGCCTGGATGCATAGGTAATCACTTTCCCATGCTGCTGAAGAACACAACCCAAACCCTTCCCCGATGCATCACTATAAATAGTGAAACCTCCGGACCCTGATGGCAACGTCAAAATAGGAGCAGACGTCAACCTCTTCTTCAACTCCTCAAAAGCAACCTGGCAATCCTCCGTCCAAACAAACTCTACATCCTTCCTTGTGAGTCTGGTCATCGACTCGGCAATCCTTAAAAAATCTTGCACAAACTTTCTGTAGTAGCCTGTCAATCCCAAGAAACTCCTGATCTCTGCTACCCAACTCGAAGTCTTCCAAGATTACACTGCTGAAATCTTCTTCGGATCCACTGAAATACCATCACCAGTCACAACATGCCCCAAGAATTCTACCTTGTCCAAGAAAACTCATACTTGGACAACTTACCATACATCTTCTCCTTCCTCAGCACATCCAACATAATCCTCAAATGCTCCTTATGCTCCTCCGGTGTCCTCGAGTATATGAGTATGTCATCGATGAACACCACCACAAACTTGTCAAGGTACTGGTGGAACACCTTGTTCATCAAGTTCATAAATACCGTCGGTGCATTAGTCAAACCAAACGGCATCACCATAAACTCGTACTGACCATACCGAGTCCTAAAAGCAGTCTTCGGTATGTCCTCCGGCTTCACCTTCACCTGATGGTAGCCTGATCTCAAATCTATCTTAGAAAACACCTTCGCACCACTCAACTGATCAAACAGATCATCAATCCATGGCAAAGGATACTTATTCTTGATAGTGAGATTATTCAAAGCCCTGTAATCAATGCACATGCGCACCGATCCATCCTTCTTCGGTACAAACAATATCGGGGCTCCCTATGGTGAAGAACTTGATCTGATAAATCCCTTATCCTGCAATTCGTCCACCTGCTTCTTTAACTCGACCAGCTCGCTGTTGTTTACTCTATAGACATGCTACAAAATTGGTTCTGCACCTGGCACCAAGTCTATAAAAAATTCAAAATCTCAATCTGGTGACAATCTTGGCAATTCCTCAGGAAACACATCCAAGAACTCTGCTATCAACGGATGTGGCAACTCCTTGTCTTCCATCATAGCTCCACAAATAATGTCTTCTTCCTGCTCTACAGCTCCTCTAGCAAACTCAAACTCTGGCTCTCCTGGCAGACCAAACCAAACTCTACCCTCTCTATAATCTATGCTAGCACGGTGCCTACTCAACCAATCCATCCCGAGTACAATATCGTAGCTCGGAAGTGGCATTACAAGTAGACACGCACTCAACTCCCGGCCTCCTAAAGTAACTCTCCGATCCTTGCAAATATCATTAACCAGGATAATGCCTCCCCCGGTCATGATCTTGCAAGTCCTAAGCAAAGACTCAGCTACCAAACTATTCTTCAGAGCAAAAGAAACAGATACAAAATTATGGGAAGCACCACTATCAAACAAAGCTAAAGATAGAATACAATCAAGAAGAATAGAACCTGCGATGACATCTCTGGTTAGTTCCTCCACTTCGACGGTCATAGCAAACGCTCGTCCCTGTCGAGCACCTCCCTGCTGCTGATGCTGGACAAAATAAGCTGGAGACAAATCCAGTACAAAGAATACTACGAAGCTACAACTCCAGGGTCAACTGTCTCAGTTGGGATAAGTCCCTCTTGAGCCAGGGTCTCAGAATCTAAACCCAGAACATCCTGGGGTCCATAATAGGTAGGGTACCACTCCTCAGTGTCATCTGAAAAAATATATCCAGTCAGAAAAGGAACAGAGCATATCTCTAACAGCAGTTCTAATTAATGATAAAAACTATATAACAGTAAATAGCTGTGGATAAACAAGATGCACAATAGATACAAGAGATATATATACAATAAGGAAATACTGGAAATAAATACAATAATGAACAATATGCCAATGAAACAAGAATACTAATGTCTAAGTGTGTGAGTACTAGCTTAACATGTGATCGGCTTGGGCAAGATGCAATGCGGCCTGGCAAATCATACGTGCGGTATATGATCAACACTATTCAGTAATCAGTACTTTATACAATAGGGATATTGATCACATATCTATGCTAATACTCCCCCACCCTCGACTGGTATAATAGATCCAACCATGGTATGCTATGGCACGAGATTCCCCAAGAAGATAGCTAATCTTCCCGAGAATCGGTGTCTGTACATGTACAAGATAACCAATAAAATAATACTTGTACCATATACACCATATACCAAGGAATAACATCTCATGACGAGATCCGGATATACCAATCCGTGTAACCATAGTGTCAAGAGAATATGGATATCTACACTAGATACAATGAACATAGAGGATATCATAAATGAGAAACTATCAGTGAATGTACTCGCCTGAAGTCCAATGAATAGTCTCACAGATGTCTGACTCGGTGCCTCGAAGACCTAGATATGGAATACAACATCAATACAAGGTCCCGAAAAGATAACAAGTTAAACTAGTCAACTTCTAGGTCAATAAGTCAATTCTAAGTCAAAAGTCAACTATGGTCAACTCTAAGTCAACTATGGTCAAACCAAGGTCAACTATCTATTTCTAGGTTGCACAAGTCTAACACAAAATCTTGGGTCAAAATACTAAAATCTAAGTCATAGAAAACACATCCTAAAATATTAGGATACCGTATCTCCGGATACGTAAATCCAAGGTAAACCTCATAATACATATATATCAACAATAATGTATAATAATATAGAATATTAATTATAAATAAATAGGAACCATAGTTTTGAACCAACTTGGTATCCACACAAAGTCACAAACTTGATACCCAAACCCCGTATCTTAAGTATCCCACTTACCTTGGTTTCCACAAGGTAATACCCAATACCTTGATATAGTAATTACCCTCATATATAATATAATATATATATACTAATATTATACAAATAAGAAGTATAGCAATACTAGTATTATATCTCACTATTAATATATATATATATATATATATATATATATATATATATATATATATATATATAAATATAACTTAAAAACAATATACCAAAATCTGCCTAACTGTCACTGAAAGCAGTGTTGAAAAACACTGGTTTTCAGTTTAACAGACTTTCAGTGACAGTTCAGGCTGTCACTGAATCACCGTCGCAACTGCTGCTGCATTTTGCACTGTTGCCTCCTCTTTAGTGAAGGTTGAAACCGTCATCATACCAACCGTCGCTACTGTTGCTTATGCTTCCCGCCCGCTATTGCGTTTTTAATGACAGGATCTGTCATTAATTCCTGCCGCCCTCTACAACGGCTGCTGCTGCTCTCGGGTATTAATGACAAAATCTATCATTAATAGCTGCTGTTGCTATAAAGGATAGTAAATATATATATATATATATAATATATATATATATATATATCAATATATATATATAAATCAAAATAAATAATTATATATATCTATATATATAATTCCAATACATATCTATATAAATAAATACCAAATAGCTATAAGACACATCCTATGTACTAATGTACATATTACAACATGGTTAAAAGTACACATACATAAATATGTTAATAAATATTCATCCACACATATATATAAATAATCACATAATAACTATAAATAATATAATTACTTAATTAAACACATATATATATTTTATAAAACATTTTCATATATTTTATATTCCTAACATAATTTGTAACATATATAAATATATGTAGAAGAAAGCTACATATATATTTATACATTATATTAGTACACATATAATACATAGATCTATGCTACCATAAATACCATAATAAATATACTATAATAAATATATAACATATATATATATACTTAATTATGATTCAAGAATTAAAACACAAATAATTAGATCTACACCTAAACACCACAAATGGAGAGTATCCCACCGTATCCTACTAGATCTAGGATACGCATGCGACACGAGTCCATCACACATCCAATTGTACCCCGAAGGACACAAGCAAGTCACAAATAATATTTATGAACAAAATAAAGTGTCAAATGTAGATCTATATGTCCGTGTCAAAATACGACATGTACAAAGTCCCGTGTCGGAGGAAACCCCCCCAAAAAATACGTATCACCAAATTGTTGGGATACGACCTACACGTACCCAATTGTGGACACGACACTAGCTCCAAACACATAAACACATGCCCAATTGATCCATAGGATCAATTGACACATACAAAAAAATGTCAATTCGGAATTCCCCCAAAATTGACACAAAAAGCACCATAACTTTCCCCATAGGTCTCCTATGAACACAAAACCAAGTCCTATGGATAGTACATACATATGGGTTGATTTTCCATGATTAAATCTCAGATTTAGAAGCTATTTTAAGGGGAAAAACTGAATTATACCTATTGGGAGATGGATTCCCAATGAAACCTCCAATTGAGATGAAATTGCCTCTAAATTGTAGATCCTTGCTCCTCTTTGTAGATCCTTGCTTCCTCCTTATAGATCCTTACTTTTAAAGTTTCTAATGGTGATTTGGAAAGAAATTGGAATGAATTTGGTAGGAAAATGAAATGGGAATGGAAAAAATTTGGTAGTGGGAAATTCTTGATCTAGATTTGGAATGAAAAAGATGAGAGATAATTTTCCCCCTCTTTTATATAGGCCGGCCCTTTCCTCTCCCTCAAGAAATTATAAAATATCCTATATACCCCTTGGGGCCTCTCATGAAGAAATAATTAAGGAAGAAAGCTTCTAGTCTAATGATTTAATTAATTTAATCCATCTCCTTAACAATGGGCTTTCTAATTGGGCTAAGTCTAACTAATTAATTCATGTTGGTCCTTGGGTCCAAACTAAACAAGTTAGGTCCACTAATACAAGTCAAAATTAAATAAATAATATCTAACAACAATCAAATAATACAACAATAATTATTTACAATGCGCAATATTTAATTAAATAGGAAAAGACTAAAATACCCTTTCCTAGAAAATATGGTAGTGACAATGTGACAGGACTTGGGCCTCTTTTCTTTAAACTTGGCGGTGGAAGGTGCTGCTTCATACGTCAAGTCTTGGACAATGTCGGGGTGAACCCACATGATCTCGCCTAGCGGTGTAGTAAGAGGTATCAACCCAGTTGCTTGGTTGCGAGCTGGAGGGAGGTTGATGACCTCCATTGTTTCCTATGGGATGGGGACAATACCATCTTGGCACCGTCGCTAGAAAGTTGCCAAATTGGAGGGATACCATATTTGCGGCAACCGTCTTATCCTTAAAGTCCAAGATAAGGACTCTGGGGTCGATCGGTCGCTAGATGTGCCTTTTCAACACGTAGCAATCTTGCGTTGGATGGTGGATGTATCGGTAATAGTAGTAGTAGTAGTACTTGGGGTCATCAACATTATTTGCCTCGTCAGGGCATCTGATTTTGGATAGCCGGAGCTTTTTGCCCTTCCTCAGCACTTTGAAAATATCTATGACATCATCATCATTGAAAGAGTAAGTCTCCTTAGGCCTAGGCGCTTTTGCTGGCTTCTGAGTGTATGAGGACGAGCCTTTGGACACGCTGACGATCAGGACCTGCTTCACTTTACTGTCATGGCTGTTATTGTTGTTGTTGAAGGGGCGTTTTTCCCTATCATCAGTACTGGGGATTTTAAGCCCCAACAGGCGGGCGTCTTTCGTGCTTTTTTCTGCGGCTTCGGCGCTAATGATGAATGTCGTCCAGTCCTTGAAATGGTTGGGAGATGTCCAAAGTCTCACTGTTGGATGAAGATTCATTCGGTAGGTGTCCATCAACATGGTTTCAGGAGTACCAGGGGGTAGTCTCAACGCCGCCTGTCAGAAGCGTTATATGTGGTTACATGCGGACTCTTTGTCTCCTTGAGCGAGTTCCATTAAGGAGGACATGACTATGTCCATTCTCCCCCCCGGCTCATAGAACCGGGAGAGGAAAATGTGTTTTAAGTCATTGAAGGACGAGATAAAATTGTCCGGGAGGCTACCTAACCACTGGTAAGTGACCCCGGATAGTGCCCCAATGAACAAGTTGTTGAGCAGGGCGTCATCCCACGGTAAATGCCCCATTATGGAACAGAATTAATTCATGTACTGCTGAGGTGATGTCTTCCCATTCAATATGGAGCCATATCCAGTGGTTTATACTTGGGAGGATATACCACGTTGTTCCATTCGGGAGGATAGGGCTGTCGTACCCCAAGCTTCTGGAGTGCATCTCGGTTGTCTCTAGCATCGATACAAGCATGCAAATCCCTAAGAGTCTCCTGAATGTCGTCTGACAACAGAGGAGCGGATGATCGGGGAAAAGTTTGGCTACCCGCCATAGGTGGAGCGGGATCAAGTATATTAGACTCCTTGTTGATTCCTGGATCCTAGCTTGCTTGTCCCGAAGTTCTTGGTTGAGGTGGGACCAGATTTGCCTTAAGTTTCAGTACCGTCTGAGTCAGATTTTGCATTGAGGTACTCATTGTGTGCATCATGGCTTTGAGTGTCTCAAGGCGTTAGAGATCACTGGACCTTGTTCCATGATCATCCCCTACCGTGTATATAGGTATTACATAGGGAAAGATGGATGGGTTTGTGGATACCTCATTTTTTGTCTCTGATACCTGAGTTTCGCTGTCCTCGGGGAAGGCATGCATTGTTATGTTGTCTTCATAATCCGGGGGATTGCTACCCCCGGCTCTGGTTGCAGCATTGACCTGGCGGGCAGGGCTACCCCCATGTAGGTTGTCGTTCGTTTCCTGGGATTCACTGTCCTCCTGGAATAATGGATTGGTATGAAACATCGGAGGATTACTACCCCCAGCTTTTGTTCTTGAGCAGATGCCCTAGAAAATCCTCTCGGTGGGCACTACCAACTTAGTTCCCCGCTATCAATTCCTCGACCCACTAGTCGAGATCGGCGGGTTGGACGAGTTATTCTTTGAGATCTTCTTTGTGGAAGGAGACCTACACGTTGAGCAGCATGAGGCAAAACTCAGTTCCTCCTACACTTGTTTTCCAAGATGCTGTCGGGTCGGTGCAGCTGATTGCAGCCACTAGAATACCGACTGTCTTGTTTGAAGAGTTGCTGCTTTGGCACATTAATATTTGATAATTATGCTAGCATAAGTGTGCCCCGGAGAGGATACCTCATGTGCAGCGATTGCTTCTCTGGTCTGGCACTTATAACTAATCATGCTGCGCAGATTAGACAAGGGAGACTTCACTTTTATACTCCACTTCGTGCGCGTGGCCAAACCCTGCGAACGAGTGTAAAAGTAAAATATTTGGTCCCTTGCCCGGTTCTTGCGTAGAAACTGCACCCAGATCATTTATGGAAGACTCAGTCTGAGACAGGGCCACTTCATGCGTACAGCCAAGTTAAGCGCATGGGCATGTCATCACGATTTTGGATCCCCGACTTGGTTCTTACGCATCAACTGCGCCCAAGTAGTCTCGGGAAGACTTTGAGGGTCGGCCCACTTCCGACGCATAAGCGCATGGGTTGGCCCTATATAATATCCCATCAGCAATGCATGTAACGGTCAGCTGCGCATGCTTTTGGTGGGTTGCTGGTGCAACCTCCCGAGAGCGCATGGCTCGGGCTGCTTTGGACTTCTTCGAACTAGCGCATAGTACAAATTATCTACCCCATTTCCACACAATCGAGTCCTGGGGCCAGCGCCATAGAAGATCTTGTAAAAGATGAACTCTCTCCCTTTAGCTTTGCTACCTGTAGAGGGCTTTATATACCTGTAGTTTGATGCGGTGCGCTTTCTCTTCTACGCCTCCTATTGTAGGCAAATCTTTGGAGTGTCACGCCCCGATCTCCCGCAGGTAATCGACCGTCCCTGCTAGGCGTGAATTACCGCGCCAGCGCTCCCACGAGACGATCTTTTCCATCTGGACATGGTGCTGCACGAACATAAGTTGCACCCGTGCAAGGCCATGATCAGAGTAGGTGGTAAAATAACTAAGCCACAAAGTTGCACATATATTCTGAATGCAGCAGAATAAGAAATGTACAGGCGATTGGTAACAAGTTCACAAAGTCGTCAATAGCGAAAGCATTGAATAACACAAGTATAGAAGTAAAACAAGATCTTTATTGATATTGAACAAGTGTTACAAGCGGTGCTAGACCGAGAGTATAAGTCGCTCAAGCCCTCTCTCTCGAAATAGTAAAAATGTGCCAAGTGGCTACATTTGTGGAATGGTACATAGGCGATGTTCCAACATCATGTCTTGTATATATGGTTCAGCTCCGGACGCAATGCTCCAAGGCTCCAGAGTGAACTCCACGTCTTAGGATGCATGAAGGGGATTTTTGCACCGAACGAGGTTCTCCCGCACCCTACAAGCAATCTGATGGGTTATCAGTACATGAATGCACTTGTGGGGAGGCTTATCGCCCGCTCGACAAATCCAAACATGTTATATATGTTCGGTGCACCATCAATTAAGTTATCTTTCTAGTCTTGCCTTAGGATCAGTTTTATGGCATAATGAAAAGCCTATCTCGTGTGGCAGTATGTCGTACGATATAAAGGTACACGACAAAACTTAACAACTTACCATCCGTCCTTTCCTGTCCAAGGCAAACTAAGTTAAATCAAGCATGAGAATATATATAATGACATCCATGGCAATAACATAAGCAAGCAAAGTGTCATGTGCCAGGTGCTATTTCAGAAACACGAGTTATACGGATTACTCAGGTGTGTTGCATTGGATGTTCAAGTGTTCAATTATGCATAAGTGTGTTATACTCATGATCGTTAAGGTATTTTAGATGCAGTTATAGGTACATTTGTGTTACACAGAGCGGCCTATAATGCAATAACTCGCACGTGGGTTGCCATAATCGAGCCAACTTAATCTATATGACAGAAGGTCACTTGCATGACGCCATAAATGACGATATAGTCTTTAGGCAAAGATGGTATGCAAGCAAAACAGGTGGCATTGCACCCATCCCACCCATAACAGACGACTACCAGACGGCTCCATCTAGATCGGATCGGCCCTAGTGCCCCGGCGACCGTCCGCGTAACTGGATTCGAAAACCCACCTTGTGCACAAGTTATCCGTGACCATGCGTATCCTCAAGTTTTTCAGATTCTCGTAGGTACAAATACAGTTACAGATTCAGGTTCAGTCAGGATCTATCAGGTACAATATCGACTCCCCGAGTCATTATATTCAGTACAGGACGCGTATTGATTTTCAGATATGTTGTGATATAATCTTGCTTAACTGTCCACTGATGTAGTCTCCTAGTTCAAAAAATGCCTTGGCGAACCAACGGTCCCGAATACTTTCTATGTTCTATACTTGGCTCAGAACAACTATCTTGATAGTCTTCCTGCCTGTAAACCCCCTGATTTTTCAGAAATTTTTAATTTAGATTTTTTACAATTTTCTGTAATTTTTCTGGAATTAAAAATAAGGTATTTTGTGATTAAAGAATTTTTAAATAATGTTAATTAATATTAAAATATTATGGAAATAATATTTTATGGTATAAAATAGAAAACTGGACATAGGATAATTTTCTGTGAATTTATTGGACTCCAGAGATATTTTTAAAGCCCTAAAAACCAATGAATAACTAAACCTAATTAAACCCTGGCTGAACCCGGTTTATTTGGAAATAAACCAAACCAAACCGACCCAAACCGCCATCTAACCGAACCGAACCAACCCAGCCTTAACGGGTCGGGTCAGGTCGGATCCGAATCGAACCCGACCCGGACCCGAAACCCTAACCGAAACCATAGATCCCGAATCCTACCGGATTTACTTTTCCGGCCCTATATATATGCCTCAACGTTCGCGCCCACCGCCACCGCAAACCCTCTCTCTCTCATCTCTCCGCCGTGCAGCCCCTTGCCTGAACCCTAACCTCCCCCCGACTCCACCCTTCGTCATCCACCGCTCGACCTCGAATCCCCACAGCCGACGATCATCACCACCTCTCCCCGCAGCACCCTCGAGCCTGACGTCCTCCACCGTCTAGAACTCCCCGCTCGACCCCCTCGTCGACCTCCGTCCTGAGCCCAGCCCAGCACCACCACCATCGACCATCTCCTTCGACCCGTTCCCGACGAGCTCCACTGCCCTAGCCGTCGACGGGCTCCGCCGACCAGAACGGCCACTCCCAGCTGACTGCCAGCTGCCCTAGCACGGATAAAGCGGCCCAGACACAGCCGCCCTAGCTCCGGACACAGCAGACTCGGACAGGACACGAAACAGTCACCCGGACACGAGAAATTCTCGTTCCACGAAGCCCTGTTCAGGTAACCCATTCTCTTTTCTCGTTGTTCCGTTTTTTGTTCCATTAGTTATGTCGCGTAGGCTGTGTGACCCTCTCGATGCCTGCACAACCCGCTCGGTGTGTCGCGTCCTGTGGTGATCGCAAACCGCGATCCAAAAACAGAAAAACCAACGCCCTATTTTACCCCAGAACTGAGTGCGCCCCGCTAAAAGGGACGACTTGGTCGCGTGCGGTCTTCACCAAAACGTGCGCTTCGTTGATACGGACGTACGAGATTTTGCAGAAGTTGATTTGGATGTGCGTGTACACCGGAATCAACGCGTATCCGCCGACAACGCCCCGTATCTGCCTGTTCTGGAATACGTCGTAACTTCGTGTACACACGTCGGATCGAGACGAAACTTACGCCATCAGACTCGTAGCAATACGCTGGTCCTGTGACCCAAATTTGGTACAATTCTGAGAACGTTGACAAAATCGCATATCGTGGGCCCCGCGGCTCCACTTGACGGGCGATTTTGTGATCGGCTCATCGGAATCCAATTCTGGAAGTTCCGTTGGGTTCGTGTCATCGTTCTGGACTTGTTGACACTAAGTTGGACGAATTTGGAGACCATTGGTTCTAACACGCTTTTCGGTGCAAAGTGGGCTACACATGGACCCCACTTTGACCCGAAATTATGGTTTTGTCCTGTGTCCAAATTGGACGAAAGGGAAGTACTTTTTAGCTATTTTGCTTATTCTGGGAATGTTGGTGATATCTATTTCAGCATCCAGAGACATTTGTTCGGAGACCATAGCTTCTGATCCTGTGTGCTTGACTTTTGGACAGTACACCTTGCAGCTTCCTTACCAGGCAAGATACCTTGCCAAATTGCTTACAGTATTTTGCATGCTTAATATATTTCTGTATATTTATTGCATCTCTGTATAGTTCTTGCATGTGTAGTTTTCCTTCAGTCATTACTATGTATTAGATATATTGACACACACATGGCACTTAGCATCATGAGAGGACAATCATTAGGCGTATGGGCTTTTAACCACTCTGGTAAACCGTAGTATATAGTTCGCACTACGGGCGTGTGTCACGCTGGTCGCTACCCCAGAGGTATATCGATTTCTGATGTCCATTGACGGGTGTGTGAGTTGTGAGGCTTAGATCGAGTAGCCTACCCTTGCCCATACGTCAAAAAGTTGTCCTCATTTGCATTCATATAGATTGTCTTGTATAACGTACTTATTTATTTTCAAATTATATGCATGTTTATTATATTCAAGTTGGCTCGCTTTTCTGTTTCTTGTTACGTCCCTCTGAGGACCTGGTCCTCTGCCAGGTGTATCTGTTCTTGAGTATTTGTAGGAGCACAGATTTGGCTGGTTATATATGTTTCGTGGATGTCCTCTCTTCGAGCCGTGATTGCTAGCTGGTATTCTTATATGGTGTTGTTGTGTTGTACTTATATTGTATTTGCTCTTATATTCTAGTTGGTAGTGGATTTGTTTCCATCCAACTATCATCCTTGGATACTTATGTTGAGATTTAGTTATATAGATGATGGTTATTTATTTATATTAATTTTCCTGGATGAGATTTAGATTGTACCCTGTGACTTGTGGCTTATTTTTATACCACTTATGGATTGATATTCATATTACAGCGTACGTGTGGATTTTGGTTTCCATATATTGGAGTTGCCATATCCATGCGGCTGTCATGCTTACGTGTTCCTAGTCCTACGTATTTTGGGACTGGGGTGTGACATATTTTTGTGGTGGCCCATGCAGGTCGAGAGCATATTGTCTCGGTTACGTTACTGTACCAAACAAGCCTGCACATAGGACTAGAGTATATGATCTCATCCATAATTGACTATGATTCATCTTCCTCCTCTCTGTTCTATTCGAACAATTGTATCCTGCTTGATTCCTGTACTTCCCTAATAAGTTCCTTGAGTATATATAGTCTTCTGCTAGAATATAAGAACCCCTGTTATTAGGATGATAATTAGAGTAGCACACCTATTAAGAATACAACGAGAATATAGACACCACTAAGTTTAGAATATCTAGTGAACCCTAGAATTTCTTATCTCTAGAATTGGTTTACCATTACCCCTGATGTATTATGAAGACTTGAGGGTAGTATAGACACCACTAGAGTTAGTTAGAAGTTTTATCATAATGTTTGACCATAGTATTGAGGAACCAATAGAAAACTAAAATTGAATATTAGGACTGAACCTAATCTTCATAGTTAGAAAGTATTGGAGAAATGTAAACTTATATCATTGTCTTGTTATTAGTAGACAGCACCCTAGGAAGCCTAGAGGAATGTAATCAACACTTCTCCCTTGATCATACCCCAAACATGGCAACTAATATACCACTCCCCTTAGAGAACCATGATGCTATCTAGAGCCCTCTATTTTAATTTCATACATTGCTCCTCTGCGACCATAGCACTCGCTAGTGTGCGACGACCGATTATGTTTCTTCTCTTTATCTTTCAATTCGTGCCATCTGACACCCCTAATTATAGACCAAGTAATTGTATTCTATGATAGGATATATAGTTTGCTAAAGTTATAGTTGTAATCTTGAATTTTGAATTGTGTGTCTTGTAGTTAGAATATGATAGTTGAGTTGTTCAGTTAGATTGTGATGATTACCCCTAGTTATAGATCCCGTAATTGTGCCCCCACCTCGATACAACTTGTATTCCCTTTCCCTTGAGACTAGTAGCCTTTCCATTCTTAATGTTGGCACATGTTTTATGAGCACTATGATTAAGACTTAAGGTGACCCTTACTTATATAATGCAATAGGAGACCCTAAAAAGTACCAAGATCTTTCCTCATATACCCTAATAAGAGTTTCTGTTTTATTTACATGTGCAAGATTATTTTGCAGGATTCTCTTAAGACTGTCACAGTATTAGTTTAATTATTTTAAGTTGGGTAGTATGCCTCACCACCTAGTATCACATAGTCCTTGTGATCCATTGATGAAGTATAACTGAATGACATTAATTGTATGCTAGCATAAGACGACAGTGTTTATTCAGACAATAGAATTTAGAGGTCCATGCCCTATTTGGTCGACTAGCGACTTAGACAAGGAGTTGTATGACAACTGTGGAGATTGTATAGTCTTAACTTCTTGTGGACTTGAAATATGTTGTGACTTCTTCCATCATGATCTAGCGTATTTATATTTCATATACTACCTTGACTTATGCTGCTATTTTATATCCAAGTTTTGCAAGCTTATTCTTTATTGAGCTTGTTCATGACATATGTATTATTGGGGAGGCCCACAATAATACATTTTAGAATCAGTGTATTACGGTCTGATCAACCATAGTGCGCTTGATTCGCCCTTCGCAATAATACTTTACGTGGATTGAGATATAGAGTTGACTAGTAGACACCTGTACTTGCCCTCTAGATATGTCTGAGAAGATCGTATCGGTTACATAACTGTACTAATACGAGCATGTGAATAGGAATTACAAAAATAAGATTTTAATCCACAACTGCCTTGACAATTCCCATTTGAATTCTTTAAACGCCTTGATTCCGATACTTCTATTCTATTACCTCTTCCTTGAACTCTTTATTATTGATCTCCGTCTTCCCTTATTTCAGAAAGACGAAACCACTTGCTTGGTATAAGTTTGATACACAGAGAGTACTAGATATACCCCATAGGCCGATCACATACTTGAGGATTATTCTTTTGTAATTAAGGACATATCATAGATGTCATGTTTGGTGTTAAAAAACCTTGAGGATTAAATAACATGATTAAATAATTTAGAGCATAGCCTTCTTAGATGTATAGCCTTAGATGATAGATGGGTAAATTTTAAGTTGGGTAGAAACTGCAATGTTAACTTAAGGAGAATTCTTTATACTGTAATCAAGTGAGGTTAGATAGAGAAACCCTACCCTAGTTTAATTTTGAGGATGAAATTGTTTTAGGTTGGGTAGATTGTAAACCCCCTGATTTTTAGAAATTTTTAATTTGGATTTTTTACAATTTTCTGTAATTTTTCTGGAATTAAAACTAAGGTATTTTATGATTAAAGGATTTTTAAATAATGTTAATTAATATTAAAATATTATGAAAATAATATTTTATGGTATAAAATGGAAAACTGGACATAGGGTAATTTTCTGTGAATTTATTGGACTCCGAAGACATTTTTAAAGCCCTAAAAACCAATGAATAACTAAACCTAATATTAAACCCTGACTGAACCCGGTTTATTTGGAAATAAACCAAACCAAACCGACCCAAACCGCCATCTAACCGAACCGGACCAACCCAGCCTTAACGGGTCGGGTCGGGTCGGATCCGAATCGAACCCGACCCGGACCCGAAACCCTAACCGAAACCATAGATCCTGAATCCTACCGGATTTACTGTTCCGACCCTATATATATGCCTCGACGTTCGTGCCCGCCGCCTCCACAAACCCTCTCTCTCTCATCTCTCCGCCGCCGCAGCCCCTTGCCTGAACCCTAACCTCCCCCCGACTCCACCCTTCGTCATCCACCGCTCGACCTCGAATCCCCACAGCCGACGATCATCACCACCTCTCCCTGCAGTACCCTCGAGCCCGACGTCCTCTACCGTCCAGAACTCCCCGCTCGACCCCCTCGCCAACCTCCGCCGTGAGCTCAGCCCAACCTAGTGTCTCCACGCTGTTTATCGCCGTTATTTGGATGCTTTGCAGCGTTGTTTCCTCTATCATTGCCTTGGCGTTTGTGATTGGAAGTTTGCACAGCGCCGGCAGCAATGTGAGGATACTGCGGTTCCAGGGAGAGGGCATGGTTTAATACTTCCCGCATTGTCTGATACTGCGGGACGGATACGTGCCCGTGAATACCAGGACGTAGCCCTCCTTCGAATCGTCTGGCTCGACTCGATGCATCCGGTAGATAAGCGGTAGCAAATTTGGCCAGTTTGTTGAATTCTGCCGAGTATTGCTTCACCGTCATACTGCCCTGCCGGAGTTGAACGAACTCGTTTTCCCGTTGACGTCGTAGAGGTGGGGGTATAAACTCCTCCTCGAACGCGGCACGAAAAGTCGTCCACACGATCGCCTCCTCTCCATGGCCAAGTTGAAGAGATCGTCGATGCACGTCCCACCAGTCGTGCGCATTGAGGCGGAGCAGTAATTGGGCACAGGTGACGCGCTTGTCTTCCGGCACTTCTAGGAGAGAAAAATGATCTTCAAGCTCGGCGAGCCAATCTAGGGCCACGATCGGGTCCTCAGTCCCGTTAAATGGCGTGTTGCAGACCTTCTTGAAGTTGCCAAAGGTGAAGGCAGTCACTTCCCTCGTCCTTGGCGTGGGCGGTGGTTCGACTTCAAGCACTGGCTGCTCCACTGGTGTAGCTGTCGTTGCGGCAAAATGGTTGGAGGCCAGGGTCTGAACAAGCTGTTGCAGGGTATCTACCTGCTTTTGTTGGACTGAGATCCGGGCCTCTAGGTTGCTCTCGAACTTGGCTTGGCGGGCATCATCCCTCTGTCGTTGTTCCGTGAACATTTGCATCACCTGCTGAAGGGAATCTGATTGAGACATGCCCCGTTGGCTCCGAGAGCTTCCTGAAGTTCCGGAACTGCTCTCCTGAGTCCTTGTCTCGCCTGGCGCCAGCGCTGATGATTGCGCTTGCGTCGTTCCTTGAAAGGAAGGTAAATTACATCAGGATCATAATGTATTATGGACTTATTGCATGAACGTATCTCATTTTGACCTTAACGAGTTCAGGAGTTCGCACAGGAATTTATCGTTAAGGGAACTTTTCCAGTTTAAGAGTCAAAGGAACTTTGAATCTGTGCTCTGATACCAACATGTCACGCCCTGATCCCGTGGAATCGTTAGTCGTCCCCCGGGCGTGACCGCCGTGCGGGCCTAGGTTGCGCACCGCACAAGGATAAGTATTTTCGTTTCGCATAGCAAGCACATATTCAGAGTACGCAGATAATTGAAACACATATTGAAACATGGAAAAGTTCTCTTTTATTGATAATATGAACATCTATTACAAACTCCTTGAACTGAGTCATAAGGATTGCCTCTCTGGGCTTACAAAAGTGTGGACACAAAATGAGATAGCAGTCCTGTACATTACATCCTTACTAAACTCAAAATATAAGACCTTGCGTCGGAACGACTGCTTTGCCACGAAGTTGCATGGTTGCTTGGTGGCTAGCTTCTAACTTCAAAATGCTTCTTCTTCTTCTTCAAAATGCTTCAAAGGTAGCACGGTCGAGGCGTGCCTACAGCTGGACTGGATTGGGGGTTTGTCTCCTGCTCCTCGCTCGGCTCTCCTTAGCGCGGGGAACCTGTTTCAACGAGGGTCAGTACATCAAAACGTACTGGTGAAGGCAAGCTATCCCAACTATACCAATCAACACGTTGTTTTAATGAAGCATGCATATTCGTGGGTTTCTATCTTGCCTTAGTTCATTTTATAGCAAGACATATATATAGAATTATTGAAATAACTCGCCACCGTTCGGTGACATTTACCTGCCCGTCTGAACCACCTGCATAATACTTACCTTGCCTTCCCTGCCAAGAAGACACAAGTTAGTAGCAACAGGTTTAAATATACAAGGGGGATCACTGGCACGTTGCCATAATGGACGGCTAGTCTCAGTACGGAGTGCCGTGCGACGCATAGATCAGGACGTCCCAAGGCATTTCGTCCTATAGCAGGCGACTATCATGAGTTCCGTCCGGATCGGATCGGTGCCGGTGCCCCAGCGACCGTCCGCAGGAACTAAGACCTTGTGCACAAGTTGTCCGTGATCAACGCAGTACACTAAGTTAGCAATCGAGGCAAATCAGGGCATATCAGGAGCATGGCAGTACAGGGCAAGATTTACTTTTGCATAGCCTATCTGTTCAGTTTATGGCATTGAAAATGAGTTCTATACATAGCACAGTTCTAAGAAGAAATATACATTCTAACTTATATTTATGCATATGATGAACATTCCAAACGAGCAAGCATATAAGTAACCGTTTACCGGTTTCATCGACAAGCAATATTTCCCAAGTCTATTCCCTTATTATCTTGATATCTTTTAGTTATTTACTTGGTATCATTTGATCGGGCAAAACACGAACACATGATTTAGATGTGAAGACTAGCAAGTAGTGCTAGCTAATCGGGTTGGTAGCCACTCACTTTGGTAGTTGGAAGGAAAAGGAAAGGAGTGCTTTAGGAGTCCGCTCGAGCGACGACTACAGCTGGTTCACCTGTATTGACACGAACAGCTGATCAGTACTTCTTCCTCTCTCTCCCTTATCGGAATTGAAGTGCAGTCCTAAGAACGAAAGCAATGAAATCCATCGAAACCGTTCAAGAAAACCCAAGCAAATCCGAAAACCAACTCAAGGCACGAAAGCAACAAGCGACAGCGAAAACTAGGCAACAAAGAATGCAGCGGAGAGGTCCCTCCTGACTCTGCCGCTAAGTCGATCCCGGGGGCACGGTCCACTGAATATAGGAATCGATTCCGAAGAAACAAATCCATAACGAGGATGAGTTCTTGATTCAATCTATCCCGATCGAACGATACCGTCTAGTATTTCTTAGCCGCGCTCCCCGAATAGGGGGAATGGGGCACCACATCCTACCCAACTAATTGGAAGTTTCGTCCTGAAACTTAAGGAATAAAACCTACCACTAGGAAATAATGAGGGGAACCGTTCCCTCATATCAGATTTGAGCTCCCAAGTAGATTCTTCGACAGAGTGATTCCGCCAAAGCACGCGCACTAGAGGAACCGAACGGGTCCGAAGCAGCTTTTCTTTTCTATCCAAAATTTGTACCGGCTGTTCTACATACGTCAAGTCGGGCTGAAGGTTCAGTTGTCCCAGGTCTACCACGTGGCTTGGATCGTACACATATTTTCTAAGTTGGGAAACATAGAATATATCATGTACGTCAGCTAGGGATGGTGGTAGAGCGATCTGATAAGCAACTGAAGCAACCCGCTTTAGTATTTCAAACGGGCCGATAAATCGTGGACTTAGCTTTCCCTTCGCTCCGAACCTGCTGACCCCTCGCATGGGCGAGACCTTGAGGAATACCCGGTCACCTACTTGAAACTCTAGCGGTCTCCGATGAATATCCGCATAGCTCTTCTGACGACTTTGAGCTATCTTTAATCTGTCCCGAATCAGCCGAACCTTCTGGACGGTCTGCTCCACGAGCTCAGGGCCAAGTACTTGCCGCTCCCCGACTTCGTCCCAATAGATAGGAGATCTACACTTTCGCCAGTATAACGCCTCATACGACGCCATTTGAATGCTTGATTGATAACTATTATTGTAAGCAAATTCGGCTAGAGGTAGATGAAGGTCCCAACTAGTCTTTGTGTCCAAGGTGTAGAGTCGCAGCATATCTTCGAGGATCTGGTTGACGCGCTCTGTTTGGCCATCGGTCTGTGGATGGTAGGCGGAGCTGAATTTTAACTTCGTCCCCATTGCTGACTGCAGGCTTCCCCAGAAACGTGATATGAATCGACCATCTCGATCGGAGACTATGGTTACGGGCACGCCGTGAAGTCGGACGATTTCGTTGAGATATATCTGAGCCAGGCGGTCGGCACTCCAAGTAGATTTAATAGGCAGAAAGTGAGCTGACTTGGTGAGTCGATCGACGATAACCCAGACTGCATCATGTCCCCGTTGCGTCCTCGGCAAGCCAACAATAAAGTCCATCGTTATATCATCCCATTTCCACTCCGGAATAGCAAGGTTCTGAAGCTCTCCGCCTGGTTTCTGGTGTTCGGCCTTTACTCGTTGACAAGCCATGCAATGCGACACAAACTGCGCCACATCCCATTTTAAGCCGTGCCACCAAAACGTCGTGCGAAGATCCCGATACATCTTTGTGCTACCCGGATAAGAAGTATAACTAGCGTAGTGAGCTTCCGTGAGTATCTCTTGTCTGAGGGCCGCGTCGTTCGGAACACATAGTCTTCCCTTTACTCGAAGCATCCCATCCGCGCTTACCGCAAAGTCGGACGCCTTTCCTGCCAAGATGAGGGCATGTATCTTCTGCAGGAACGGGTCGTCCTTCTGAGCGGCCTTCACTTTGTGTAACAAGTCGGGCTCGAGGTGCAGTTGAGCTACTTGCGCCCACTTCTTATATCTTATTTTCAGTGTGATACCCAGTGATTCAAGATCTCGGCGCAGCCTATCATCAATAACCAAACTCCCTACAAACACTCGACTCAACGCGTCAGCTACTACGTTTCCCTTTCCAGGCGTGTATCTGATCGTGAGATCGAAGTCGCTGAGGAGTTCAAGCCATCGCCGCTGCCGAAGATTCAAATCCTTTTGAGTGTACAAGTATTTCAGGCTCTTATGGTCTGTATAGATTTCGTACGGCACGCCATAAAGATAGTGACGCCACAGCTTCAATGCAAATACTACCGCGGCAAGTTCGAGATCATGCGTTGGGTAGTTCTGCTCGTGAGGCTTTAGCTGTCTAGACGCGTAGGCTATCACCTTATCGCGCTGCATTAGGACACATCCTAGACCCTTTCCGGAGGCATCACTATATATTTTAAAGTCATCCGGTCCGTTCGGCAGAGTGAGAATTGGGGCAGAGATGAGGCGCTGCTTTAACTCCGTAAACGAAGCTTCATAGTCCTCTGTCCAAGTAAACTTTGCACCCTTTCGTGTCAACTGAGTCAAGGGCGAAGCAATCCTAGCAAAATTTTGTATAAATCTTCGGTAGTACCCTGCCAGACCAAGGAAACTTCGGATGTCGCTAGCTGACTCCGGTCGTTTCCACTGCGTGATTGCTTCTATTTTCTTCGGATCAACTGAGATGCCTTCCGAGGAGATGATATGCCCCAAAAACGAGATACTGTCCAGCCAAAATTCTGATTTGCTTAATTTGGCATACAACTTGTGGTCTCGAAGGGTTTGCAGCACCATCCGCAGGTGTCCTGCGTGCTCATCCCTAGTCTTCGAGTACACTAAGATGTCATCGATAAACACCACCACGAATTTATCGATGAAGGGCCTAAAGACACGGTTCATCGTATCCATGAATGCAGCAGGAGCATTCATCAGTCCAAACGGCATCACGGAAAACTCGTAATGGCCGTAGCGGGTTCTGAAAGCAGTCTTGGGTACGTCTTCTGGCTTAATCTTCAGCTGGTGATAACCCGAGCGAAGATTAATTTTAGAAAACACCGTTGCCCCTTGTAACTGATCAAACAAGTCATCTATCCGTGGCAGAGGATATTTGTTCCTGATTGTGACCTTGTTTAATTCCCTATAGTTTATGCAGAGGCGTAGAGTTCCGTCCTTTTTCTTCACAAAGAGCACGGGAGCGCCCCAAGGAGACACGCTCGGACGGATGAACCCGCGATCAAGCAATTCCTGGAGTTGGCGCTTTAATTCATTCAGCTCTGTAGGTGCCATTCTGTACGGAGGCTTTGAAATCGGCTGTGTATTTGGAAATGTGTCTATAGTGAATTCAATCTCTCGGTCTGGCGACATACCGGGTAGTTCGCTCGGGAACACATCGGGGAACTCTGCCTCAACGGAAGTTGACTCGACGTTTGCGTAGTCCTGCCGTGTGTCCCGAACCGATGCTAGGAATCCCTCGCAGCCTGTGTAGAGCATTCGCCGAGCAGATTTTGCCGAAATCACCATGCAGGCCCTAGTCGCATTGTTCGCTGGACTACTGGTGTAACAGAACACGGCTTCTCTGGGCAGACGGAAAATGACTCGCTTCTCTGCACACTCAATAGTTGCCGCGCACGCGCCTAGCCAGTCCATTCCCAAAATGATATCATAGTCCCGTACATCAAGAACTAAAACATCAAGTGACAGCTTTCTCTCCCCAATACAGATATAACCGCCTAGGCATGCTGAACAGACAAGAATTTTTGTACCAGACGGGGTGCTAACGCTTAAATCTAAATACAACGGAGTCATTTTAACATTGTTCTCCGTGGCGAAGTTTGTAGAAATAAAGCTATGGGTTGCACCTGAATCAAATAGAACGCGAGCAGGTATATTATTGAAAAG
Source organism: Iris macrosiphon (assembly GCA_036927795.1). Lineage (NCBI taxonomy): Eukaryota > Viridiplantae > Streptophyta > Magnoliopsida > Asparagales > Iridaceae > Iris > Iris macrosiphon. Next base: position 145,477,588 of record JAYESA010000004.1, read on the forward strand.
TAAGGTACCTGACACGACGGTATCCGAAGCTAATGCTTCTTCCCGTGTCATGGTGTAGACTCGGCCTTGAGCTTGATTACGCCCTTGCTGAGGCGCCGCTCGATTTGCCTGAGGAGCCGGAGTCTGATCTGGTTGTTGCGGTGGACGACGCGGACAGCTGCTAATCTGATGGCCTGGATCGCCGCAACGGAGACAAGTCCCAAGCTTGCGGCGACAATCTTTTTCGATATGCCCTGGCTTCCTGCAAAAGTTGCAGGTCTTGGTCTTGCTAGTGTCTCCACGTTGTTTATCGCCGTTATTTGGACGCTTTGCAGCGTTGTTTCCTCTATCATTGCCTTGGCGTTTGTGATTGGAAGTTTGTACAGCGCCGGCAGCAATGTGAGGATACTGCGGTTCCAGGGAGAGGGCATGGTTTAATACTTCCCGCATTGTCTGATACTGCGGGACGGACACGTGCCCGTGAATACCAGGACGTAGCCCTCCTTCGAATCGTCTGGCTCGACTCGATGCATCCGGTAGATAAGCGGTAGCAAATTTGGCTAGTTTGTTGAATTCTGTCGAGTATTGCTTCACCGTCATACTGCCCTGCCGGAGTTGAACGAACTCGTTTTCCCGTTGACGTCGTAGAGGTGGGGGTATAAACTCCTCCTCGAACGCGACACGAAAAGTCGTCCACGCGATCGCCTCCTCTCCATGGCCAAGTTGAAGAGATCGTCGATGCACGTCCCACCAGTCGTGCGCATTGAGGCGGAGCAGTAATTGGGCACAGGTGACGCGCTTGTCTTCCGGCACTTCTAGGAGAGAAAAATGATCTTCAAGCTCGGCGAGCCAATCTAGGGCCACGATCGGGTCCTCAGTCCCGTTAAATGGCGTGTTGCAGACCTTCTTGAAGTTGCCAAAGGTGAAGGCAGTCACTTCCCTCGTCCTTGGCGCGGGCGGTGGTTCGACTTCAAGCACTGGCTGCTCCACTGGTGTAGCTGTCGTTGCGGCAAAATGGTTGGAGGCCAGGGTCTGAACAAGCTGTTGCAGGGTATCTACCTGCTTTTGTTGGACTGAGATCCGGGCCTCTAGGTTGCTCTCGAACTTGGCTTGGCGGGCATCATCCCTCTGTCATTGTTCCGTGAACATTTGCATCACCTGCTGAAGGGAATCTGATTGAGACATGCCCCGTTGGCTCCGAGAGCTTCCTGAAGTTCCGGAACTGCTCTCCTGAGTCCTTGTCTCGCCTGGCGCCAGCGCTGATGGTTGCGCTTGCGTCGTTCCTTGAAAGGAAGGTAAATTACATCAGGATCATAATGTATTATGGACTTATTGCATGAACGTATCTCATTTTGACCTTAACGAGTTCAGGAGTTCGCACAGGAATTTATCGTTAAGGGAACTTTTCCAGTTTAAGAGTCAAAGGAACTTTGAATCTGTGCTCTGATACCAACATGTCACGCCCCGATCCCGTGGAATCGTTAGTCGTCCCCCGGGCGTGACCGCCGTGCGGGCCTAGGTTGCGCACCGCACAAGGCTAAGTATTTTCGTTTCGCATAGCGAGCACATATTCAGAGTACGCAGATAATTGAAACACATATTGAAACATGAAAAAGTTCTCTTTTATTGATAATATGAACATCTATTACAAACTCCTTGAACTGAGTCATAAGGATTGCCTCTCTGGGCTTACAAAAGTGTGGACACAAAATGAGATAGCAGTCCTGTACATTACATCCTTACTAAACTCAAAATATAAGACCTTGCGTCGGAACGACTGCTTTGCCACGAAGTTGCATGGTTGCTTGGTGGCTAGCTTCTAACTTCAAAATGCTTCTTCTTCTTCTTCAAAATGCTTCAAAGGTAGCACGGTCGAGGCGTGCCTACAGCTGGACTGGATTGGGGGTTTGTCTCCTGCTCCTCGCTCGGCTCTCCTTAGCGCGGGGAACCTGTTTCAACGAGGGTCAGTACATCGAAACGTACTGGTGAAGGCAAGCTATCCCAACTATACCAATCAACACGTTGTTTTAATGAAGCATGCATATTCGTGGGTTTCTATCTTGCCTTAGTTCATTTTATAGCAAGACATATATATAGAATCATTAAAATAACTCGCCACCGTTCGGTGATATTTACCTGCCCGTCTGAACCACCTGCATAATACTTACCTTGCCTTCCCTGCCAAGAAGACACAAGTTAGTAGCAACAGGTTTAAATATACAAGGGGGATCACTGGCACGTTGCCATAATGGACGGCTAGTCTCAGTACGGAGTGCCGTGCGACGCATAGATCAGGACGTCCCAAGGCATTCCGTCCTATAGCAGGCGACTATCATGAGTTCCGTCCGGATCGGATCGGTGCCGGTGCCCCAGCGACCGTCCGCAGAAACTAAGACCTTGTGCACAAGTTGTCCGTGATCAACGCAGTACACTAAGTTAGCAATCGAGGCAAATCAGGGCATATCAGGAGCATGGCAGTACAGGGCAAGATTTACTTTTGCATAGCCTATCTGTTCAGTTTATGGCATTGAAAATGAGTTCTATACATAGCACAGTTCTAAGAAGAAATATATATTCTAACTTATATTTATGCATATGATGAACATTCCAAACGAGCAAGCATATAAGTAACCGTTCACCGGTTTCATCGACAAGCAATATTTCCCAAGTCTATTCCCTTATTATCTTGATATCTTTTAGTTATTTACTTGGTATCGTTTGATCGGGCAAAACACGAACACATGATTTAGATGTGAAGACTAGCAAGCAGGGCTATCTAATCGGGTTGGTAGCCACTCACTTTGGTAGTTGGAAGGAAAAGGAAAGGAGTGCTTTAGGAGTCCGCTCGAGCGACGACTACAGCTGGTTCACCTGTATTGACACGAACAGCTGATCAGTACTTCTTCCTCTCTCTCCCTTATCGGAATTGAAGTGCAGTCCTAAGAACGAAAGCAATGAAATCCATCGAAACCGTTCAAGAAAACCCAAGCAAATCCGAAAACCAACTCAAGGCACGAAAGCAACAAGCGACAGCGAAAACTAGGCAACAAAGAATGCAGCAGAGAGGTCCCTCCTGACTCTGCCGCTAAGTCGATCCCGGGGGCACGGTCCACTGAATATGGGAATCGATTCCGAAGAAACAAATCCATAACGAGGATGAGTTCTTGATTCAATCTATCCCGATCGAACGATATCGTCTAGTATTTCTTAGCCGCGCTCCCCGAATAGGGGGAACGGGGCACCACATATATCGAGCGACGTAATCTAGGGCTTGTATCGTAACAAGTGAAGTAGTGCACTACGAAGAGTATATGATGATCTACTCGAGGCATAGCGGGGTCTACTTGCACGAATCATTTATAAGCCAAGTTTCATTTCCATGTTCTAACATAAGCAATACAAGATAGGATTATTCCCTTAGCTAGGTGCGTTGTATTCTTTATTAGCATGCAGGAGGTGATTCACCTAGCGACTAGCATATATCGTCCATATTTTAAGTGTGCTGGCTAAGCAAAGACAAGTTTATCGTAGCCACCCACCTTAGCGATGATTCGCCTTGGTCGAGCCATACTCCGAGTGAGCCTTTGAAAGTCTTAGTCTGAACTCTTGAAGGGCCAAGTCTGGAATCCTTTGCCTCAAACGAGTCTTCTCGCTGAGCAAAGTGGGTCGGGTCGTTGCACTTGTGCTGTTTGAATCGGTTGTCTGCTTAAACGGAACGGACCGTTACATTATACACTACTCAGAAAAAGTCTCGTCCTCGAGACTTCCTGAGCGCAAGCCGTTCTATCGCAATATCGAATCTATCTCAAGCATAACGATCGGTACCACTAGATCCGTTTAAACACAATTTTCTACTCGTTCCTTATGTCGTATCGCGTGTATGCTGGGTCGGTCTCATTGAATGACTCTATCATTCAATCCAAGCTCTGACTCGGTCTCTACTACGCCTTAACGCAGAATATATATTGCCTAATGCGGGGTATTTTATGATCCATCTTGAATGATGATCTAGGGCTGAGGCAAACTTATCTAAATCAATATACTCGTCCATGCGAGTCTAACATATTCACTTGCACTAGCATTCGAGATCAGCATATCATGAGTCTGGATCGTGCAATTTTTCAAAGCATCATTCAAATATATGCATGTCAACCAACTTAGCGATAGTGAAGTCTTTGCACTCGAGTTCATCATATTACTGGGTCTTGGATAATGCACATGTTCAAGGCATCCCTCAAACATGCATTCAACCAAACTTAGCGATAGTGAATTCATATGTCCTATGTTTGAGGGATGCCTTGAACATGCAAAAATCTCAAGGGTTCTCGTCTTATGAATCACGATGATACCTCCAATAGGGTCAACAAAATTCCAAGTCATTTTCTATTTCGACTTAACTCAAGAATTATACTACCGTCAAGCGCGATCTATTTGATCAACCGACTAGCATCCATGTCCTATCGTTTCAACATAGCACACACTTACCGTTCCCAGTCTAACACTAAGTCTTGTTGTCCCAGTTCTATGGCTTGTTCAGGCAATACTCTAAAGTTGGTCACACAAGTTCTTTCACTCGATACAGGATCGTCTGCCTAATTACTAGGTCAGCTCACAAGGTCATAGGTACAAGTTCAAGCATACGATTCATCATGTAAATTTGTCGCACGATGCTCGTCCCAATTCCTAAGCTCAAACCATTGTTCGTTTGCACGGGATATTATACCCAAGCTCGTTTCACTTAGATTTCTAAATATTGAACACATATCATTCTACTCACAATAACACGTTCGTTTGTACAGGGTTCGAGTCCGTTCAGTCAAATCTGTGATATATCTAAGATACATGACAAGCTTAGCAATTTGCATAGTCTATCTCCTTCAAACATATTTTGATAGAATCCATATATCCATTTTAAGTCTAGACCACCAAGCCATGATTCAATTCTAAATCTTTGATCATAAACTCTAAGTCGTCCAACCAGATTCATGTATCCATTCACAAAACCATCAAGCTTGACTTACTCCAGGTTCAAGTCTAACTTATCCTTGAAATACTTCTGATTCACTTGCATTCCCAAATTTGCCTTATTGTGTCGAACCATAAGTCAAGATGATACATTAGTTGTCACACTCCGGTCTTCTGCAAGTTTGATCATCCTCGTTGGACATGAGATCTGTCACGCCCCAGTCCTAAAATATAAGGAACCAAGCCACGTGGCAATAGCCAGCTGTCAGGTCTTCGAGGATATCCCAATTTAATGGATCCTAGGGAAGAGTGCTACGCTGTCCTAAAATACTAACATGTCCAATATCAGTCAATAAACAGGTAACTAATCTCATCCACAAATATAAAGAGCAAGAAAGTACTAGAATAAATACTGGAAGATAAACGCCAGTCTCAAATATCATAGTACAACCAATAAAGTCTGGTGGGAATAAACCCACTACTATGATGAAATAAAATACTAAAATGGTAGATAAAAGATAATGACTAGGGCATCGGCTGACTGGATAAAGATGCTCTCAATCCTAGGCAGAAGGCCTACCAAGTGATCACGGAAACTCTGATGGTAGTACTTCTAACTCCTCCGCGGTAGCGAACCTCGTCTCCTGTCCTGGGCCGTACACTGTGGGGTAATATGCCTCGTCCAAATCTGGAAAGGTACCAGGTCCTCAGAGAGACGTAACAAGATACATAGAAGCATGTCATATATAAATACTGAATAAATACAATAAAGGGTGTGCTAACCATCTAAGTGAATGCAATGTGAGGACAACTTTGGTACGTATGGGTAGGCGTAGGCATAACATCCAATACCCAGAAGAGCATGGCAAGTACAGTATATCGTCCATAGCGCTCCGAAGAATGTGGCAACAGTACAGTATATCGTCCATATCGCTCCGAAGAACATGGCAGCAGTGTAAAGGGAGTCATTGGATCCGTGTCTCCTCTGGATACTACTGACTCCAATGGGTGTATCCCATACGCCTACTAATGTCCTCCCCGCCCAATGTAGATACACAAATCGAATACTCGACTTGCATACCACGTATCTATATGCCAGTCTCTAATACTAAAATATTACCTGAATTACGTACTAATCGTGATGTAAGTCACACGCACCGATAGCTAGTCGAGTACGCGAACTCGCATCCCAATATGAATGTCTCTGTGAACGTGTAAGAGTGTTAGGTCTCAGAAGATAACAGAGTATCCTCCAATGGGGGCGAGTCTGCTAATGACTAAGTCAAGTACTCTAATCATCGACGTATCCGTCGACTGCATCCGAGTCAAATCTCGGACGCGCACAGTTGTACAAAAGAAAAGCACAAGAATACAATACAATATATGCATAATTTAAATTAGACAGTAAATAAGGCAAGGTATTTTGCCTGGGTCCTGAAGCTGTGAATGCCAATAGTCTGCTCCTGTAGCGTCTCCTGGCTGATCCAAAGACCCTAGACATACAATATAATATGACAAATACTGACATCAGACACTAAACAATATACATACACGACTACAACGCTACTCTTGGATACTGTCGCAAGTTCACGACTGGTCGAATATAGCGTCACGTATGCACGTAGCTAGGGTGTACATGCGTTCTGTCCACGGTCAACGTGCGCCTTGAGACAATAAATACTACGTCTATGGTTTTACGAAGCTTCATTATGTCTAGTACAATAGTTGATCCTTAAATTCCCATATTCCGCATACTTGGCGATATCTAAGTTCTATTGATGAATTTCATGTTTCTAACAACAGGTCTTTTGATTAAGGAATGGTTAATTATTAAACAAATTCTAAATCTTGTTAATCAACATACCATCATATACCTAGTTAGGGTTAACTGAGTTTGTGTCCAATACTACAAGTCTCGACACAACGACATAACGATCATATGTGGATACGATACAAGGAGGGAAGTGTCAGGTGTTTACCTAGTTGACAGGACGAGGGTCTCCTTGCTGAAGGGTCATCCTCTGGCGAGTGGTGGGCTCCGGCGTCGGCCGACGGCAGACAACAGCGGTAGTACTGCAGTAATCGCAACAGATGCAACAGCAGCGGCAACGGCTTAGGCAGCGACGGGGGCGACTGAGGGTGGTGCGGGGGTGACTGACCGGTCGCGGGGAAGGTCGGGGTAGGCCTGGAAGAATGGTGGGCGGTAACCGAGGCGGCAGGGTCGCTCGGGGGCAGCGGCTAAGGAGTCGGGTTAATTGGGAGGTTGGGATGGCAGTGGTTGGCGCCGGTGGCAAGCGGTGGGTAGGGTGATCCGGTCGTGGGGGGAAGGGTGCTCGGGTGGAAGGGTCGGCTAGGGTTTGAGGCAAGGGTGATGAATAGTTAGTTTTAGGGTTTAATGTAGGGAACATGTATATTTATATGAGAGGTTGATGGGCTGGCCTAGGGACTTGGGCCTGTCCATCCTTGTTGGGGTGGGGCTAGTCCATGAGAAAGAGTGTATGTGGCTTGGTTAAGTTCTGCTTGAGGTGAAATTGGCCTCAATTAAAATAGGTTAAATGCAGTGTGCTAGACGTTTTTTTTACCCGATTATTGCGTAGCTAAGATATGACGCAATGACGAGTATCTAAGATTACATAATGGTCAGAGGGTACATATAATTGCCACACATTAATTCTAATTAAAATCAAATAAATCCTAGTCTCTCGATTTAATTCAAATTGAATTCCTAAATTGGTCGAGGGGTTTACAATCTACCCTCCTTAGAGCATTTCGTCCTCGAAATTAAACACATACGTATGGTAAGAACTACTGACTGAATTTAATATGCTAGTACATACCTAGTCCTTCGAAGAGATGGGAATAGCACTGTCTAATATCCTCCTCGTGTTCCCAGGTTGACTCGCCTGGTGCATGATGTCTCCATGCGACACGGACTAGGGGGATAGTCTGACCTCGCAATACCTTCTCACTCCTGTCCAGAATCTCAACGGGCTCCTCTTGGTATGATAAACTCGGGCCGACTGTGATCTCTGAATGGTCAATTATATGACTCGGATCTGGTACATACCTCCTCAACTGAGATACATGGAAGACGTCATGGACTCCTTCCAAAGTCTGAGACAAGGCTAACCTGTAAGCAACCTCTCCGATGCGTTCTAATACATAGAATGGTCCGATGTACCTCGGACTCAGCTTTCCTCTGCCTCCGAATCTGATAGTCCCTCGAGTAGGTGAGACCTTTAGAAATACGTGATCTCCAACCTGGAACTCTAAGGGTCGTCGATGCGCATTCGCCCAATGCTTCTGTCTGTTCTGTGCTGCTCGTAGGTGTCCTTGGATCTTCTTCACATTTTTTACTGTACGAACAACCAACTCTGGCCCGAGAATCTGTCGCTCGTCTATATTGCTCCAGCATACTAGGGAACGACACTTCCTTCCATACAATGCTTCATAGGGAATCATTTGGATGCTCGCTTGATAGCTGTTATTGTAGGAAAACTTGACCAGACACAAATGGTCCTCCCATGATCCTCCGAAATCTAGCATGCACGCTCTTAACATGTCTTCCAAGGTCTGAATGGTATGCTTCGACTGGCCATCTGTCTGTGGGTGATGCGCTGTGCTAAACTTCAAGCGGGTACCGAGACTCTCTTGCATACTCCGCCAGAAGTAAGAGGTAAACCTCGTATCCCTGTCAGACATGATACTAACTGGTACTCCGTGTAGTCGCACAATATCTCTCATGTACATGTCTGCTAAGACCTCTGTAGATTGTCCAATTCTGAAGGGTAAAAAGTGTGCGGACTTGGTGAGTCTGTCTACGATTACCCATACTGCATTTCGACCACTAGGACTCCTCGAAAAGCCCGTAACAAAGTCCATAGTGATATGCTCCCATTTCCACTTTGGTATAGGGAACGGTTGAAGCAATCCTGCAGATCTCTAATGCTCAGCCTTGACTTGCTGACACACCAGGCACTTGGCCACAAAGCGTGCTATCTCTCTCTTCTTTCCATGCAACCAGTAGTACTGCCTCAAGTCTCTGTACATCTTTGTGCCTCCTAGATGAATAGAGTAGGTCAAACTGTGTGCCTCTGTCATCAACTCCTGTCGAAGCTCTCCATTTGGAACATAGAGACGATCTCCATATCTCAAAGTTTCGTCTTCATGTATACGCAGTCCTGTCTGTATTCCAGCCTCTGTCCTCTGTCTAAGTCTCTGGAATCTACCATTTATTGGCAAAGCAGCCTTGATTCTCTCCACTAATGTCGACTGCAATTGAAAACTCGACAACTGTCTGTCTACTCCGGGCATAACTACTTCTATACCCATCTGCTCTAGATCTCTCAACAGATATTGTTGAGTAGTCAAGAAGAATGCTATGGGTCTTCTGCTCAACGCGACAGCTACTACGTTGGCCTTTCCCGGGTGGTACTGCAGCTCAATCTCGAAGTCTGTCATCACCTTGAGCCAACGTCTCTGCCTCTAATTAAGGTCCTTCTGGGTGTAGACATACTTCAGGCTCTTATGATCAGTGAATATCTCAACTCTTTCTCCATATAGGTAGTGCCTCCAAAGCTTCAAGGCAAAGATTACTACGACAAGCTCCAAGTCATTGGTGGGATAGTTCTCCTCATGGGTTCTCAACTATCTAGAAGCATAGGCTACAACCTTCCCATGCTGCATCAAGACACATCCTAATCCTTTTTCGGATGCATCGCTATAGATCACGAATCCTCCGGGTCCAGATAGTATGGTCAAGATGGGTGCTGTAGTCAGACGCTTCTTCAGCTCATCGAACGCTTTCTGACACTCCTCTGTCCAAGTGAACTCCTTCTCCTTATGAGTCAAACGGGTCAGCGGCTTTGCGATCTTCGTAAAGTTTTCCATGAACCTCCGATAATATCCGGCAAGTCCTAGAAAGCTCCTTACTTCTGAGACATTGGTAGGGGTTGGCCATGTCTCCACCGATGAAATCTTCGTCGGATCTACTGAAATACCATCTCCTGAGATGACGTGTCCAAGAAAAGAGACACAATCTAGGAGAAACTCGCACTTGTTCAGCTTATCATAAAGCCTCTCTCTTCGCAGTGTCTCTAGCACTAGTCTCAGATGTTCTTCATGCTCCTCGTGGCTCTTTGAATACACCAAGATATCGTCAATAAAGACTACCACGAACCGGTCTAAGTATTGATGGAATACTCTGTTCATCAAGTTCATAAATACCGCAGGTGCATTCGTCAGTCCAAAAGGCATCACTAAGAACTCGTAGTGGCCATAACGAGTCCGAAATGCTGTCTTTTGAATGTCTTCTCTTTGCACCTTTACTTGATGATAACCCGATCTCAAGTCAATCTTTGTGAATACTACTGCTCCTGTCAGCTGGTCGAACAAATCATCAATTCGTGGCAGAGGGTACTTGTTCTTGCTAGTCAAAGCATTAAGGGCTCTGTAATCAATGCACATGCGTACGGTTCCATCCTTCTTGGGTACAAACAACACTAGTGCTCCCCAAGGTGATGCACTAGGATGGATAAATCCCTTACTTTGTAACTCCTCTAATTGCAACTTCAGTTTATCTAGTTCCTTCTTCGCCAATCGATATACATTAGAAGATGCCGGTGCTGCTTCGGGTACTGGCTCAATGGTGAACTCCACGTCTCTATCTGGCGGTAAGCCTAGCAATTCTTCAGGAAAAACATCCTCAAATTCTGCAACTATTGGTGGGGGTACCATCTCCATAGTCATGTAAGCTCCAGCTATCTGTCCTACTCCTTGTTCGACGGTCCCTCGCATGTACTCGAACTCTGATTGATCTGGTGGTCTAAAGGTGACGCTACCCTTCGGGTAGTTCAGTACGGCATTATACTGGCTTAACCAGTCCATGCCTAGCACAACATCAAAGTACGGCATCGGTAGTACCAAGAATCGTGCTCGCATCTCTCTACCACATACGACTACCGAACACGTTCTAATAGGGCTGGTAAATGGCACGATACCTCCTCCGGTAAGAATCTTCAAACTCTTAGGTAAGGGGGAAGTAGCTACTCTATGCATTGCTACAAATCTACTAGATATGAATGATAGCGTAGCTCCAGAATCAAATAATGCAGTTGCAAGTAATTATGCAACTAAAATGGTACCTGTAATAGCTTCCCCTTTTGTTTCCTCCTCTGTAGCTGCTAATACAAAGGTCTGTCCGTGCCTCTGCCCTCCGGTCTGCTGTCGGGCTCGATCAAACTGCACCTCCTGTGGGGCCAAGGGTGGTCCCCTTTGAAATCCTCCGGGTGCTAGTGGACGTTGACCTCCTGGCGGTGGTAGTATCCTCAGAACTAGTGCTGTTGGTCTCTGTCCGGCCGGCGGTGCTATCTTTCTGCGCTGTGGGCAGTCTCGGACTTGGTGCTGGTCTGACCCACAAATCAGACATGTCCTCAGTCTCTTTCTGCAGTCCTTCTCGTAATGTCCTCTCTTACTACAGTGGTAGCAAGTCGGAAGCTCCTTCTGCTGGTATGGCGTTGTCCTCTACTGTGTCTGCACTCCGGGACGACGGATCGGTCCTCCTACTCTGGGCTGGGCTCTAGATGGTACAGTTGTGTTGGAATGTCTTGCTCCTCTGTCGATGGCCTCCTGGACTCTCGCCTCTGAAAGTACCTCTTCATAAGAAATTCTTGCATGTGCGGTGGTATACCTCTGTAGCTCGAAGGTGAGGCCGTGATGGAATCTCTGGGCCTTCTCTAGATCATTGGGTATCAGGACGACACCAAATCTGCTAAGGCGGCTGAACTCCGTGTCATAGGCGTCAACAGTCATGTTTTCCTGTTCTAGATGTAGGAACTGGGAGTACATGGCATTTCTGACTGTAGCTGGGAAATACTTCACATTGAAGTACTCTAAGAACTGTTCCCAAGTCTGGTTCTTGCCTACACTGCGCTCAATAGAATCCTACCAGTGATGGGCGTTGTCTTTCAGTTGGTCCCTCACGGCGGTCATCCAAAGGTCTGGATGCAGTTATGAAGCCTCTAGTAGCATCTCCGTATTGGCGACCCAATCAGAGATCTGCTCTACTGTCTCGTTGCCTGAGAAAGTATCTGGTCCCATCTGTCGGAACCATCTTACAGTGCCACCTATCTGGGCTGGTGCAGTTGCTGGTACTGGTACTATGACATGTGTCCTCTCTAGTACTGCCATCAAACCCTGTCTCAACATCTCGATCTGATGCCACTGTGCTTGCATCATAGTCTGAAAGAACTGAAGCATCTGTGGATGTCCATCTAGCTGGGGCATCTAGGGTATATAAGGTGGAGGTGGGTATTAGAACCTCTGGCTGTACGGTAGGTGTCTCCTCAGATGTCGGCCTCTCGGTCTGCGGCATCGGTGTAGCTCCTGAAGTCTGGCCCTCAAAATGCTGCATGGGGATCGTCTGGGAAGTCTGTCTCTTGGGCTGCGGTGTAGGATCGCCCTGAGAAGTCTCGTGCCAATGTATCAGCGGGGTCTGTAGCGGGGGTTGCCCTTGGGGTACCTCCTCTCTTTGGGTGGTGTCGTATGGCACCGCGGTACTGGGTGCTCCTCGTCCACTGTGCAAGTTCATCTTGCTACAAGAGATAGGACTTCATCAAAAAGAGGACGGAATCAAACAAACAGGATGCAGATATTTAGAAGTAACACGAAGGAAATTCAAAGATGAAATCAAAGTGGATGAGACCTAGAAATTTCTATCCTATTGCAGGCTCGCTGGGCATGTTATCATACCACAAGCGATAAAGTTGACTTGCATGGGCCACCACTAAAACCATGTCACGCTCCAGTCCTAAAATACAAGAAACCAGGCCACGTGGCAATAGCCAGCTGTTACGTCTCCGAGGATATCCCAATTTAATAGATCCTAGCGAAGAGTGCTACGCTATCCTAAAATACTAACATGTCCAATATCAGTCAATAAACAGGTAACTAATCTCATCCACAAATATAAAGAGCAAGAAAGTACTAGAATAAATACTGGAAGATAAACGCCAGTCTCAAATATCATAGTACAACCAATAAAGTCTGGTGGGAACAAACCCACTACTATGACGAAATAAAATATTAAAATGGTAGATAAAAGATAATGACTAGGGCATCGGCTGACTGGATTAAGATGCTCTCAATCCTAGGCAGAAGGCCTACCAAGTGATCACGGAAACTCTGACGGTAGTACCTCTAACTCCTCCGCGGTAGCGAACCTCGTCTCATGTCCTGGGCCGTACACTGTGGGGTAATATGCCTCGTCCAAATCTGGAAAGGTACTAGGTCCTCAGAGGGACGTAACAAGATACATAGAAGCATGCCATATATAAATACTGAATAAATACAATAAAGGGTGTGCTAACCATCTAAGTGAATGCAATGTGAGGACAACTTTGGTACGTATGGGTAGGCATAAGCATAACGTCCAACACCCCGAAGAGCATGGCAGCAGTGCAGTATATCGTCCATAGCGCTCTGAAGAACGTGGCAGCAGTACAGTATATTGTCCATATCGCTTCGAAGAACGTGGCAGCAATGTAAAGGGAGTCATTGGATCCGTGGCTCCTCTGGATACCATAGACTCCAATGGGTGTATCCCATACACCTACTAATGTCCTCCCCGCCCAATGTAGATACGCAAATCGAATACTCGACTTGTATACCACGTATCTATATGCCAGTCTCTAACACTAAAATATAACCTGATTTACGTACTAACTGTGATGTAAGTCACACGCACCGATAACTAGTCGAGTACGCGAACTCGCATCCCAATATGAATATGTCTTTGTGAATGTGTAAGAGTGTCAGGTCTCAGAAGATAACAGAGTATCCTCCAATGGGGGCGAGTCTGCTAATGACTAAGTCAAGTACTCTAATCATCGACGTATCCGTCGACTGTACCCGAGTCAAATCTTGGATGCACACAGTTGTACAAAAGAAAAGCACAAGAATACAATACAACATATGCATAATTTAAATTAGACAGTAAATATGGCAAGGTATCTTGCATGGGTCCTGAAGCTGTGAATGCCAATAGTCTGCTTCTGTAGCGTCTCCTGGCTGATCCAAAGACCCTAGACATACAATATAATATAACAAATACTAACATCAGACACTAAACAATATACATACACGACTACAACGCTACTCTTGGATACTGTCGCAAGTTCACGACTGGTTGAATACAACGTCACATGTGCACGTAGCTAGGGTGTACACGCGTTCTGTCCTCAGTCAACGTGCGCCTTGAGACAATAAATACTACGTCTATGGTTTTACAAAGCTTCATTATGTCTAGTACAATAGTTGATCCTTAAATTCCCATATTTCGCATACTTGGCGATGTCTAAGTTCTATTGATGAATTTTATGTTTCTAACAACAGGTCTTATGATTAAGGAATGGTTAATTATTAAACAAATTCTAAATCTTGTTAATCAACATACCATCATATACCTAGTTAGGGTTAACTGAGTTTGTGTCCAATACTACAAGTCTCGACACGACAACACAACGATAATATATAGATACGATGTAAGGAGGCAAGTGTCAGGTGTTTACCTAGTTGACAGGACGAGGGTCTCCTCGCTGACGGGTCGTCCTCCGACGAGTGGTGGGCTCTGGTGTCGGCCGACGGCAGACAGCAGCGGCATCGGCAGCACTGCAGTAATCGCAGCAGATGCAACAGCAGCGGCTTAGGCAGCGGCGGGGGCGACTGAGGGTGGTGCTGGGGTGACTGACCTGTCGTGGGGGAAGGTCGGGGTACGCTTGGAAGGATGGTGGGCGGTGACTGAGGTGGCGGGGTCGCTCGGGGGCAGTGGCTAAGGAGTCGGGTTAATTGGGAGGTTGGGATGGTGGTGGTTGGCGCCGGTGCCAGCGGTGGCAGGCGGTGGGCAGGGTGGTCCGGTCGTGGGGGGAAGGGTGCTCGGGTGGAAGGGTCGGCTAGGGTTTGAGGGAAGGGTGATGAATAGTTAGTTTTAGGGTTTAATGTAGGGAACATGTATATTTATATGAGGGGTTGATGGGCTGGCCTAGGGACTTGGGCCTGTCCATCCTTGTTGGGGTGGGGCTAGTCCATAAGAAAGAGTGTATGTGGCTTGGTTAAGTTCTGCTTGAGGTAAAATTGGCCTCAATTAAAATAGGTTAAATGCAGTGCGCTAGATGTTCTTTTTACCCGATTATCGCGTAGCTAAGATGTGACGCAACGACGAGTATCTAAGATTACATAATGGTCAGAGGGTACATATAATTGCTTCATATTAATTTTAATTAAAATCAAATAAATCCTAGTCTCTCGATTTAATTCAAATTAAATCCCTAAATTGGTCGAGGGGTTTACAAGATCACCAATCCAATGCTCCCGCTGGATAATTATCCTAATATGGACGTGACGCATGTACCAGCATTGAGTTACGCTCGCACAACACAAGAACGTCGAACATTATGGTTATCATCGAAACGATCGAGACACCTTATCATTTCACTTTGCTCCATCCATGATATATATATATATAATCCATCAAGTCATGTCCGTTCATGTCGTGATTATAATTCGTCTAGCAGAATCATCCAACTTCAATGTTACCGTTTGATAAATCCATAGTCTACTTCTGGTATTCCTGAAACAACTAAGTTTTAAATATTCAAGCCAAAGTCTATCCACTTTTGATACATTCCATTCATCGAGTTCGTTTGAATAATCACCAAGTATATTCCCGTGAGTTCGATTATCCCCACTATACATGAAATCACCATGCCGGTGCTTTCGCAGGATAATCCTTCTCGGTCGGGACTGATTTTGAAGGTTATCTTTTAGAACTAGATTCAAGATCGTTCTTCCAAACTCCAGGTCAAATCCGTTAACGCTTACCACTTTCATCGAACCACAATATTCATTCTCGGGCTAACTTCTATCGAGCGATATTCTAGTCAAGTTTTAATCCGTTTGATTCAATTTAAAATCGCTCGTATGATCCATCAAGTTTTTCCCAAGTTTTCTTGACCAAGGTATCAATGTTAATTTCTTGAATCCCTATTCGATATAAGCCTTATCACTTGTTCAAGACACTCCCAAATTGTTCAATCCAACTATCATACGAGACCTATGAATTCATTTGAATATTTCTAAAATGATCCATACACCACTCAAAAATTGAGTCACCCAATTAAATCCTCAATCGGTGTTCGCATCACCCGCTAGCATATTCACCAAGTTGTTCCTAAGCATCGCCTGATAAATCTTAGTCTCTTATATATCCTTATCGATAGTCATCAAAGTAATCCATATTTGATTTATATCTGCCGACTAAAAATACCGTATGAGCTATTTATCAAAATTCAAGCATGATTCTCTATATTCGTCTCAGCAATGATCAGATAATGTTTCTATCGGTTGGCATTCTAAGTCTGCCTTATCTTTTCCTGAACGATATCCCAATCTCACTTGCAACTAGCTTGTACCAAAAAGGGTCTTGGCGCACGATACACAACACAACTTAGCCGAAAGGTTGTGTGCATAGCTAACCGTCCGAACGATATTCTATCTTGCACACTAACCAGCTGGATAATCACGTATAGGTATACGGGTTTGCATATAACTTACAATTCTAGCACGAGTCTATTCCCATAAATTCTAACACAGGTCGGCACAAAGGCCTTCGTATCACAATTTCGTACAAGCAATCATATCATTCACATGCACTTTTTAAAATAATTTAGACTCATTGTATGGAACATCCCAATCGGATCAACAAGAGAGAGAGAGTGTATGCACATAACCCATGAACGAGCTTTCAAAACTGAGAAAATCGATAATAAGTCTAAAGATGTAAAGCCATGCTCTGATACCAATATGTCACGCCCCGATCTTCCGCAGGTAATCGGTCATCCCCACTAGGCGCGAATCACCACGCCAGCGCTCCCACAGGATGATATTTCCTATCTGGACGTGATACCGCACAAACACAAGTTGCGCCCGTGCAAGGCCATGATCCGAGCAGGCGATAAAATAACTAAGTCCCAGAGTCGCACAGATAGTCCGAATGCAGCAGAATAAGGAACATACAGGCGATTGGTAACAAGTTCACAGAGTCGTCAACAACGGAAGCATTGAATAACACAAGAATAGAAGTAAAATAAGATCTTTATTGATATTAAACAAGTGTTACAAGCGGTGCTAGGCCGAGATTAAAAGTCGCTCAAGCCCTCTCTCTCGAAACAGTAAAAGCGTGCCAAGTGGCTGCATATATAGAATGATACATAGGCGATGTTCCAACGCTCCAAGGCTCCAGAGTGAACTCCACACCTTAGAATGCACGAAGGGGATTTCCGTACCGAACGAGGTTCTCCCGCACCCTGAAAGCAATATGGTGGATTATTAGTACATGAATGTATTGGTGGGGAGGCTTCTCGCCCGCTCGATAAATCCAAATATGTTATATAGGTTTTGTGCACCATCTATTAAGTTATCCTTCTAGACTTGACTTAGAATCAGTTTTATGGCATAATGAAAAGCCTACCTCGTGTGGCAGTGCGCCGTGCGATATAAAGGTACATGGCAAAACTTACCAACTTACCATGCGTCCTTCCCTGTACAAGGCAAACCAAGTTAATCAAGCACGGGCATATATATAATGACATCTAGGGCAATAACATAATCAACCAAAGTGTCATGTGCGAGGTGTTATTTCAGAAGCACGAGTTATACAGATTACTCAGGTGTGTTGCATTGGATGTTCAAGTATTCAATTATGTATAAGTGTGTTATACTCATGATCGTTCAGGTGTTTCAGATGTAGTTATAGGTACATATGTGTTACACAGAGCGGTCGCCTATAATGCAATGACTCGCACGCGGTTGCAGCAATCGAGCCAACTTATTCTATATGATAGAACGTCACTGGCATTACGCCATAAAGGATGGCGTAGTCTCGAGACAAAGATGGTATGCAAGCAAAATAGGTGGCATTGCACCCATCCTGCCCATAACAGACGACTACTAGACGGCTCCATCTAGATCGGATCGGCCCCAGTGCCTCAGCGTCCGTCCACGAAACTGGATTCGAAAACCCACCTTGTGCATATGTTGTCCATGACCATGCGTATCCTTAAGTTTTCCAGATTCTTGCAGGTACAAATACAGTTACAGATTTAGGTTCAGTCAGGATCTATCAGGTAGAGTATCGACTCCCTGAGCCGTCAGATTCAGTACATGACGAGTATTGATTTTCAGATATGTTGTGATGTTACCTTTCTTAACTATCCATTGATACAGTCCCCTAGTTCGGGAAATGACTTGGTGACCTAATAATCCTGAATACTTTTAATGTTCTATACTTGGCTCGGAACGACTATCTTGATAGTTTTCCTGCCTCAACTGAGCGAATTATAAATAGTGAAGTGCGATGATTTATGGCATGCAAATAAGTGGCAAGCATTAAATCGAGGCAATGAGTACAAGTTAGCATATGAGCAGGCAAGCATTTCATTTGTGTGAACATAAGCATAAGGAAACAAGCGGTATAGTCTACTTTAGAACATAAGCCTTTAAGTTTGCACGGTCTACGGGGTAGTACGAGGAGTGAAGCCATACAGGAACATATCGAGCGACATAATCTAGGGGCGTACAGTGTAACAAGTGAAGTAGTGCACTATAAAGAGTATATGATGATCTACTCGAGGCATAGCAGGGTCTACTTGCACGAAGCAAAGGTAGCATATGAGGGTTCATTTATAAGCCAAGTTTTATTTTTATGTTCTAACACAAGCAATACAAGATAGGATTATTCCCTTAGCTAGGTGCGTTGTATTTTTTATTAGCATGCATGGGGTGATTCACCTAGTGACTAGCATGTATCGTCCATATTTTAAGTGTGCTGGCTAAGTAAAGACAAGTTTATCGTAGCCACCCACCTAAGCGATGATTCGCCTAGGTCGAGCGATACTCTGAGCGATCCTTTGAAAGTATAAGTCTGAACTCTTGAATGGCCAAGTCTGGAATCCTTTGCTTCAAACGAGTCTTCTCGCTGAGCAAAGTGGGTCGGGTCTTTGTACTTGCGTCGTTTGAATTGGCTGTCCGCTTGAATGGAACGAGTCGTTACACTGAGAGTCATCATTGTTCTTCTCAGCAGTGGGGGCGGAGATGGGATGCGCGTTAGCACTATGCGTGTCCTTAATGGCGGAGGTTGGCAGCGCATCACTCGCAGTCTTTGGGGGTGGCACACTGGCCTTGATGTCATGACCCGCACCCAGAATTTGGGCATGAGTCGTGGGTACGTCCAGCCTACACCGCAGCATCAGCGGTAGAATGCTGTCTAGGTCTCAAATATAATATATATCCTGTCAATAGTCTCAACTCCGTACGGAGGACAATTATAATATGAATCCACAGTTCTATAAATATACTCAATCACAAGCTATATGAAAGTAATTGGCACGATGAGAATGGAATAAAGAGTTCTAACATAAGCCAAACACAAATAAGTACATCACAAATCCTGAGTCTAGATGTCCTCAAATGTCACAAATAATAATAATACAACTCAATCTCAGTCTAATACAATGATACAGGAAAAATAGAGTAATCTAAGTGCAGGCAGGTAGGATCTCCTCTAGAATAGGCAACTCCTCTGGGAATACTGGAGGAAAATCTTCCTCTAGTCCTGGGCCGTAATGGGTGAGGAAAAAGTTCTCCAGGTCCTCTGAAAATGTTATCCAGTCAGGATTGGAGCGAAGCACAAACACTAACAGCAGTTTCATTTATGTTGACAAAAACTATAAACAGTGTAAGAAATACAAAATGAAAATAAATACTGGAAATGTAAGGTACTGGAGAATATGAAATAGGCAATAGAACATCTAGCAATAAACAATAATAGTGAATGCTAGAACAAGTGAATCTGAAATAAAGAATAAACATCTAGCTAAGTGTTTCAAATATCAGTTTATTATATGATCGGCTTGGGACTAGATCAGGCTGGTTACATATGATTAGCTATGATTCTTGTAGGTCAGGCTAACCATATGGTTAGCTATGATGCATGTAATGGTCAGGCTAATCATATGTAACAACTATGAAGCATGTAAATGGTCAGGCCGCACCCGACGTGAGAAGTGGGATGAGCTATGCTGCATGTAGAGTTTGGATATGATCACATAATCTACTAATAGTTTTCCATCCCCAGCTAGCACGATGGATTCCAATCACGACTCCTCATGACGGTATCTAGGGTGCTAACCCATGTATCTATAGTGTCGTAATCAAGTATGTAATACAACTAAATTTATAGAAGTAATCAACAAAACAAAAACTGTCAGAGAATGTACTCGCGTGTGGTCCCGATGAATATATGAGGATCGATCTCTAAAATGGAGTCATAAAGACCTAATTGTGGAATATAAATGTCAGATACTGAATTTAAAGAAAATAACATGTTTAACTAATTAAGAAATGAGGCTTCTAGGTCATACTAGAACTTCTGGTCAATACTAGTCAACTTGGTCTCATACTAGGCAAATTCCAAAAGATATAAGTATACTAGGTTTTTCTAGCTAATAAGATGTGTTGTATATATCAATTAATATATATAATTACCTAACTCATCACTGCTAACACCCCTATACAGAATACAGTCACTGATTTTCACTACACACAACACTCACAGTCACTGGTTTTCACTACACACTACACTCACAGTTTCCCCCACTGAACTCACATACACAGGCAACTTACTGAAATTGATTGTCCCACTCCTACATAACATATTGCTCACTGAACTTAACCTTACTGCACTAATCATATGGAGAACTCATAGTTCACACACACAGTGAACTCTCGCTGTACAATCACATAAGTTCACTCAGTCACTTCACACAGGCATACACTACTCTACTCATACACACACTGATTCTGCACAGTTTACACCCAGACACACTGAACCTGGGAAATTCCCAACACCACACTGATACATTAGAACCTGGAAAAATTCATCACTGGCACAGAACTACACTTACACACACATACCTAATACACTGAACTCACCCAAAGCTCTCTGGTTCACACATTACTCACAGAAACTTATAGGTTCACTCACACAGTCATATTAATACACTGACACGAGTAGATACACATAGCTAAACACATAATTACTTCTCCCTGAGACACCCCTAACACACAGGTTTCACATTCATAACTGAGACACAAAAACTAACCACTGAACTCACTCACTGAGTTCTCACTGACCTCACACAAACACTCTCATACTCAATTACCTCTCACTCACTCACTAGTTACACTGATACTAATAATACTTAAACACACTGGTACTGAACTACACCTTCACATATGTACACACATATCCTCACTGAGAAACACACAGGTACTGATACTCACACCTACACACATACACAGTCCCTGACTAACTGATACACACTCTAGATACTGAGACACACTGACACAGTAGAAAACTCATAGTAAACCCGATGCCTTCTCTACGAAGATACCACTGTACAACATATAATACCCGACTCCAAACCCTCAAACTGTGCTGCTCACAGTACTACATTAACACACTGGCTACACACAGCTAACACACAAAATTTATACTTCTGAACTACACCTGAAAAACTCACACTTATTCACACACAACACAGCCAAACCTATTTACTGAAATTGATTACTAAGGGATACACCTAACACTAAAGAACTAAACTGATACTAACCCACATAGGTCACACACGGATACTCACTGTTCATTACCCAGGTTCACACACTCAGTAACAACCCCGACTGTGCACAGTAAGAAAACCCCCAAAACTGATTCTACCTCGAAACTCCAGAAACCTAAATCCAAATCCCTAGAAATCGAGATCTAGGCTATAGATAGGAGAGGAATTCGTATTTATTTATAAACCCCTAGGATTAGGGTTTCCGAAATTTGGGCAAAAATAAACGTAGGTCACCAAAACCTCATCTCTCCTAGGTCTTCACGTAGGATCCCTAGAAATCGAGATCTATACAATAGGGGGGGTTCCTAATGGCCAACTACAACAGAAAAACAGAATTTAAATGGATTAAAAATTGGATTTTACCTATCGGAAGATGGTTTCCCAATGGAGGTTCTTCTTCTTCAAGTCTTCTTGGCCCAAGCTTCTTGTTTCCCCTTTGTTGGAGGAGGAAGGGGGATTTCTAGGTCTGGATTCCAAATTTGGGGGTGAGGGAATGGTTTCAATGGAGGCTAGGGTTTGGTTTCTTTCTTCATGAAGAAATGGTTGAGGGAGGCTCCCCTTTATAATAAAGGCTAGGTTTAGGATTCCTAATGCAAGGGTTAAGCTAATCCTCCATGTTAAGTCATGAAGAAAATAATTAACTAGGGTTTAGTCATCTCTAGGGTTTTAACTTCCTAATTCAAAAATGTAAATTAGGGTTTCTCTAAAGCTAGATCACGAATTAGGGTTTAGTCATTAGGGTTAGATCTAATGAGTTTCTAGGGTTTAACCTAAACCTAACATCAAGAACACCACATAATTAATTTATAAAACTCAACATATAATTAAATACATAATTAAATCAAATCGAGAAATTACACTAATGCCCTAATCTGAAAATGTGGTAGTGACACTTGACCACCCAAGTCTTGCGAGTCTTGTGAGACTTTGCGGGCCTCGATGCTGGACTTGGCTTGTCCAACATATCTTCAAATGCATGTTGATCGAAGCAAATTACCAACATCCTCTGGGTCGAACCTAGCTTTGTTATATCGGACTGCGTCGCGACTTCTCATCGGTGGAGAAGGACTTTTCCAGCAGAGTCGCCATTTTTGTTCACATCACAAAAAAAAATACTTGAAAAGTTGTGCGAACTTTTTGTATTGATTTGAATACAAAAAATAAGTACAAAGAACCCAAGTACCAAGAGTTCTAAATACAAGATTAAGAGATCTAGGAAAGCGTGATGATGGAGATTGAGCACTATAACTAACTACTTTACTCCGTTGACGATTCGATGACCAAATTGGATTGCAAAGTCTCTAGGCGTCTGAGTTTACGTCTCGCTGTACGTACGTGGGGAGCACATGTCCCTGCTATTTATATCCATAAGAGGATCATGCGTGAGCATGCATTTTCAGTCCATACGCACGTATTTTCTGCTGTTGCATGGCCTCCTCAACAGAATATGGTCGTAGCCTTGTGAGCGCATGCTGCGCTACGACTGCCATGTGGAAATCATTAGGATTAGTTGTTGCTTAGATCTTGGGTTGTTGGCAAACGTCATATGCATGAGCGCGACATGTGGCATGCGTCAGTTGCCTGAAGATCTTGGTTGTTTGCAATAGAATAATCCGGCCGCATATAGTTCTATAGGAACACTGCCGCATTGTCACGACCCGATCTTCCGTAGGAATTGGTCGTCCCCGTTAGGCGCAAATCACCGCGCCAACGCTCCCGCAGGTCGATCTTTTCCATCGGGACGTGATGCCGTGCAAGCTTGGAGTTGTGCCCGCGCAAGGCAAATACCGAAACGGCCATTGATAACTAGTTCACCAAGTCAATATAGCGGAAGCATAGAATAAACAAAAGTATGATACATAAACAAGCTCTTTATTGAATAATGAATAAGGTTACAAGCGGCGCTAGGATGAGATTATAAATCACTCAAGCTCTCTATCTCTCTCTCTCTCTCAAACAATAAAGGTGTGCCAAGTGGCTTACAACTTGGGATGATACATAGACGATGTTCCAACATTATGTCCTGTATATGTGCTCTAGCTTCGGACGCAATACTCCAAGGTTCCAGAGCGAACTCTACGTCTTAGCACGCACGAGGGGATATTTCGCACCGAACGAGGTTCTTTCGTACCCTGCAAGCAATCTGCTGGATTATCAGTACATGAATGCACTGATGGGGAGGCTTCTCGCTCGCTCGACAAATTCAACACGTTATATAAGTTTCGTGTACCAACTATTAAGTTATCTTTCTAGTCTTGTCTTAGGATCAATTTTATGGCATAAGATACAAATCCTAACACGTGTGGCAGTGCGCCATGCGATATACGGGGAACACGACGATACTTACCAAGTTACCATTTGTCCTTCCCCGTCCAAGTATAAAGCCAAGCACGAATATATATATATATATATATATATATATATATATATATATATATATATATATATATATATATATATATATATATATATATATATATATATATATATCCCAGGATCGCATAACGAACACATGTATGCTACGAGCATATTTCTAAATCAGGTCCACGATATACACAAATTACGATACTCATATTACTTTGTGACTCAGGTTGTGCAAATATATTATACACAGGTCGTACATATTGTCACGCCCCAGTCCCAAAATACAAGGAACTAGGCCACGTGGCAATAGCCAGCTGACACGTCTCCGAGGATATCCCAATTTAATGGATCCACGAAGAGTGCTACACTGTCCTATAATGCTAACATGTCCAATATCAGTCAATAATAGGTAATCTAATCTCATCCACAATATAAAGAGCAAGAAGTACTAAATAAACTGCTGGAAGATAAACACCAGTCTCAAGATATCATAGTACAACCAATAATGTCAGGTGGGAACAAACCCACTACTATGACGAAATAAAGTACTGAAATAAGATATAAAAGATAAAGACTAGGGCATCGACTGACTAGATAATGATGCACCCAATCCTAGGCGGAAGGCCTACCAAGTGATCACGAAAACTCTGAAGGTAACACCTCTAGCTCCTCTGCGGTAGCGAATCTCGTCTCCTGTCCAGGGCCATACACTATGGGGTAGAAAGCCTCATCCAAATCTGGAAGGGAACCAGGTCCTCAGAGGGACGTAAAAAGATACAGAGAGACATGCCATATATAAATACTGAATAAAATAAATACAATAAAGGGTGTGCTAACCATCTAAGTGAATGCAATGTGAGGACAACTGTGAGTATATGGGAAGGTGTAGGCTAGACATATGCTGACGTAATTCACCAGTCGTGGCAACAGGCTAGTATATGCCACACATGCCCCCTATAACACGGGCGCAGGAATACAGTAACGTCCGACGTTCTATAGAGTGTGGTATTTGCAATATCACCAAGTAACGTCCAACACTCTACAGAACGTGGTATCAGTAATATATATACGTCCGTATCACTCCGTCGAGTGCGGTATCAGTGTAAAGGAGTGGGGTGTCCCATATGCCTGCTAGTCGTCCTCCCCGCCCAATGTAGATATATAAGTCAAATAATCGACGCGCATACCCCCTTATCTAAATGCCAAGTCTCTATACTAAAATAGTCCTGAATTTCTTGCTAACCGTGATGCATGACATACGCGGCGATAGCTAGTCAAACACGCGAACTCACATCCCAACATGAGATTTGTCACTATGAATACGTGTAAAAGTGTCAGGTATTGGAAGATAACAGGGTATCATCTAATGAGGTGAGTCTGCTAATAACTAAGTCAATGTATATTAATCATCGACGTATCCGTCGGATGCACCCGAGACAATCTCGGACGCGCACAGTTGTATAAAGCAAAGAAACAAGCATACAATACAATATTTGCATAATTTAAATTAGACAGTAAATATGACAAGGTATCTTGTCTGAGCCCTCAAGATGTGAATGCCAATAGCCTCCTCCTGCAGTGTCTCCTAGCTGATCCAATGACCCTAATCATACAATATAATATAGAAATTCTATATCAGACACTAACGCAAATACATACATAATTTATGACGCTGCTCTTAGGTAATGTCGCAAGATCACTTCTGATCGAATACAGCGTCACGTGTGCACGTAGCTAGGGTCTACACACGTTCTGTCCCCGGTTAACGTGCGTCTTGAGACAATAATTCTACATTCTCGGTTTATGAACTCCAATACGCCTTGTTGAATTACACGTCATTTATTCCTTGTTAATTGTACTAGGTAGATGCCTACGTTTCTGGTGAATTATAAGTGCTTATAACAAGTTCGACTATTAGGGTAATTATCATTTATTAATTACTGTTTTAAATCAAATTAGCATACAAACTCATATCTAGGGTTCCATATAATTGATTTGTGTCCACGTACGACACGCGACACAATCTTGACGATACGACGACACGTTCGTATAATGACATGATACAAGAAAATGAGGCTGGTGGTCGAGTACCTGGTCGACAGGACGAAGGGGGTCTATCTGCTGGTTGGCAGTCCTCCGACAGGGAAGCTCCGGCGTCGGCGGCGGTGGGCAACAGCGGCAGCGGCAGTAACAGCAATAGCCGCCGCCGCAGCAATCGCAGTCCCGGGGCGGTGGCGGTCGTTGGGTCGAGGCGGCGCGGGGGTCGGGCGGTCAATGGTGGGTGAAGGTGTTGTGGGCGGTCGGAAGCAGTCGGGGCAGTCGGGTTAGGCGGAGGGATGTTGATGATAGGATTGGTGATGGTGAGGGTGAGGGCGGTTGCAGGCGGCTGGGGGTGGTCCGGCATTGAGGGGCGGTGGACTGAGGTGGCGGGGGAGTCGTCCGGCCGGGGTGGGGATGGTTGCTCGGGTTAGGCTCGGCTAGGGTTTGCTAGGTTTGAAGTTAGGGATGATGGTGATCTAGGGTTTCAAAGGGAGAGAAAGTATATTTATATATGGGGATTTGTGGGTTGCTCTTGGGACTTGGGCCTGTCCGGCCTTGTTAGGGTGGGGCTAGTCCATGTAGCAGAGTACATGTGGGCTTGGTTAGGTTTGATTGAGGTAAAATTGGCCTCGAATTTAATTAAATTAATAAATGCAAGGCGTTCTCTTAAGAAATGCTGCGTAGCTAAGACGAGACGCAATAACGAGTATCTAAGGTTGCACAATGGTCAGAGGGGTAGTCTGGCACGTCTAAAAGATGTTTGTGACTTCGGGTGGACGATACTAATAGTGGGATGCGCCAACCTCGAAGCAACGGCAAGGTGTATTAAGACGTATAATTGACACACATTAATCCTAATTAATTCCAAATTAATCCTAGTCTCTTGATTTAATTCTAATTAATCCTGAATTGGTCGAGGAGGTTTACACATATTACTCAGATGTCTTATACTCGTATTACACATGCATGTTATACTTGTATAGGCATGTTATACTCAAACTATTTAAATGTGTTCAAAGCTTCAGATTACTTGGTTCAATTAACGATCTGCATACAGAGTGCACCGTACATCCGTTACTTGCCACAAGTTCATACGAGCCCATACGCGGGTTGCCGCCACGTATGCAATATACTTAATGATACATAATTGGTCTTATGACCTGACGAGCCGCCATAGACAAGTTATAGTCTCGGCACGGGAATGAGATGCAACACAGGTAGCGAGCCCCGCTACACGTCTTCCCGTCTGAAGCAAACGACTATCTGAATGTTCCTGAACGGTTCGGATTGGCCCCAGTGCGACTAGTGTACCGTCCGCAGGAACCATAATCTCGTGCACAAGTTGTCCAAGACCATTGACGATCAACACTAAGCTTTTATTATTATATACAACATTTTAAGGCCTTGAATGACCATAACTACTTGACACAGTGCGAATGCATATACTCGTTCAAAAATCTCATGATTGGGTGTGTTCTATTCAATACACCGTTTATGATGATGTTTTACTACTTATTGCAGCTCCCGTTTTGGGAGTTGCCTTGGCGATCCAACGGTCCCAAAGACTTTCCATGTTTCTATTATTTGGCTTGGAACGACTATTTTGATAGTCGTCCTGCCACAGGTAAGTGAACCATGATCAGTGTTGTGCTTCTATATCGAGGCAATATCTATGTGACAAGAATTTCAAGACATATGAAGCAATATACTTGAAGGAACATATAAGGAACAAAAGTAACACTACGAGGGTGAGGTTATAAGAACTGTAAAGCGAGCATACTATTCCGTTCAACCGATCTACTTTTATATTCTATGCAAAGAGATATAATATGAGATTATTCCCTTAGCTAGGTTTGTTATATTCTTTATTTGCATGCAAGAGGTGATTCGTCTAGCGACTAGCATGTATCAACCATATATTTAAGTGTGCAGGCTGTCAATACCCCATTTCCAGAGCCTGGTATTTATTTTATTTTAATTTGGGTTAATTGTGTATTATTTATAATTAATTGTATTTATATTTAATTAGTGGTTGTATTATATTTTTATTGATTTGTTTTAGGATTTTGGCTAGCCTGGACCCATGTCAGACCCTAGTGGACCCATGTCCGACCCAACCCACACCCTTGTGAGACTTATTTTTGGGTTTAAAATATTTATTATATTTTTAGTGGGTTAGTTGGAGAGATTTGGAGTTAGTTTGAGTGCTTTTGGAACCCCGAAACCCAAAACCCAAGTTAGGAGGACATATTGGACTTTTGGTCATTAGTGGAACCCTTTATTAGGTGTGTGGCCTCTATTCTGGAATCACCTACTGGCATCACCTACAGGCATCACTACAGGCATCACTCATGTTTCAGGCTGGACTCATCTTGATTTACGTGTCGGGTCTTGGATCCACTTGTATTAGTCGGGGCGGGGAAATACTCGAGTAGACATGTAAACATTCCCATCTGGAATCATCAAGAATAACTCCCTCTGGTCTAATCTGGAATGATAGCAGCCGCGCACCCAGTGCGCGGTGAGCCGTACTTACCCCTAGCCGTTTATATGTCGAAACAAGTATTTCAAAGACACCGAGTTCATTCTTTCTAGTCTGGACTCACTTGCATTTCTTGCTGGTCTCACTTACATGTTTCTGGACTTGACTCACTACATGTATTTCATGCTGGAATCACTACACGTTCATGTGCACGGACTTGATCTTAGCTTAGATTTCATGTATCTTGCAGTTACTACTATCTTGTTTCTGATATTCTTGCATCTTTACCTTTATGCACTAGTGATTTATATATTTCTTGTTTCATACTTGTTTCATTCTTCTTGCTACTTGCTATAACTGTTTTATAGTTTTTATCATTTAAATGGAACTGCTGTTAGAGATGTACTTGCTCCAGTCCTGACTGGTGTCACGCCCCAGTCCCAAAAGTACGTAGGACTAGGATACGTAAGCATGCCAGCCGCATGGATATGGCAACTCCAAT
Organism: Iris macrosiphon; assembly: GCA_036927795.1. Taxonomy (NCBI): domain Eukaryota; kingdom Viridiplantae; phylum Streptophyta; class Magnoliopsida; order Asparagales; family Iridaceae; genus Iris; species Iris macrosiphon. The sequence continues at coordinate 145,506,650 of JAYESA010000004.1, forward strand.
ATATGGAAACCAAATCCATACGTACGCTGTAATATGAATATAAAATCCACAAGTGGTATAAAATGTAATACAAGTCACAGGATAAAATCTAAATCCCATCCACCAAAATCATATAGAAATAAATAACCAGTATCTATGAAACTAGATCTCAATAAGAAGTATCTAAAGATGATAGTTGGATGGAAACAAATCCACTACCAACTCGAATATAAGAGCAAATACAATATGAGTACAACACCACAACACAATATAAGAATACCAGCTATCCATCACAGCTCGAAGAGAAGACATCCTCGGATCACATGTAACCATCCAAATCTGCGCTTCTGCAAATACTCAAGAAAAGATACACCTGGCAGCGGACCAGGTCCTCAGAGGGACGTAACAAGATACAGAAAATACGAGCCAATTTGAATACAGTAAACATGCATATGGTTTAAAAATAGATAAGTACGCTGTACATAACAATCTATATGAATGCAAATGAGGACAACTTTTTAACGTATGGGCAAGGGTAGGCTACTCGATCTACCTCACAACTCACACACACGTCAATGGACATCAGAAATCGACATACCGCGGGGGTAGCGACCAGCGAGACTCCAGAAATCGATATACCGCGGGGGTAGCGATCAGCGCGACACACGCCCGTAGTGCGAACTATATACTACGGTTTACCAAAGTGGTTAAAAGCCCATACGCCTAATGATTGTCCTCTCATGATACTAGGTGCCATGTGTGTGTCAACATATCTAATATATAGTATGACTGAAAGAAACTACACATGCAATAAATAAACAAAAATGCAATAAATATAAAGAAATATACTAGGCATGCAAAATACTGTAAGCAATTTGGCAAGGTATCTTGCCTGGGGTCCTGCTGCTGGTATGAATCAGAGTCCAAGTCACAGTCCAAATAGCCTATGTATTACAAATTTATCACGTCAAAAGATAATTTATTTTAATTTATTTAATTCTGGAATAATTACTCTAAAATCCTATTTTAAATCTTATTATTCTGATTTTTATGTTAATTCCTAAATTTTGTCCAAAGAAACTGAATTTTATCAACTCGAGACTCATGGCACGCAAATCGAGGCGATCTGTTGACCAAAAAGTCAACCGACACAAACTCAACTTTCATGCATGATTTCCTGTAGATTTCAGCGTCAAAAACATGCTGCAATTTACAGCTCATCCGAATTCAAATTCGTTTGGGAATTATGGCACATACAAATTTTGTATTGTGTACCGATGGTTAAATTCTAACCTAGAAGTTCTACAGAATTAACAGTATGTAAATACTTCGAAATAAATTCTGGGAAAAATATATGTCGATGATCTCGACATTAGCTTTCCGAAACTTTAAACGGTTCGTGATTCTGATTCCTGGTTCTCCCGAAATTGCGAAAACATCAAAACACGTCTATTTTTGGACATGCTGTGCTCTACAAATTTTTCAGAATTTAATACTCATAATTTAGAAAAACAATTTATATAATCAGAAACCTAACCTCATTATCGTTCTAACAAAAAAATTGGAGCACGTTTGGAGTCCGGAGCTAGGAGATATCGTCTTTTTAATTCGTCATAACTAGTAGAAAATGAGGCTGAATTTATGACGAATTTTGACTATTTTTTTGGACGAAAAAGAGAGGAATTTGGGGAAGAAAAATATGAACGATGAGGTATTTATAATGGTGGACACTACTTAATTAAATACGACTAGGATTGGTTAATTTGGATAGGATTATGATGAATTTAAATAAGGATAGGATATGCATGAAGTTGATTTCCTAGTAGGTTTAGGATTTGAATTAATTTAAAGTAGAGTTTGAATCTATCTCAATAATTTATAATCTTGAATATAATTAAATATAATACGAATAATTTATAAAATCTTATTAATATCTATTAACACTAAATTAGCATCTATCTAATATTAAGACTATATATATCCAAATAAATCCTAAATAATTTTAAAAATCTAAATAAATTTCTTAAAATTCTAACTAAATTATAGAAAAATATAATTAAATATTTTAAACTAAAATAAATATTTGGTAGGAACAATATGCAAGTATGGTCTCATAATAAATCATGAAAGTCCTAAAACTTTACGTTTTCTATGTTTTAATTACCCAAAAAATTCTAGAGAAATCTCCAAAAATCTAAAATAGCCTAAAAATGATTCTAATTAAATATTTATATAAGTAAATATATCAAGAAATTCATTTGCTAATTAAATAACAGAATACTCTAAAGAAATTCAATATCTATAATAATATAAAATATACACAAAATATCTATTTTGGGTGAGGGGGTTTACAACTGGACATATTTTTCAGAGTATCCGGAGGAGTGGTGTCCGACGTTTTATGGACCTGAGCCTGTTGATGGTGCAGACAGGGACCCTCTAGTTTAGGGGTGATTTTCGGGTTGGTAGCCGAGATCACTAAGACCTTGTTATTGTTTTTATTAGCTTTTAGCACCGGATTTGTCTCCGGTTTTGGATTGAGACCTTGTATTGTATATTATTTTGGATGATGTATTATTATTATTGATGTTGTGGTGGTTTTAGTAGTTGTTGTTCGTTAGACTTTGGAGTTGTTAGTCTTCTTTGTTATCTTATCGTGCTTAGATTCGTGATTAAGTACTTGAGATTATCATTATGATATTGCTCCTCCGTTTGGAGTTGAGATCTTGACAGGTTTATATATTGATTGCGTGATATTGTTATCTAGATAGTTGACCTAGACAGCGTTCTACCGTCGATGCTGCGGCGTAGGCTGGACGTACCCACGACTCATGCCCGATTTTTCGGGTGCGGGTCGTGACACATTTTTGGTGGTGGCCCCATACAGGTCTCGATTCGCAATTAGTGCGATGTCGTGGTGTTACAACAACTTAGTTGTACTGCTGCGAGCCTGCTATAGGATCTAGGATCTAGGATGAGAGTGTACTCAATCACGACTAGGAACAATTCCAATCTAATTATTCTGAAATTGCTTCTTTTGAAATATTACTGTCCTTCTTTGATGATATCGTATCTTGCGCCGTATTGACTTCTTTTGATCTGTGTTCAGGATGCCTCCGAAGACACAATCCCATCGTACCGTTCCAGCAGTTGCCACGGAGAGGTCTGCTACCTCTCGTTCAGCTCGTATTCAGACAGCTGCTACCGCTCCACTCACCACTCCTGCGGTCGAGGGAGCATTTGCTTCTCTCGGGGATCCTCCTTCACCTGTCGATCCGAGGACTGCCCCAGTCGTTCCGGTGGTTCCTCCACCACTTCCTGCTCCAGTAGATGTTGTGCAGTTGTTTGCATTCTTCAGGGAGATGATGGACGTGCAGCACCGTCAGGTGGATGTGATGATGTAAACTCCCTCACCCAAAATAGGTATTTGTGTATATTTTATATTATTATATTTATTATAGATGTTGAATTTATATAGAGTATTATCTTAGTTAATTAGAAAATAATTTTTTTAGTATATTTACTTATATAAATATTTATTTAGAATTATTTTTAGGCTATTTTGGATTATTGGGATTTTTCATAATTTTTAGTTAATTAAAAACTAGTAACACTAATTTTTGAGGACTTTAAAGAATTTATTTTATGTTCAAACTTAATTAAAAATATCTCAAAATTTTATTTTAGGTTCTAAATAATAAAATATATTTTCTAAAAATTTTTGGGAATTTTTTGATTATTTTTAGCATTTATTTCGAGTTAATTATGAAAAACTGAATTAAAAACTAATTTCTGAAAAAGAAAATCCAAAAAATAATTAATTCTGCCCAGTCAGCAAACAGGGGGCCCACCTGTCAGCCTCCAGCAGTGAACAGTGTCGGGCCCGCCTGTCAGTGACCGCTGAGTGGGTGCGAGCCGAGCCGACCTCGAGCCGAGCCGAGACCGAGTTCGACTCGGACTCAGCTGAGCCGAGCCGCATCGAACTGCGACCGTTCGATCTGGGCGGGGCTACACGGATGGCTGCCACGTGGCACGCTGTGAGCCGCGGCTACACTTTCTCTCTCCTATATATATGTATAATAGTTTAGATATTAATTTCTAGGGTTTTTCTTCAGTCATTACTATGTATTAGATATGTTGACACACACATGGCACCTAGTATCATTGGAGGACAATCATTAGGCGTATGGGCTTTTAACCACTCTGGTAAACCGTAGTATATAGTTCGCACTACGGGCGAGTGTCGCGCTGGTCGCTACCCCAGAGGTATGTCAATTTCTGTAGAGTCGCGCTGGTCGCTACCCCAGAGGTATATCAATTTCTGATATTCTAGACGGGTGTGTGAGTTGTGAGGCTTAGATCGAGTAGACTACCCTTGCCCATACGTCAAAAAGTTGTCCTCATTTGCATTCATATAGATTATCTTGTACAGCGTACTTATTTATTTTCAAATTATATGCATGTTTACTGTATTCAAGTTGGCTCATATTTTCTGTATCTTGTTACGTCCCTCTGAGGACCTGGTCCACTGCCAGGTGTATCTGTTCTTGAGTATTTGCAGGAGCGCAGATTTGGATGGTTGTATATGCTTAGTGGATGTCTTCTCTTCGAGCCGTGATCGATAGCTGGTATACTTATATTGGGTTTGATTGTGTTGTACTTATATTGTATTTACCTTTCCTATTCGAGTTGGTAGTGGATTTGTTTCCATCCAACTATCATCCTAGATACTTCTTATTGAGATCTAGTTTCATCGATACTGTTTATTTATTTTTATATGATTTTGGTGGATGAGATTTAGATTTTACCCTGTGACTTGTATTACAGTTATACCACTTGTGAATTTGATATTCATATTACAGCGTACGTGTGGATTTGGTTTCCATATATTGGAGTTGCCATATCCATGCGGCTGGCATGCTTACGTGTCCTAGTCCTATGTATTTTTGGGACTGGGGCGTGACATATTTTTGTGGTGGCCCATGCAGGTCGAGAGTATATTGTCTCGGTTACGTTACTGTACCAAGCAAGCCTGCACCTAGGAATAGAGTATAGGATCTCATCCATATTTGACTATGACTCATCCTTCCTTCCAATCTGTTCTATTTGAATAGCCGCATCCTGCTCGATTCATGTACTTCCCTAATAGTTCTTTAAGTATAGCCTTCTCCTATAATATAGAAGTTTCTGTTGTTAGATGATAATTAGAGTAGCACACCTATTAAGAATACAACGAGAATATAGACACACCACTAAGTTTAGAATATCTAGTGAACCCTAGAATTCCTTATCTTTAGATTGGTATACCATTACCCCTTGATGTATTAAGAAGACTTGAGAGTAGTATAGACACTACTAGAGTTAGTTAAAAGTTTTACCATAATGTTTGACACCTAGTATCACATAGTCTTTCGACCTATTAATGGAGTGTGATTGAACAACATTAATTGCATTCTAGCAAAAGACGACAATGTTTATTCAGACGATAGAATTTAGAGGTCCTTGCCCCTATTTGGTCGACTAGCGACTTAGACAAGGAGGTTGTATGATAACTGTAGGGATTGTAGAGTCTTTTATTATTGTTGTTTAGTTGTTTTTGGTTTTGTGAACTTGAATTAAATTGTACCTCCTTTCATCATCATCCAGCGTACTTATATTTGCTGTACTACCTTGACTTATGCTGCTATTATAGCCTAGTTTTTGCAAGCTTATTCTTTATCGAGCTTGTTCATGACATATGCATTATTGGGGAGGCCCACAATAATACAATTCAGAATCAGTGTATTACGGTCTGATCAACCATAGTGCGCTTGATTCGCCCTTCGCAATAATACTTTACGTGGATTGAGATATATAGTTGACTAGTAGACACCTGTACTTGCCCTCTAGATATGTCTAAGCATATTGTATCCGTTACATAACTATACCGATGCGAGCATGTGGATAGGCATTACCAAAATAGGACTTCAATCCACAACTGCTTTGACAATTCCTATTTGAATTCTTTAAACGCCTTGATCCCGATACTTCTATTCTATTACCTCGCCCTTGAACTCTTTATTATTGATCTCCGTCTTCCCTTATTTCGGAAAGACGAAACCTCGTGCTTGGTATAAGTTTAATACACAGAGAGTACTAGATATACCCCGTAGGACGATCACATACTTGAGGATTATTCTTTTGTAATTAAGGACATATCATATATGATATAATCGGCGTTGAAGTTTTGAGGATTGAATGACATGAGTAAATAAATTAAGGAATATTTTTCTTAAAGTATATAGCCTTCTGTGATAGATGGATAAATTCTAAGTTGGGTAGCAGTGCATTGTCAACTTGAGAGGAATTTTTTTTAGATTGTGATCAAGTAAGATTAGATTGGGAGATTCAAGTCATTTTAATTTTGAGAAATTTTAAAAGAAGGATTAAGATAATGAGGATTTAACGAATTTTAAAATCTTGATATTGCGGACCAAATATTTATACTTTGAGCACATGATTTAAATTTTGAATATTGAAGGATGAATCATCGATTTAAATTTTGAGGATAAATATAGAATTTTAGACTTGAACAATTGGTTAATTAGATTTAAATTTTATAATTTGATGATTTGAATTAAAAGTTTAATTTTGATTGTTGGGTCACCTATTTGAAATATTGAGGATGTAAATTGAGTTTAAATATTTGAATAGTACAAAATTCTTAAGTCAAGAATAGGAATAAGATTTGATTAGAATTGTTTATTGTTCAAAGTCTAAAGGAGATTATGATAGTTGGAAATTATGATATAAATTTTGATGTGGGATGTCATATAGACTTGAGTTAGATTTGGATGTTGATTATTTAAAAATCGAGAAGAGATTACGACAGGTTGAATTTTGATTTAAACAGTGGTTATCTTAATTTTGAAGTGATCGCGATAGATTTGAATAGATTTTGTTATTTAAATTTTTGGAAGAGATTGCGATTGACGTACCTTATGTACGAATGTGAAGGATTTAACAAATTATGTCTTATTTTAATTTCGAGGACGAAATTATTTTAAGTTGGGTAGATTGTAAACTCCCTCACCCAAAATAGGTATTTGTGTATATTTTATATTATTATATTTATTATAGATGTTGAATTTATTTAGAGTATTATCTTAGTTAATTAGAAAATAATTTTTTTAGTATATTTACTTATATAAATATTTATTTAGAATTATTTTTAGGCTATTTTGGATTATTGGGATTTTTCCATTATTTTTAGTTAATTAAAAACTAGTAACACTAATTTTTGAGGACTTTAAAGAATTTATTTTATGTTCAAACTTAATTAAAAATATCCCAAAATTTTATTTTAGGTTCTAAATAATAAAATATATATTTTAGAATTTTTTAGGAATTTTTCGATTATTTTTAGCATTTATTTCGAGTTAATTATGAAAAACTGAATTTAAAACTAATTTCTGAAAAAGAAAACCCAAAAAGTAATTAATTCTGCCCAGTCAGCAAACAGGAGGCCCACCTATCAGCCTCCAGCAGTGAACAGTGCCGGGCCCGCCTGTCAGTGACCGCTGAGTGGGTGCGAGTCGAGCCGAGCCGAGCCGAGCCGAGCCGACCTCGAGCCGAGCCGAGACCGAGTTCGACTCGGACTCAGCCGAGCCGAGCCGCATCGAACTGCGACCGTTCGATCTGGGCAGGGCTACACGGATGGCTGCCACGTGGTGCACTGTAAGCCGCGGCTGCACTTTCTCTCTCCTATATATATATATAATAGTTTAGATATTAATTTCTAGGGTTTTTCTTCAGCCAATTTTTGGAGAATTATCATCTAGGGTTTCTTCATCTTCCAGAAGCCATTGCGCATAGCTCCGTACTCCAAACGAGGCCTAGTTTTTTTTGTTAGAACGATAATGAGGTTAGATTTCTGATTATATAGATTTTTTTCTAAATTATTAGTATTAAATTCTGGAAAATTCGTAGAGCACAGTATGTCCGAAAATAGACGTATTTTGATGTTTTTGCAATTTCGGGAGAACCCGGAATCAGAATCATGAACCGTTTAAAGTTTCAGAAAGCTAATGTCGAGATCGACATATATTTTTCCCAGAATTTAATTCGAAGTATTTACATACTGTTAATTCTGTAGAACTTCTAGGTTAGAATTTAACCATCGGTGCACAATACAAAATTTGTATGTGCCATAATTCCCAAACGAATTTGAATTCGGACGAGCCGTAAATTCTAGCATATTTTTGACGCTGAAATCTACAGGAAATCATGCATGAAAATTGAGTTTGTGTCGGTTGACTTTTCGGTCAACAGATCGCCTCGATTTGTGTGCCATGAGTCTCGAGTTGATAAAATTCAGTTTTTTTGGACAAAATTTAGAAATTAACATAAAAATCAGAATAATAAGATTAAAATAGGATTTTAGAGTAATTATTCCAGAACTAAATAAATTAAAATAAATTATCTTTTGACGTGATAAATTTATAATACATAGGCTATTTGGACTGTGACTTGGACTCTGATTCATACCAGCAGCAGGACCCCAGGCAAGATACATTGCCAAATTGTTTACAGTACTTTGCATGCTATTTATATTTCTTTTTATTTATTTTATTTCTGTATAGTTCTTGCATGTGTAGTTTTTCTCCAGTCATTACTATGTATTAGATATGTTGACACACACATGGCACCTAGTATCATGGGAGGACAATCATTAGGCGTATGGGCTTTTAACCACTCTAGTAAACCGTAGTATATAGTTCGCACTACGGGCGTGTGTCGCGCTGGTCGCTACCCCAGAGGTATGTCGATTTCTGTAGAGTCGCGCTGGTCGCTACCCCAGAGGTATGTCGATTTCTGATGTTCTAGACGGGTGTGTGAGTTGTGAGGCTTAGATCGAGTAGACTACCCTTGCCCATACGTTAAAAAGTTGTCCTCATTTGCATTCATATAGATTGTCTTGTACAGCGTACTTATTTATTTTCAAATTATATGCATGTTTACTGTATTCAAGTTGGCTCGTATTTTCTGTATCTTGTTACGTCCCTCTGAGGACCTGGTCCGCTGCCAGGTGTATCTGTTCTTGAGTATTTGCAGGAACGCAGATTTGGATGGTTGTATATACTTAGTGGATGTCTTCTCTTCGAGCCGTGATCGATAGCTGGTATACTTATATTGGGTTTGATTGTGTTGTACTTATATTGTATTTACCTTTCCTATTCGAGTTGGTAGTGGATTTGTTTCCATCCAACTATCATCCTAGATACTTCTTATTGAGATCTAGTTTCATCGATACTGTTTATTTATTTCTATATGATTTTGGTGGATGAGATTTAGATTTTACCCTGTGACTTGTATTACAGTTATACCACTTGTGGATTTGATATTCATATTACAGCGTACGTGTGGATTTGGTTTCCATATATTAGAGTTGCCATATCCATGCGGCTGGCATGCTTACGTGTCCTAGTCCTACATATTTTTTGGACTGGGGCGTGACAGATGAGGCTGGGCATTGAGAACGCCCACCAGGTGGCCATGACGGCAGTGGACAGGGTGGCACAGATTCAGCCACAGGCAGATCAGATTCAGCGTCCAAGGCCTGGTAGTATCATTGACTTTCAGAGGATGCGGCCCAAGGAGTTCCGGGGTACAGAGGGAATCCTGTACGCGGATGACTGGATAGAGCAGATCGAGGGGATCTTCAGGCTGGAGCAGATCCCAGACAACATGCAGATAGAGGCAGCGGGCAGTCAGATGTTCGACCTTGCCTTGACATGGTATCGCACAGATACGAGGATCGCGACACCAGGTCTTACTTGGAAGGCTTTCAAGAGGCTTTTTAAGGAGAAGTTTTTCCCAGATGTGGCACAGCATCATGTCCCGCACCAGTAGAGGGATACACCCCAGCAGGGCAGGGCTTATGCGTTGACGGTCGAGGAGGCCGATGCTACGGGTGTCGGGTTAACAGGTCTGTCTCTTGTTCTTCTTCCTGTCCTTTTCCATTCCTTGTGGTGTGCTTCATTAGTACCTGTTAGATTTTTTTGTGCTGTGGTAGATAGTATAGTGACCCTGATTAAGACTGTGATAACACGACCAGTAGGACCCTGATCTTGCATGCTGTTTAGATAGAATTTCTTGACTGTGATTATTGGGGGTTTGGCCTAGAGGGAGTGCGATTGACTTTAAATTTCGAGGACGAAATTTTCTAAGGAGGATAGGCTTGTCACTACCCCATTTCCAGAGCCGGATATTTTTTTTATTTTAATTTGGGTTAATTATGTATTATTTATAATTAATTGTATTTATATTTAATTAGTGGTTGTATTATATTTTTATTGATTTGTTTTAGGATTTTGGCTAGCCTGGACCCATGTCAGACCCTAGTGGACCCATGTCCGACCCAACCCACACCCTTGTGAGACTTATTTTTGGGTTTAGAATATTTATTATATTTTTAGTGGGTTAGTTGGAGAGATTTGGAGTTAGTTTGAGTGCTTTTGGATCCCCGAAACCCAAAAACCAAGTTAGGAGGGCATTTTGGACTTTTGGTCATTAGTGGAACCCTTTATTAGGTGTGTGGCCTCTATTCTGGAATCACTAGTTTTTCTAGTTAGTTCTTTTAGTAGACTATTTGGTACCGGATTTGTCTTCGGCATACTTGTTGAGACATGGATATTTGTTGAGTTAGATTATTACATTTAGACTTGTGTTGTATTTAATTTTTATTTGTTCGATATCTTATCGTGCTGTAGTCATGTGATTGAGTATGTGTTTGTATTATTTTGTGTCATCCGTGCCTCCTTATGGAGATTGGATGCTTGTGTGAGATTGGCTAGATAGTATCATGACCTTGACAGCGTTCTACCGCCGATGCTGCGACGTAGGCTGGACGTACCCACGTACTCGTGCCCCAATTCCGGGTGCGGGTCGTGACACATTTTTAGTGGTGGCCCATGCAGGTCAGACTTTGCGAGTTGTGCGATGTCGTGGTAGTGTGATATCTCAGTTGTACTACTGCGTGCCTGCGATAGGATATAGGACATAGGATACTTGGATGAGAGCGAATACTCATTCACAATTCCTTGAGAGATTCCTGGGATGACCCCTGAGAACCTCAATATAAATTCCAATTTAAATTATTTCTCTTGTTCCGTCCATTCTCACTTGTTGATATTATATTTGATTCTTGTTGATCAGGTATTAAATTAGGACCTTGGTTTCATCGTAGAGTTTGATTTCATATTAAGATGAATTTACAGACTAATTTATGGTATTATCTGATGACGCATGTCGATGAGGACAGTGAAAAATTAACACTAGGGCTATTGGACTACAAGATATGGATTTAAATTATAATTTGAAGATTGAAAATGAATTACAAATTTTTAGAATTTTGAGAAGTTGAGATATTGTTATTAAATTTTTTTTGAGGATTCAGATTCAATTCAATGAACCTAGACAAAGCTGTAAGGATTTTAGAAGTGATTAAATTTTGTTTCAGCTTTTGAACATCTGACTTTGAGGAAGGTATATGCATTTTACTTTAAATTGTTCGAGTTAGTTTTGAGGATTTTATTTTGAGGATAAATTTTATAGTGGGAGAGATATATTAGTATATAAGTAGATGAGGTGTATGTGTAAGGATCTGTTGGCTTGAGCATGTTTGAGATTGCACTGCAACTGACTTGGGTGTCCATCTAGGGTTGTATTAGAGAGAGCAGTACTTAGTATGGTGTATTGCATTTGATATGCACTTGAGTAATAAGAATAACTAGTATCAACGATTGCAGTAGGTAAGGAAGCTAGCAGTGAGTGTGCTTGTAGTAGAACTATGGTACCTAAAGGGATAGAGATATCAAACCATGGATGCATCATTGACCTATGCAATCACAACTAGGAATGTTATTCTAATCTATTTAACTTGAATGTTGCTTCTTTAGAACTTTACTGCCCTTTTTTGATGATATCGCATTTTGCCTTAATTGATTCTTGGATCTGTCTTCAGGATGTCGCCGAAGACACGATCTATGAGAGTGGGAGCATCAGCCTTAGAGGGGACTGCCACCTCTCCACCTGAGGGACAGACAGCCGTAGTTCCTCCTACATCTCCGATACATGTAGGAGTTTCTGTACTTTTCGGGGATCCTCCTCCCCCACCTGTTTAGAGGATTGCCGCAGCTGTGACGGACAACCTTCCTCCTCCACCGACTCCGATTCCCGGAGGTTTGCCCATTGATGGGGCGCAGATGTTTACCTTGATCCAGGGCATGGTAGATGCCCAGAGAGTGACGGCAGACGCTCAGCAAGTTCAAGCTGAGGCTCAGAGGGTGCAAGCAGCAGCGCACCAGGCACAAACCGAGCTGATGAGAGAAAGCATGAAGAATGCTCATCAAGTGACTCTCCAAGATTTGGAGAGAGTAGCACAATACCAGCAGTTTCTTGGCCAGCAGCAGCAGAGATCAGGCACTATAGTGGACTTCAAAAGGATGATGCCTCGAGAGTTCAAAGGCACCGAAGGGATACTCTACGCTGACGACTGGCTAGAGGATATAGAGAGGAGCCTACGATTGGCCCAGATTCCAGAGAGCTTACGAATAGAGGCGGCTGGCAGTCAGATGTTTGATATCGCACTCACGTGGTATCGCACGGAGCCAAGATTTACTGCACAAGGACTTACTTGGAAGACTTTCAAGGAGCTCTTCAAGGAGAAGTTCTTTCCCGACGTGGCATTGGGAACCTTGGAAAGTCAGTTTCATGACTTGGTTCAAGGAAACATGTCGGTCGACGAGTACGCTGCAGAATTCTGTAGATTGAGCCATTTTGCATCGTCTATGATTCGGGACCCAGGAGATCGAGCCCGGAAATTTAGAAAGGGGCTGACGAGAGAGATTAGGTCACGCACTTCTGGTCGTTGTACCGCTACCTTTGAGGGTATCTTGATGGATGTCCAGATTGCAGAAGAGGATCTGGATCTCAGGCCTAAGAGGAGTCACAATATTTTTGGAGATACGAATGGTAGCGTGGGACCGGCCAAGCATCCCCGTATTCAGCACCAACAGCAGTACCAAGTACCAGTTCATATTCAGCCATGGGCATTTCAGCATCCACCGCAGTACCAGGCACCAGTTCATATTCAGCAACATCCATGGGCATATCAGTATCAACAACAGTACCAGGCACCAATTCATGTTCAGCAGGATCAGCAGCAGCCTCCGAGAGAGACACAGCAGATTTGTCATTTCTGTAAGAAGCCAGGTCACCTTTGGGAGAGCTGTAGAACGAGGCTAGGACTTTGTTTGCACTACGACGCTGCGGGACATCGAGTAAGGGATTGTCTTCTAGCCCCTTATCTTCCCGGCCAACGCGCAGCTTCAGATTATAGAGATCCAGTTAGGCTACCCGTGGAACCGTATATTGCTCAGCACCCGCAAAGGGAACCACCCAAGTAGGGCGGGGCATTGCGATGACGGTCGAGGAGACCGATACTGCAGGTAATGTGTTAGCAGGTTCTGTTCTTTCCTTCCTTCTGTCCCTCTCTATTTGATTGATTGATTGATTCCTTAGTACCATAGTTGTATGCATGATTTTCTTGTTAGAATGTAGTTAGTAGTACACCCTGAGACAGAGACTGCAATACCATGACAAAAGACACCATGACCGTACATATTCCCCTTAGGTTGCATGTTGTATGATTGTAGGAAAGATTTTTCTTAGACCATGATTATTAGGGTTTGACCATGACGAAGATTCATGAAGGGGGTTATGACTTGGCAAGAGAAACAAGATGATTAAAATTCGGGGATAAATATTGATTTAAATAAAGGGTTAAGAATTTAACATGGCAGAATCGATGATTTATTAATTTTAGGAAGGTTATGATATGATTGAAGTTTATCCTTAAGAACTTGAGGAAATTAAGGAGATTATCATTATTTTATTTGACTGCAAGTTATGAATTTTAAATTTTATATTATGGACGATATTTGGAGAATCCATAAGTATCGCATTGTTGAGTACTTTGAGGAAAAGGGAAACCGAGGAATAAGATCATGGATGGATTAGTGTTTGAATTCAATTTTGGGACGAGATTTAAATTATATATATATATACATTGATAAAAAATCAAACTAGAGGAGTGAATATTAAATTTCGAGTATTGAATTATTAACTTAAAAATTCGGAGGAAATTATGATAAAAATGGACTTTGATTTTTAATTCGAGGATTTTCAGGAATACGATAATTACAGAATTTTAAATTGTGAAAAGACATTGTGGATTATTACCTGACTTCGTGGTTGATAAATTTAAACTTTGAGGGAAAATAATAATGTGTATGAATAAACACTACTATGAGGATTTTAAATTTTGAGGACGAAATTCTTTTAAGGAGGGTAGACTTGTCACTACCACATTCCAAAAACAGGAGTATTTTCGACTTTTTATAATATTTAATATTATGGTAGTTACAATTAAGTAATTGCATGATAAGTATATTTAATTTAAATAATTATGTGAGATGTGTAATTAAATATATTATTATATACAGTGTTCATTTATGTTTGAGCTGGTAGACTTGACCTAGAAGCCAGTAGATGAACACCTTTCCGAATTATGGGATTATGTGGTTAATTATTTTATTTAGAATTAATTTATTGGAGGTCGTAATTAATTACCGTATTTTATTTAATTGTTGCGCCCTGCCCTTGCTTCGATATTTGGAGCGCTACCCTGGCTTTTGCCTTCCAAAAATTTCACAACCTTGCCCTAGACATACCTGCCTTCCATTCTGATATTTTTGCAACTCATAATTATGATCTCTTGAGATTCATTTTAGCCGCACAATATTCGTCGTGGACGTTATTTAATTCCTAAATAAATTTCAACTTTGTATCGTTGTGCGTTCCAATCGAAATTGGAGGCAATCTTGACCTATTTTTCGTGCGACCCAAATTAGGGTAATATTCTGTTATGAGCCTTCTTCACTAATGGTATTGATGACCCGACCTGATTTTGGCCCCATGTACTCCTAATTAATTTTAGAACACAGCTTGCATTTATTTCTAATTAATTTGAGGATACCATTTTAATCGATCCCGTAAATCCCAAATTAATTCCAGTGTCCTGCTATTTGAGCCCATACCAAACATACAGCGCCCCCCGACCCTACAAAACACCGAACACCGAATCGCTCGCCAAATTTTTATCATTTTATGCGTCTGTGCAAATACCCAAATTTAAGTGGGCTAATTTGCAAATTTGCATTAGGTGTCAACACCCCATTTGTTCAAACCAATGAAGGAGCCCTAATTTTTGACTAAGTTTCTCACCCTCATCCCCACATGAAGAATCCCTCATGTTAAATCTAGGCCATCCATTCAATGGGTGCATCCTCACCCTTCATTCCCACACACCCTCTCCCTATTTAAAGTCAAATCATCCCCTCTTCCCAAGGAAGCCCTAATCCCCAAAAACCTAGGTAGCCCCCATCTCCCTCATCCAACCGTAGCCACTTCTTCTTTCTTTATTTTTTCCCTTCTTCTTCTTTTACTTCTTCTTCTTCTTCTTCTCTTTCTTTTTTTGAATTTAAAAGAGAGAGGGAAACCCATCCCCTCAGGCTCTGTTCCCGGCCGGCCACCCGGCCAGGCCCCGACCCGCATCTCCCCAGAGGCCCTGCCTGCTGCGTTCCGTCCGACGCAGCCCCGCTCGAGCCACCCTCGAGTCGAGGCCCGAGCTCCTCCTTGCTCGCAGCTCCGACCCTGCTAGCTCCGGCCTGCAACCTCCCAACGCAACCACCACCTGAGTTCAACATCCACCCACCACCCGAGGCACCCCGGCGACTCATTCCCTGCGCTCCGGCGGCCAACCGAGCTGCACCATTGTTGTCCCCTACCCCTGCCATCAGCCCGTAGCCACCCTGCTTAGGCGAGCTGCCTCTCCGGCCAAGTTTGAGCCCCCCCCCCCCGCACAGTTGCAACTCCACCGCATAGCTGTACATCCCCGACTTCCCTCCTCCGACTCCGGCAACTCCTAACATCCCCGACCGCTGCATTCCCTACCCCGGCGAGCCCCTAGCTCCTCCCGCGGCCTGCTTCTCCAGCCACCAGTGCCATCACCACCACCATCTTCACCTATCACCACCACCACCTTCAACTACAACCACCACCATCTATCACCACCACCATCTACTATCACCACCACCACCATCATCATCATACTCCACCACCACCACCAGTGCGGCCATCCCCCGCCGGCCAGCTCTCCTCTTCCGGCCAGCTCATTCCCTCCGGCAGCAACAGCCCGCAGTCCGGCCACCCAGCACGACCACCACCCTCCTCTGTGAGATCTCATTCTCTTCCTCTCCCTCCTTCTTAGTGTAAATATATATGTAAATAACGTATATACATGTATGTGTGTATACGTATACGTGTGTGTATACGTGTATATATATACATATGTATATATATAAACATGTATTTTGTATGTATATGTATATTAATATATATATATCCGTACAAACATAAAAATATGATAATGTACATATTTGTATATAGTATACGTACTATTTTGGTATATGTATAAACATATATATATGTATGTATTTTGGTATAAATATATATTGGTAATATATATATCTATTCTACTATATAATGCCAAAAGTAGGCTTCACCGTGGAAGTTTTCTTTCCAAAAATGCCCTTTAATATATTTACTAATTAAAAGAATACCTACAATAAATTCCACTGATAACCATTTAAGAGATTCATTAATGTATTACGGAAATCGAAGGGTTCATACTACTTGCTAAATCTTCTAAGATGTTCCCACGAAATTTGAAGGGTTGAATTCTTAACCTATATAATTAAAAACAACAAAGTTAAATCAACTCATCAACATCATCCACTCCAAGATACGTGCAAAGCACGTGCGTATATACTAGTTAATTTAATACGTATTTTGGTATAAATATGTGTACCTATATATATATATATATATATATATATATATATATATATATATATATATATATATATATATATATATGTATATTCATATTTTGGTATATAAATATATATGTAGTATATGTTAGTATTTGTAATTGGTGTATATATATATACATATATATATACGTATGTATTTGGTATGTAAATATATATAGTATATATATAACTGTATTGATATATATATATATATATATATATATATATATATATATATATATATATATATATATATATATATATATATATGTACTTGTAAAACATATTTTGGTATATATAAATAAATGTAGCATAATATATATATTTGGGTATATAATATGTATATATATATATACATACGTATTTGGTATATGTATTAATTGGTGTATATAAATATATATATATATGTACATTCAGTATATATGTATATATATATTCCTTGTATACGTATAAAATATGGTATACATTTTCAACTTATATATATATATTATATACGTATTTAATTGGTATATATATTCCGAGTATAAATGTATAATTATATATGTATCCCTACTAGATGACCCTAGTTGACTAAGTTCCATACCTGGCATAGCCCTAAGGCCAGTGTATTTCTATTGTGTGTTAGTGTAGCATCTGATATAAGTATTATATTGTGATATGTCTATAGGACTGTTGGTTCATCCAGGCGATACTCTGGAACAGGACATCAGTATTTACCAGCTAAGGACCCAAGGCAAGTACATTGTCTGATAATTTTCAATTCCTTGATAATTTCTATAAGTTCAGTAATCTAGAAATATTACATCTGAATCTTTGACATTGTGCTACACTGACTAGTATATAGCTTGGATCTGCAGTCATGAGATGTTACATTGTTTATCGTATTGACATTGTACACGACATGTATATTTAGACCTCGTACATGATAGATTTGGACATTGCTCGTGTATCGTGACGTGTCATGGTTGGATCCACAGTACTAGTTGGGGACGGGGAAGTAGTTAGTAAGAAATATGATCATACCCCTTTTATACAAGTGTAGAACAATGTAAGTGTTAATCATGCTCTTCACATATGATTAGCCAGGCCATATAGCTCTCGTACATGTTCCCAAGCCGATCATATTTCGAAACTACTATTTCAAACACTTATAATAGATTACAGTACTCTATTTAGATCATATACTACATCACCCGTATATGATCCTGTACCTTGTTCTCTCCATTTCAACATATGCACTGACTGTATCACATTGCCTATATTGCCTGTCTCTTTACATTGCCTGTCTCTTTATTTTGCCATTGCATTTATTCACTGCCTTCTCAATATCTAGCATCATCTGTTTATTGCTTTATAGTCCTTATCAATTAAATGGAACTGTTATTTGAGATTTGTACTTTGCTCCTTCCTGACTGAAAATATTTTTCCAGACTATGCCTTAGAGGACCGGTGTCCGATACTTTATGGACCATATGGTGAGTAGCTGCAACTTGGGCTTGGTAGTTTAGTTGTGATTCCGGGAGGTCTAGCCGGAATCACTAGTTTTTCTAGTTAGTTCTTTTAGTAGACTATTTGGTACCGGATTTGTCTCCGGCATACTTGTTGAGACATGGATATTTGTTGAGTTAGATTATTACATTTAGACTTGTGTTGTATTTAATTTTTATTTGTTCGATATCTTATCGTGCTGTAGTCATGTGATTGAGTATGTGTTCGTATTATTTTGTGTCATCCGTGCCTCCTTATGGAGATTGGATGCTTTTGTGAGATTGGCTAGATAGTATCATGACCTTGACAGCGTTCTACCGCCGATGCTGCGGCGTAGGCTGGACGTACCCACGTACTCGTGCCCCAATTTCGGGTGCGGGTCGTGACACCTACTGGCATCACCTACAGGCATCACTACAGGCATCACTCATGTTTCAGGCTGGACTCATCTTGATTTACGTGTCGGGTCTTGGATCCACTTGTATTAGTCGGGGCGGGGAAATACTCGAGTAGACATGTAAACATTCCCATCTGGAATCATCAGGAATCACTCCCTCTGGTCTAATCTGGAATGATAGCAGCCGCGCACCCAGTGCGCGGTGAGTCGTACTTACCCCTAGCCTTTTACATGTCGAAACAAGTATTTCAAAGACACCGAGTTCATTCTTTCTAGTCTGGACTCACTTGCATTTCTTGCTGGTCTCACTTACATGTTTCTGGACTTGACTCACTACATGTATTTCATGCTGGACTCACTACACGTTCATGTGCACGGACTTGATCTTAGCTTAGATTTCCTGTATCTTACAGTTACTACTATCTTGTTTCTGATATTCCTGCATCTTTACCTTTATGCACCAGTGATTTATATATTTCTTTTTTTATACTTGTTTCATTCTTCTTGCTACTTGCTATAACTGTTTTATAGTTTTTATCATTTAAATGGAACTGCTGTTAGAGATGTACTTGCTCCAGTCCTGACTGGATATATTTTTCAGAGTATCCGGAGGAGTGGTGTCCGACGTTTTATGGACTTGAGCCTGTTGATGGTGCAGACAGGGACCCTCTAGTTTAGGGGTGATTTCCGGGTTGGTAGCCGGGATCACTAAGACCTTGTTATTGTTTTTATTAGCTTTTAGCACCGGATTTGTCTCCGGTTTTGGATTGAGACCTTGTATTGTATATTATTTTGGATGATGTATTATTATTATTATTGATGTTGTGGTAGTTTTAGTAGTTGTTGTTGGTTAGACTTTGGAGTTGTTAGTCTTCTTTGTTATCTTATCGTGCTTAGATTCGTGATTGAGTACTTGAGATTATCATTATGATATTGCTCCTCCGTTTGGAGTTGAGATCTTGACAGGTTTATATATTGATTGCGTGAGATTATTATCTAGATAGTTGACCTAGACAGCGTTCTACCGTCGATGCTGCGGCGTAGGCTGGACGTACCCACGACTCATGCCCGATTTTCCGGGTGCGGGTCGTGACACAGGCTAACCAAAGACAGGTTCATCGTAGCCACCCACCTTAGCGATGATTTGTCTCGGTCGAGCGATACTCTGAACGAGCCTTCGAAAGTCTAAGTCTGAACTCCTGAAGGGCCAAGTCTAGAATCCTTCGCCCCGAACGAGTCTTCTCGCTAAGCAAAACGAGTCGGGTCATCGCACTTGCACCATTTGAATCGGCTCTCCGCATTGATGCGGAGCGGGTCGTTACACGCATAACAACTCCGCCGCAAGGGGGTATGGGAACACTACCGCATAACAATTCTTCCGCATGAGAACACTGCCGTATGAAATATGGGAACCCTGCAGCATAACAATTCTTTCACATGAGAATGCTGTCGCATGGGAATGGGGGAACACTGTCGCATAACAATTCTTCCATATGAGAATGTTGCCGCATGGGAGTCCTCGTTCTGCTAACATAGGCGCTGCATATTTTACGAAGCGTAGTGTCTGTTAACACAACTATCGGTGGCTCGACTTTCTACTGCAGAGCATTAAATGCTTTTCCTGTTAGTGCAGCTGAGGATGACTTCTGCCGCATGACTTTTAGCCAATCTTGTCGCATGGCTTCTGATTCCCTTGGCTGCATAGATTATGACTGCCGTTGCCGTATGGCTTTAGTTGCATTTGGTGCATGGTCCATAATTTTCCATGCTTCTACAACCTTTCTAGAGTGATCATCAATGAAGGTGACAAAGTATCTTGTACCTCCAAGAGTGTTAGTAGTCATAGGCCCACAAACATTAGAGTAAATAACATCTAGTACGTTGGGTTTTCTAGTTGCATCCTTATAATGAAATGAATCTCTATGTTTTTTGTTAGCCAAACAATCAGTGCATAGTTCAAGACATGTATCTTTCGATTTTAGCCCGGTCAACAACTCACTTTTGGCTAGAATTTACAATCCCTTCTCACTCATATGACCCAATCGCTTGTGCCATAATCCAATCGTTGATCCTGATTGGTCAATTGCTGCATTAACATGTTGATTGATGATCTTAGCATATGTCATATATAGTGTATTCTTCTTCTTTCCTCTAGCTAGCACTAGGGAACCTTTGCCGAGTTTCTATTTGCCTCCACCAAACACATTGGTGTAGCTTTCATCATCCAGCAAGCCGGTAGATATCAAGTTTGAGACGCATGTCTGGAACATGTATCACATTCTTGAGTATTAAGGGGCAGCCAATATTGGTCTCAAGAGCTATTTCTCCTTTTCATACTATCTTATAAACTTTTTCATTTTCCATCCTCACATTTTCGAAGTCTCCGCTTGTGTAGGATGTGAAGAATTGATTTCTGGAAGTAACATGGAATGATGTGCCAGAGTCTACAATGCAGTATGAATCTTGAGAGGTTAGATTAATAAGACCATCATCACAAATGATGATTATCTCATCTCCTTTTGAAGTAGTGGCGGTTGTATCTTTGGTTTCTTTCTTCTCATTTGATTCTTCTTTTTCTTTTGAGTTTTCTACATTCTCTCTTCATGTGTCCCTTAAGTCCACAATGATGACATTCTATCTCCTTTCTTGGTTTGGAAGTGCCTCTAGAATGATGTCTAGGCCTGCCTTTGGAGTGGTCATGGTTGTGGAATTTTCTTTGATGGTTTCTTCCACGATTCTCAGGAATAAGGGTCTTGGACTCGATTGATATGCCTTGTTCTTTCCGTCTCGCTTCTTCATTCAAAAAATTGTCCTTCACTAAGGTTGAGGTGAAGACGCCTTGAGGAACGCAGTTGCTTATGGAAACCACAAGTGTGTTCCAACTATCCGACAACGAACTGAGTAACAAAAGTGCCAAAAATTTATCTTCCAGCGCCAACTTCATGGTTGAGAGTTGATTTACCAATTCTTGGAAATCACTTAAGTGTTCAGAAACACTTCGTCCATCTCTGTATTTCAGGTTCACCAAACGTCGAATAAGTGACACTTTGTTTTGAGGAGTCTTTCGCTCGTACATTGATGCTAATTTTTTCAAGATTTGATGGGCATTCGTTTCTTTAGAAACATGGTGAAAGACGCTTTGGTCAATCCATAGACGTATTTATCCAATAGCTTTTCGATTTAGAATAGTCCAATCTTTGTCAGATTTTCCTTCCGGCTTCTGTCCATCATAGAATAACACTTCATACAGATCCTTACAGTAGAGGATATCTTCCATCCGTGGCATCTATATGGAATATTTTGAAAATGTGAGCTTGATCATGGTTGAGGAGGTAGAAGACGATTTTGCCATCACGGTCAACAAACTTGTGTGCCTCTGATATCACTTGTTGGGATGGAGATGTCTTTCTCACAGAGAGTGCGAAAGCAATAGCTTGCAATCGAGCTCTCACGCAGAATGCGGAAGCTATGGGTTGTCAAGTGAGTAAAACAGAACAGAAACAGAATTAACGAGGTTCGACAATGTGCCTACGTCCTCGAACAACTATAGTTCTTTACTTTCTTTCTCCACTAAGAATAGTGGGATTACAAGTTACAATCTCTCTCTTGGATTCACTCAAGAGGCTCACAAAACTCTTTGCTCTCATACACAAGTATGGACACACTTTGTTGAAGAAGCACCCAAGAAAGAAACACCACAAGAGGAGCAACACCAAGGAGCAAGAAGTAGCACCAAGTGCACCTAAAATCATCCCCCATTCACCTCCATATATAGCTTCATGAGGATGGTAGCTTCTCCTTCAAGATTTGTTTCATCCAAGGTTCATTAAACTTGGAAACTTGAAAAGTCATTAAACTTTCTCCCAGATGAATGAATATTGGGAACATAAATATTTTTCCTCCACTTATGGAGGGACCACCCATCATTTTCCACCTGGGTGATATGAGTTTAGACTACATAATCACAAAAATTATCCTGTGATACAACAAAATGAAAATGGTGTTCGTATCAGTATCATGTCCGTGTTACAAAACCTAAAAAGAGAAATAGGTCGAAACAAGGCTTCACGAATACAAACACATATACACATGATACAAATATTTTCAAATAAATATGAAAGAAGTTATTCCTCTCTTGATCATAGCCGACCCATTCAAAAGACTGCAGTTTCAGAAACCTTGATTTGGTTCTGGAATCAGATCTGGTAATCAACTTTGCTTAAGGACCCATAAATCAAAATGAATATAAATTGATTCTCACACATACCAACATAATGTGCTCTAATTAATCAGTTCTTATAATGAATAGTGATCATAATCGAGGATGAAAATCCTACTATGATCTTCAAATATGTCGACTAATCAAAGATAAAAGTGACCACTTGAGAGATCAACTAAAAAGTTCAGATTTCTAAAATAAATAATTGAACAACACTTATTTGACAAAAGATTAATCTGTTTCCTTGAAGAACGGACATCCATGAGGAAACGACAAATACCCAGAAGGAAACTACAAATACACAGACGAATGTCGATTTTCTCTTAATTACCTTATTGGAGATATTAACTTCATTTTTTAAATCATCTTCCCCTTAAAGAGCTTCTGGTAAAGGAGAGATCTATAACCATGCTGGATTCTTCAGTGCAGTCACGACAGACTTAACTTGCAAGTAGGCCTTCAGGCCCTCTATGCCCTTCTCTCGCCCCTGGCCACTCATCTTGAATCCTCCGAATGGAATTGCAGCATCGAAGACATCGTAGCAGTTAATCCACACTGTACCGACCTTCAACGCCCGCATCAAAGTGTTAGCCTTGTCGAGATTGCTTGTAAAAACTCCAGCAGCCAGTCCATAGCGTGAGGCGTTCGACCTCCTTATCACCTCATCCAGATCACTGTCATAAAAAAAGGCAGTTTAAAATGGCTGGCACATTCAATTTTCAAAAGCAGGATTTTGTTTGGTAGAAGGTACGAACTCACTTAAACTTTAAGATGGATTGGACCGGTCCAAAGATCTCCTCCTTTGCAATGACCATGTCATCCTGGGATTCGGGGATATTAGAGACAGCAAAACTACAATGTAGTTGAATTAGTGAGACAACTCCAATACCTTCACATCAGAGAAGATGGTGGGCTGAATGTAGAACCCTTTGCTGCCTAATCTGCCACCCCCAGCTACAAGGGAAGCCCCACTGTCGACACCAGACTTTATGTAGCCAAGGATCTTGTTGAACTGATCTTCATCAATCTGAAAGATTTCACAAGTATTGGAAAGGAAAATGAATCATTACTGAAGTCTTTCTCTTTCAAAATGGCTTCTTGTCCAGATTCATAATATGTATGCTAGCTTCAAATATTTTAGATATAGGGAAGTGAATCTTCTAATATCTGCTCTGGAGTAAGAAATAACAAATTTTTGGAACCCAGAATTTGAATGATAATAGTGACCAAATAGGTTTATAAATGTCATTTCAGCATTACGCCAAACCAAACCATATTATAGCATTTAGTCTAATATTATTGCTTAGCCAAAACGAGCCGGCAATCCTGACTTGTAATGCTTTAGCCATGAGAACAAAAGATGACATGACAGCTTATATTTACACCCAACCACAGTAAAAAAATTGCAATTACAAGTTGAGTAGAGCTCAACTCAATAGGACGAAGTTCAATTGATGGTTGTGAGTACATATCTCCATTTTTGGTTCATATCCAATGCAGGACTAAAGAAGTACAAAGAGACTAAATATGTTCATTTCCTTTCCTTAAAAGGGAAAGAGAGACTAAATATGGATATACAAGACAACTAATGCTAACTACTCTAGCAACAGTAATCACTATTATATGTGGTATTTAAGGTTAGGGCTGTAAATGAACCAAGCCAACTCAAATCTTTGGGTGTTCAAACTCAGGCTCGAGTGTGCTCACAAGCTTCTTGAGTCGGGTCGAGAGCAACTCGCAAGCTGCACCAACTCAAGCTCAAGTGTACTAAGTAACCAGCAACTATATAACTGAGTAGTCAGTATGAAATTGTTAACCAGTAATCATATCAATATAGTACATTAATAACTAAGATACATATAACTACAAATTTAAATTAGTTGAACAAGACAAAAAGTCTAGTCGAATGGTAGTCAAGTTAGGAGAGTGGCCAAACCGAGTGCTCATTGAGCTTCATGAGTCAAGATTTGTTCCCAGGTCTTTGTTTCGTTAATTACCATTGACGAAACACGTGGGATTCCCACCATTTAGTCTCAGAAAAAAGATTGTTCACAAGCGCATAAGTCAAACCTTACTATGTTCATGCTAAGCTCTTGTAGAAAGCGAACTCGAGTTGAGCTTGTGAGGTGTTCTGTTCATTTGCAGCCCTAAAGAAAGGTGGTGATTGCGTTACTGTGTATTCTAACTTCAAATCTATTTTGAAAATTATAGCTACACATACAGCCATAGTAAGTATAACCCAATCCGTTCTCATTCTGGTGGAAGGTCCAAACAATAAGAAATATCAGATTTAAAATGACAAATTAAATATAACATTTGTATTGCAGCCTCAACTACTAACAATACAAGATTAATGGAGTTCTATATATCATAAGGCGATAGGCTGTAATAATGTACCTGAGGACCCTGCTCTACACCCTTTCTGAAAGGGTCACCAACAACGCGTTTGAGAGCTCGTGCTTTTGCTTTCTCTACGAACTCATCATAAACACGTTCATGTACAAAAGTACGAGATGCAGAACAGCAGCATTGTCCCTGCAGAAGATAATCCCTCTTGACAGACTAATGAAGGTATGATATCCCCGTAAAAAGTTTGGGATTTGACAAACCTGATTGAAGAACAACGCACGATGCGCAAGCTCTACAGCCTGGTCAACATCAGCATCTTCCAATATGATTATTGGAGACTTGCCCCCAAGCTCCAGTGTCACTGGCTTGAGGTTGCTTTTAGTAGCCAATTCCAGCACAATCTTTCCAGTAGCAGTTGACCCAGTGAAAGCAAGCTGAAAATAAGTAACGCAAATCAAGGGATTGAAGAGATGGTCGTCTATTTGAAAAATATTAACCACACTGATTTTCTTCCAGGAAAAGAGGAGAGGAAACTCAGCCCCCTCCCCCTTTGGCATGACAGTTTTATGGTTATCAGAGTATCCACAACAGTGTATACTAGCCCAATACTTCATTCTGTAATAACATCACGCCACATACACAGAATCTATAACCTTTTCCTAGCTAACAATTTAAAGTGCAAGCACGTTCCAATGAAGCTTCTTCTCCATTTGTATTCTTGCCAAAATTTATTCAGTCTAACAGTGTCCCAAATATTAAGGTCTAAACCAGCAAGTTGATACCAAACAATTCATTTATGCAGTTGCCTAATTTTCAATAAGCCAAACTTTTCAGCATGCACCCCAAGATATCTAGTATTGTGGTATCATATAATTCAATTAGCAGTTATATAACAAGTTTCTTATAAGAAATAGCAAAAAATGCAATGTATTTTAGCACATGTCATGTTTAGGCTAGCTAATGTTACAAATTGACTGAAATTTTGAACAATATTTCATATTTGATTTCAGATCAAGAGTCTATATGTGCTATTCCACCCACTAATTTAAAAATAACTTGCAGACAGTGCAACTCAGTGGGCACCATTCTAAAAAAAGGGTGTCCAAATGAACGAGGCTCCCTCTTTTTGCAGGATCTGGGAAGGTCAAGATGTACGGAGCCTTACCCCCATATAAATGAAGACGTCATTTTTGTGACTCAAACCAGCATCCTCTATGATGCAAACAACAAGCCTCTTACCTTAGCGACACCCTCCTAGGAGGATGGTAGCTTTTCTTTTCTCAAAGCAAACCAGCTACACCTCATATCTCAAACAAACAAAGAAAATGATAATCCAACCGGAAAAAAAAAACATGAGTGTCATCCCTAATGCCGAAATCAATTGATAGGAATAATATCTGAAAAAGGGACAAATCTGAGAACATGGAAATAGGGAATTATGCCACAGTCACAACAAATACAAACTCTTCAAAATAGAGATCACATTAAAGATACCTTGTCCACGTCCATGTGACTAGCAAGAGCTGCTCCAGAAGTGGGGCCAAATCCTGATATTACATTCAGCACACCATCAGGAAGGCCTGCCTGTAATTTGCAGGTATGAGTAAAATTTATAAAACTCATTGAATATGAACATAACACAAATATAATAACCTTTTGGAATGTTTCTTGGCAAGTGAAAGATGAAAGGATTTCACTCATTAGACTCATAATTAAATTTTCTCTTCAATTTCTTTGATGCATGTCTTATGACTCTCCAATCACTTGTTGATCTTTAACTTGTGCATAATAAAGATGTGTAGATCACAATAAACGGCGTTGATCATTGATTGGATGGACAAAATGGTATGTATACACAGCCTTGATAAAAGGAGTATAAAATTATTGCCAAGATGATGCAATGCAATTATGACATCAGAAACAAAATGAAAGTTATAAGTAAATAGGAACAAACACCAGTGTGTTCTCCCCTACTCACAAAAAGCTACCACAGTGCTATCTATATGCAAACTGATGTCCAAGATATAGACATGGGAAAGGTAGATGTATCTACTTCACCAATTTCAATAAACAGGCACATATATCAAGAAAATCAAAAGAACTTTTATTTGCTGGAAAGGAACATATTTCTAAGGAAAACAATGAAATTGCAGTATTCTTCGTTTAGGATGCAAGGTTTGCAGTATCGGTATCGAATTTGGTATCGGACCATTCCTATTAGTATCGGGATCGGCGATATCGGCGGTTTCGGATCGGAGTATCGGATTTTTTTTTTAATCCGAAAGCAAATAATTATTAATAAATTATTAACATTTTAGAAAATATATTTTATACGGTTAGGTCCATTGTTGTTTCTTAGTAGTTTTGAAACTGATTAAAATAGTAGTCACCCTTGCCGATTGGTTTACATGCAACTTTTACATGCTTTTACAAACTTATTATGCTTTTACACCCTTGTTGATTGGTCTTTTTTGTTCAATTTTCTTTAACGAATTGACCGGAAAAGAGACCTCCGATGTAGGTATCGGATATCGGTCGATATCGGATCGGGACAGGCCAAATCGTATAGGTATCGACCGTATCGGATCAGTATCGACCATATCGGATTGATACTGTAAACTATGGTAGGATGATGGATCAACCATAGTTCAGTTGAAAAAAGATTCAAACAATTTCAGAAAACACAAAGTTTGATATGGGTGAGTAATAATAATATCAAAAGATGTAACATCAATAAATTTAAGATAAAATGATGGAAAAAAGACAGTAATGAATGATAGGTCATATAACTTGATGGTGTAAGAGAATATTCTAGTTAGCTTCAGCAAAGAAGAGGACTCTTTTTTAAAGAAAGTCTTAGAACTTTATGTTTAACTAGTATTACACGTACTGATATTCAAGCAGATATTTTAGACTTAGATTCCGGTACAGCATCATGCATAAGAAGGGATACATTCATATACACAAAATATACATGAAAAATAGTTGAATGATGAAGCAAAAAAGCATGATCTCATCTTTGCTATGTAGGTCCTGAAACTATACCAAAAACCTCAACCATGATACTTTCATGCCTTTAAGTTGAACATACTTATATGTTAATGATTTCTATGAGTTACTGTTATATATCAAAAGATTGGAAGATAGAAAATATTGTGATTCCTTAAATGTTTTTTTTTTTCTTCTTTTTATTGTGATTCCTTAAATATGAAAAGGAAGAACAAGTGCAACTATCAGAAACAGAAACGTCAAAGCTGCAATCAGTGTACCTCATGGAATAACTTTGCCACATAGAGAGCAGATAGGGGGGTTTGTTCTGCAGTTTTTATCACAACAGTGTTTCCGCATGCCAGAGCTGGACCAACCTTCCAAGAAAATATAAGAAGAGGGAAATTCCAGGGGATGATCTGGCCTGCAACACCAATTGGCTCATGCAAAACTTGCACATGGTGGGAACCGTCAGCAGGAACAACAAGCCCATGAATCTTGTCTGCCCAACCTGTAGGTTTCACAAAATAACAGCTTTTTAACAACTTTCTCATATTAGAAAAGTTATGTAGAGGCACAAGTCATCGCCATCAAAAGTCAAATATCTCACCTGCATAATAACGCATCAAACGTACCACCATTGAAATTTCTACGAGGGCAGACTGTTCGTATGGCTTCCCGCTGTCCCAACTCTCAAGCATTGCAATTTCTTCATTGTGCATCTCAATCAAATCCGCAGCCCGGTACAGTATGCAAGATCTTTCCTGGAGAAGAAAATAACACATTGAATTGACAAGAAACTATTTGCTCTTAATATCTTGGTAACAAACCAATAGAAATAATCATTTGGGTATTCTCATCGAAATGTAGAGGCTATGGAGCGTGATCCTCTACCAAAACTAGTTCATGGAAGGACTAACAAAAGATTTGTGACCATATTTTGATATGATTCAACTGTGCAGGTGGAACTTACAATGAGATCGAGATCTAGGGGGGTGGCGGTAAGGAAGAAATACATCATTGGTCAAAGTTTTAAGATGTGTTTTTTAGACTTTGGGTCTTGAAAAGTTATGAAATTTGCATTTGGGTCTCCATAATCGATCTAATTAGTATTTGGATGTTGGACCAACGGTTGAATAGTCATTCATATACACAGATAATGAAAGAGCCACTCTAGTACACATAAGAAATGAAATTATAGTAGGTATGAACATCTACCATGAGGTAGATACAAGGATTCTTACAAAAACACAACCCAATCAGTCGAGTCAACCATTGCTCCAAGATCCAAATACTAATTAGGTCGATTATGGAAATGTTGATATGGTATGTTGGGTGTCATATTTAAGTATAGTATAAGCACATGGGAATATCCTGAGGACATATTTGGGATGCCAGAATATGTCACAGGATATTCCATTATGAGATTATTGTCATAATGATTGAAATCATTGTATTAATGACTGTAAGGCTATATAATGCCAATGAGACAATCAATAAAATTATCAACTAATTTCAACATGGTATCAGAGCCAAGTTTTCACAAACCCTAGCCGTCACCAAGCTTCCCCAAACCCACAGGAGGATTTCCTAGATCTCCTCCACCGAACTCTTCCACGCCCCCCCTTTTTTTTCCCTCCTCTCCTCTTCTCCGCCCTTCGCAGGCCGCCCTTCGCTGTTGCTGTCCCGTCCCGCTACTGCTGCGGCTACTACTGCTGCGGCTACTACTGCTGCTGCTGCTGCTGCGACTGCTGCTGCTGCGACGGCGGTTGTGACATGCGTGCTGCCGCCTCCTCCGCACCAGCACGAGGCAGCGCCTAATAGGGATGCCTAGATCTGAAAAAAGGGGGGACATGTTCGGATCTAGGAGCGGACGACGAGGACAAGCGTGAGTCGTAGAGCGGACGTGACGTGATTGGATAAACGACGCATCGATGGAGGAGATCATCAAGAAGCTAGATTCTGCAGAGGTGGCGACGTTGATGAAGTTGTTGACGATGTCGGCTGGTGAGAACACGACACGAACGTCGCCGGAGTTGAAGCTTTCCTCCATCGATCTGAAATTAGATGGACCAACCACCTATCTGAGTTGGTCACGACGGGTGAGAAGAACCCTCGCAGGAAAAAACATGGAGGGGTTCCTGACGGGCGAGACGACAGAGCCGGACGAGGGCTCGACAGGACGCGATGAGTGGAAGTCCACTCATATGGTGATCTACATCTGGCTTCTCAACTCCTTAGTCCAGTCTATTGCCGCCACAGTAGACGGTATTGAGATGGTGAAAGATGTGTGGGAGAAGTTGAGAATGACCTATGATGGTGTGGGGAACAACTTACGGGTCTTCCAGATAAAGGGGGAGATTGATGACACCGTACAGGGAGAGAAGACGGTGCAGGAGTATGCCACAGAGTTGGAGCGTCTGTGGTTGGATTATGATCACTCCTCAGATCGGGCGAGCTGCGGGGACCCTAAGTGTAAGGAGAGACAGGTGTGTCTGCAGGAAAGGACGATGAAGTTCCTCAAAGGGCTGACTGCAGCTTTCGCACAGAGGACGGCCCTACTTCTAGCCCAACCAAAGATCCCTAGCCTTGAGGAGGCTATCTCAGCCATGATCCAGGAGGAGACACGCATCAGGCTGCAAGCCGGGACAGGTGGTCCCCCCGAAGCAAAGTCAGCACTAGCGATCACCAGCTCAGGTAACAAAGGATCTAAGGGAGAGCCCTGGCAGCATAATCGGCAGTGCTACAACTGTAGGAAGATGGGTCATCATCGGTATGCTTGTACCAAACCACCTAGGGAGGGAGATTCAGGTGGTGGACGAGGACCGTTCGGCGGACGAGGATATAATGGAGGACGTGGTCGTGATCGAGGGGATAGACGAGGCGGCCGAGGAGGTTATCGGGCAAACCTCCTGATATCAGAAGTGAACGGAGAAGCTGATGGCACATTTACTGTGGAGGACCAGGCACTGGGAGACTTGAGGAGTATAACAGAGGAGGCGTCCACCTCATTCTTTGTTAGGGGCAACGCTGCCATGTATGCCCATCCATCAGAAGGTACTGACGAATCACTTGCCCTTGCGTCTATCTCTTCCCTTAAATCATCAGACTGGATTATCGACTCGGGAGCATCTCGACATGTGACGGGGAATGCTAGTGAGTTTTCTTCCTACACTCACCTAGCATCAGCAGACAGCATTCAGACAACTGATGGCACTTTCCAGCCAGTGGTCGGTAAGGGTACTGTTAATTGTACAGGTTCAGTAAGATTATCCAATGTTTTACATGCTCCATCCTTTCCAGTCAGTCTCTTGTCTATTAGTTCTATAATCCTCCAACTTAAATGCATTGTTTCTTTTGATATTCCTAAGGTGACCTTCCAGGAGAAAGGGACAGGACGAAGACTTGGGACTGGCACTTGGCATGAGGGACTGTGGTACCTAGATCGAGAAGGACTGGACTCAGCATTGATATCTATGGCAGAGAAGGCTGGCATGGAAGGACTGCAGCAGAGGACTGAGGATACCTTGATACTCCATCATCGGAGGATGGGACATTCTTCCTTTGATACTCTAAGTAAGTTGTATCCAGAGATTTATGCAAAAACAAATAAAGAGAAATTAGTATGTGATGCGTGCGAGTTAGAAAAACTTACTAGGAGCTCATATGTTGGCACGGGTCATAGGAGCACTTTTGCTTTTGAGGTAGTACATTCTGATGTCTGGGGTCCATGTGCTACTAACACTATGAATGGTTATAAGTACTTTATTTCTTTCATTGAGTGTGCCTCTCGTGTTACCTGGTTATATTTGATGAAAAATAAGAGTGATGTACCTGCTTGTTTTCGGGATTTCCATAAGCATGTCCAGACTCAGTACAAAGCAGTTGTGAAGGTACTGAGGTCTGACAATGGAACAGAGTATACCAACAGGACGCTTGCAGAATACTTGTCAGCACACGGAATACAGCATCAGACCACCTGTATATACACAGCAGCACAAAATGGAGTTGCAGAAAGGAAAAACAGACATCTTCTGGAGGTCGCAAGAAGTATGATGATCGACATGAATGTCCCACAGAGTCTGTGGGGGCATGCAGTGTTGACAGCAGCTCAACTCGTCAACAGGATGCCCTCGAAGGTCCTCGGATGGAAGTCCCCATGTGAGGTATTGCAATGCAATAATAGTGGGATACTCCCACTGAAGGTGTTTGGGTGTGTGTGTTTTGTGAAGGACAACAGGCCATCAGTTGGAAAACTTGACCCTAGAGCGGTCAAATGCATCTTCGTAGGCTACTCGGCGACCCAAAAGGGGTATGTGTGCTGGAGTCCAGTAGAGAAGAAGAAGTTTGTCGGTATGGATGTCCACTTTCGGGAGCATGAGCCATACTACCGCCAGGACGGAACTTCACACAACACGCCTAATACTGCCAGTATTAGGCGAGAGGGGGAGATGGAGAACTTGGTGGTAACCGATTTAGAAGTTTGGCATGGAGGCACGGAGAAGGGACAAGAAGGTGAAGGTGTTAGGCCTACGGCTCAGGGAGAGTTACTTACCTACAGCAGGAGAGAGAAGCAAACTGCAGGACCAGTACCGACAGTACCAGTGCCAAGTCCCTTGCCTGCGTTCGTTCCAACTCCTGAAGCACCGACACCAACCCCCCTTCAGGTGATACCCCCTCCTTCACAAGATATCATTCCTCCTACTACTACTCCTCCCACACCACTATCTGTACGGAGGACCACTCGCAACAATGCAGGAAATCCTCCAAACAGATATGGTTGGGATATTGCTCAGTTTGTTTCTTATGACCATATCCCTTCTTCTCATGGAGCATTTATAGCATCTTTGGATAGTATTACTGTACCTAACAATTGGCAGGTTGCCAAGAACGATCCAAAGTGGAAAGTGGCAAGTGGGTCTTTACCGTGAAGCAGTTGGATGCAAGTGGGTCTTTACCGTAAAGCAGAACCCAGATGGACAGGTTGATCGCTACAAAGCTCGACTAGTAGCCAAAGGATACAGTCAGACGTACGGCATCGACTATGACAAGACCTTTGCACCAGTTGCAAAGATGAGCACTGTCAGGACTCTGATTTCTCTGGCAGTGAATGGTGGATGGAAGCTACACCAACTGGATGTGAAGAATGCGTTTCTTCACGGAGATCTAGTGGAGGAGGTGTACATGGAGATACCACCAGGATTTGGCACCAATCAGACAGTAGGCATGGTCTGCAGGTTGAAGAAGTCCCTCTATGGACTGAAGCAGTCTCCTCGAGCGTGGTTTGACAGATTCAGAAGGGCGATGATAGGGATGGGATATCAGCAGATCAATGCTGATCATACTGTGTTCTTCCGTCGGAGTGGAGGCCACATCACCATATTTGCGGTGTATGTGGACGATATGATTATCACAGGAGATGATGAGCAGGAGATCGCCCAACTCAAAGGAAAGCTTGGCAAGGAATTCGAGGTGAAGGATCTCGGCCTTCTTCGGTACTTCCTTGGGATTGAGATTGCTCGAGAAGCAGAAGGGATTGTTCTCTCTCAAAGAAAGTATGCACTGGACCTTCTCACAGAAACTGGGATGTTGGGGTGCAAACCTGCAGCGACACCAATAGATCAGAGGTTCAAGATTGATGCTGAGGCTGGAGAACCAGTTGATCGGGACAGATACCAGAGACTGGTTGGCAAGTTGATCTATTTGAGCCACACACGTCCTGATATCTGCTTTGCAGTAAGTATGGTGAGCCGCTACATGCATGACCCACGGAAGGGTCATATGGATGCAGTGTACCAGATTCTGAGGTACTTGAAATGTGCTCCCGGGAAGGGACTAATATTCAGGAAGAACAATCACGTGAGCATCGAGGGCTACTGTGATTCTGACTGGGCTAGTTGTGCTGATGACAGGAGGTCTACCTCGGGATATTGCATATTTGTAGGAGGTAACTTGGTCTCCTGGAGGAGTAAGAAGCAGTCTGTGGTGGCCAGATCGACAGCTGAAGCAGAATACAGAGCTATGGCCTTGGGAGTTGCAGAGCTGCTATGGTTGAAGAATATGCTGGTGGAGCTTAAGCTGGATCAAGGAGCCAAGATGAAGCTGTGGTGTGACAATCAGTCAGCTATTAGTATCGCCAACAATCCAGTACAGCATGACAGGACCAAACACATCGAGATTGATAGATTCTTCATCAAAGAGAAGTTGGATAGAGGATTACTGGAGCTTGGCCATGTTCCAACCAGGGATCAAGTAGCAGATGGACTAACCAAGGGACTCGCCTCAGTGAGCATGATTAGAGGATGTGACAAGATGGGCTTAGTGAATATCTTTCACCCATCTTGAGGGGGAGTGTTGATATGGTATGTTGGGTGTCATATTTAAGTATAGTATAAGCACATGGGAATATCCTGAGGACATATTTGGGATGCCAGAATATGTCACAGGATATTCCATTATAAGATTATTGTCATAATGATTGAAATCATTGTATTAATGACTGTAAGGCTATATAATGCCAATGAGACAATCAATAAAATTATCAACTAATTTCAACAGGAAACCAAATGAAAACTTCACAACTTATTCGAGACACAAAATCTAAAAAACTCTTTTAAGATGAATCAAACAGCAATCTTCCAAATCCTAGACTTGGTTAGGGCCTATATCAAGAAGAAACATGACAAGTTTTACTATGGGAGAATATCTTTCAAGAAAGTCATCAACCGCGGACAAACCTTCAAACCATTTGCAAGTCCGTACTAAGAGTAAGGATGACAGTAACAACAATCGACAAGGTTAGTACATTAAAAGCCAAGATTGTAAATTACTCTCACATAAGCAAGCAATGAAACAAAATTTCAGGAACATTTAGAGCATTACATAGGCAGTCATCCTTGGCCAACACCCTTCATCGAAGGCCTTACGAGCAGCATCAACAGCACGGTTGATATCTTCTGCATCCCCTTCTGCAACATGGGCAATTACTTCCCCAGTCCGAGGATCCAAGGTTGGAAAAGTCCTTCCTGAAGCAACAATTCAACCCCCATTAGACTCTGCTTCCAGGAATACTTGAGATTACTATGTGAAGCTGTGTATTGACGGATTAACCAATGTACCTGATGCTGCATCCACAAACTCCCCATTGATCAGAAGCTGTGTGTGGTTTATTTTGACCGATGGCGTAATTGGTTCTTCGACTGCAGCAGCAGTGCCGAACCTTTGAATCCTCGATGCAGCGGCTGAAGGAAGAAATTAATAAAGGTAAGAAATTAGTACATTGTGACAGTCTTGCTAAGAGATACAAACTACTAAGTACTAAACTGAGCTGAAGTAGGCAGCAATTTTATCTAATATTAAAGTTATATTGGATAGCCGACCCCCAAAGTTTGGAATAAAGGCTTTGTTGTTTAGTTGTTGTTTTTGCAAGTTATATCGTATCATACTTTTGTTTAGTATGTTTCATTATTACTCTTTCTAAATGGAATGGGGTCGAAGATAACAGTTATATGAATCACCATTCTAGCATTTTCCGATAAAAAGGATCCACAAAGATCAACTCAAAGACAATTAGCATCAATGTTAACGGTGAATAAATTTTGGTAAAACCTGATATATATCATCGTGAAGTTAATGTCAAGCAACAACATAGCCTCAGCCAAATCTTACTCAAATACAGGGTTTTCACATGACTGCATTCATCTATTCGTCTATCTCGAAAAGTAATGAAAAAAAGAACTTTATTGATTACAGACCAAAAATTGACCAAAAATTACTCCACAATATCACTTCCCAATCAAATTTAACAAGAAAAAAGAATAAGGAACATTCTTTTTCTCAATTCTGAATCCCAATTTTATTGCCTTAATAATATAGAGGCATTCACTAATATTCCTAACTTAAAACAAAGGAAAATCATTTGAAACTTTATATCAAAATGATCAGATCCCAGAAAAAATTGATCCCACAAACTGATTTTTTTTTCTCAAGGAAATAAATCGATATAACAAACCCACAAATTAAATTCCTTTAAAGAAGATCTTTTTCAACCATCAAAATAAAATACGCAAAAAAAAAACCCCTCTAAAATCTTGTGCTTTCCAAAAATAACTTGAAAAAAGAAACAAAAATTCTCCGAACATAAATAATTAATGAATCAAATCTGTACTTTCCAAACATAACTTGAATATATATATATATATATATATATATATATATATATATATATATATATATATATATATATTTCTCAAAACATAAATATTTAATGAATCAAATCTACTGATGCACAAAAGAGAAATTCCTCTAAAGATCCAAAAGAATCCAACATATGCCAATTGGATCCAACAACATTTATTCAGATAGGGGTCAGGAGCTACAAAAATAGAAATGTGGTCCCGAAAGTGTTGGGACCAGAAGCGTCGATACCGCGCTCCGATACCACATCTGAGATTGACCGCAACGAAAACTACACCAACCCACTTGAAGATAACCAGCCACTGTCTAACGCAAGCACCAAGATCAAATATAGTATTTTCGATGACTGCGTCGTCTGGACAAATTACAATCTATATAACGTCAGAAAAGATACAAGATTGAATAAATATGTTGAATTATTTGTCCAAAAATTCAACCTATCACTTAACTCAATTAGAAGAAAGACACAGATTACAATAAATAACTCATCCAACCTGTAGTGATCTTCCTGACGAAGGAGATGATTTTCCAATCAGATCTTTTCTTCCTTCTGTCTTAGATGGCGAGTCCTAAGAGCAAAAATCCATCAACAATCCAAGTCATCCGCACGAAAACAACAATGCTGATTACACCCAGAACTCGTTCAGTCCATATCGAACAGAATTTGGACCGAATTCAGTTTAGTCCCTGCAAATAAGTTTTGTCGAAAATATATCAAGTTCAGAATGGAAAACACCCGAGTTCGGACCGAACTCGGTCAGGACCGAATTCTGGCCGAGTTCGGTCCTGTCATCCCAGACTGGATATAGCATTCTCCTCCTCCAGTCTGATGTGAGGTGCTGACCCCATGACTTCTCAACTAGACTCCATTCTTGTCACCCCGCAACAGAGTTCATGCTCCCCCTTGTCATTGATATATGATTCCCTGAGCTACTTTGCATCTTCCTTCATCAGCAACTCCTCGATCACACGACACTAGATGTCATGCGTAGCACCTCCCATACAACTAGTATCCTGCCGACATCAATAACTCAGCCAAGACCGAAGTCCATGATGATCAGCATTACCGTAAGCCTTGGTTGTCTGTTTTCGACTTCCGTCTTCCACCGGAACATGCTACCATTCCGTCGACCTTCTTCACCCATGACTAGCCCAACCAAGCGGACGGTGCAGTTTCCTCGAGATTCAGTCTCCTGAACCTGCCTACCTTCGTGTCCAATAATGTAGCTCTCCCACACATGTATTCTCGAGCAGAATATCATGTATTGTGCACGCCGTCGATGACCCACAGCTCCTTCGAAACTGTGTAAATTGAGATGCACATGTCCTATATTGAGTTTGTTGCACACCTTGATCTTCTTTCTGGCTTCGAACTGCTGAAACAAATATCGCTCTGCAAAACTTTGGCAAATCACCTGTCACCAAAATCGGATCCGTAGAACAACCCCCACTTAGAGACCAATCAGCTCTCATGGGACCGACATACTGATCCTCAATGTTTGACTCACCTCTATTCATCATTTTGTTTCGACGAACCGAATCATCCGTATCCTTCAAAACATCTTGAAGACTCCCAAGACAAGTTTCTGACGATCCACAAACTCCAATCGAACACCCCTCGAGCTTCCATCCGATTTTCTAGCCTACTTGTACAACTCAGCGACTTGAGCCTGTACATACCATATTATATATCTCCTCGAGCCAGCTGTTGGGAACCCTTTGTAAGCTTCCAATGTTTGTCCTCAAATATATTACGACATCCATCATCCGCCAGTTTCTCTACCGAAACAAAGTTGTAATGTGAACTCGGTATATGACGAACCCCCTTGAGAACAAGCTTTTTGCCAAGCTCCGTTGTCAAGTGGACGTCCCTGATGCCCACAACTGCTGTTGTTCCCTTGTCGTTCATCTTCACACGTTCAAACCTACCACCTCTCGGTATGACGTGAAGATCCTCCTCTACGGAGTGGCGTGATACGACGCCCTTGTGTCCAAGATTCATTCGCCGTCATGACACACACCACAAGGTTCATCTGTGTCGGTTGCTGCGATGATGAGATCTTTCATAGCTGTGAAATCTTCCTAATTATCCTTCTCTTTAGCCTTCTTATTTTTGACCTTCATGCAGTTCTTCTTAAAATGATCCCGTTCGCCATAGTGATAACAACCCTCGTTGGGGTCCACAGTCACAAGATTCTGAGAACTCTCCTCGTCCTCGGTTGTGATTTGAGTCTTCCCATTCCATAGAAAGCAACCAGAGCGGATTCCTGCGACGATTCAATCTGCTTACGCCGAACCTCCTCTTCCAATAAACTACTTTTGACTTCCTCCATCGTGACAACTCCATCAGGTGCGGAGTTGCTCACCGATACCACCAACGTTTCATAACTTTTCGACAGAGAACTCAAAAGCAACATAGCCTAAAGTTCATTGTCAATCACTATCATCATCGCAGACAGCTGATTGATGATACCATATACCTAGTTCAGATGTTATGCTACAGAGGTACCCTTCGTGTACTTCGAGTTGATAAGTTGGCAAATAAGAAACATCTTGTTGCCAGTCGTTTTGCATTCGTACAACGAATGCAGCTTCGCCCACAATGCTTTTGCCTAACTAACTATGGGCACATGATGAAATACCGAATCGTCCAGCCATTAGCACATGAATCTAACGGCATTCCGATCCATTCGTTTTTAGTCATCAACAGATTTGTCCCATGGTTTGGCATTGTCGCCCTACAACGGACCATGAAAATTCTTGCGCCAGAGTAGATCCCATCCTTGGCTTCCAAATAATTATTTTTTTCCTGCGAGGGTGATCATATGTGTGTTCATCTGCTCCGTAGACATAGTTGTACCTTTCCTCTCGAGAACTTGGGAGCTCTGATACTAGATATTGGGACCAACAGCGTCGATACTGTGCTCCGATACCACGTGTCTGAGATTGACCGCAAACTACACCAACCCACTTAAAAATAACCAATCACTGTCTAACGCAAGCACCAAGAGAGATCAAATACACTATTTTTGATGATTGCGTCACCTAGACAAATTCCAATCTATATAACTCCGAAAAAGATACAAGATTGAATAAATATGTTGAATTATTTGTCCAAAGATTCAACAACACCCTCATCAATCTCAAGAAGAAAGATAAATATTACAATGAAACCACTTACCCAACCTGTAGTAATCTCTCTGAACGAAGGAGACGATTCCCTGATCAGATCTCTTCTTCCTTCTGTCTTGGATGGCGATCCTAAAGAGCAAAGTACGAATTTTCTTTGTGGACAAACACCATGAATCTCCCTTCTTGTGCCTCTTTGGGTCTCCACTCTCAACACATATAGATAGGTTGAAAAACTCTATTTTAGGTTATAGGAAACCCTAAAATAGCCCAGCAACAATCACGTCCGTCCGTAAAAAATCAACACTGCTGATTAAAATCCAGAACTCGTTCAGTCCTGATCGAACTGAATTCAATTTAGTCTCCCCAATAAGTTCTGTCGAAAATATACCGAGTTCCGACCGAAAAATATCCGAGTTCGGACCGAATTTGACCAGGACGATGGCGGAGTTTGGTCCCCAGCACAAAGTACACCCTTGACAATCACATCCATCAATATTACCAATGCCCCAGAATTTAAATTCCTCAAAATATTCCTATCCAAAATTACAAAAATGGAAATATTAATTTAACTTTGTCAAAGAAAAAAAAATCC
Organism: Iris macrosiphon; assembly: GCA_036927795.1. NCBI lineage: Eukaryota > Viridiplantae > Streptophyta > Magnoliopsida > Asparagales > Iridaceae > Iris > Iris macrosiphon. The sequence continues at coordinate 145,546,966 of JAYESA010000004.1, forward strand.
ATCAAATAGGAATACAAAATATTTATTTCTCAAAACCAAATATCCAACCAATACACAGAATAGGAATTTATCCAAACATCCAAAATTGGTAAAAACCAGAAAACAGAAACAAGCCTTTCTTAAAGAAAGCCCTCTAAATATCAGAAATAGAAAGGGAAAAACAGCCATTTCTGAAAAAATAAATACTCGATCAATTATAAAAAAATAGCATAAGAAAAGCCTTATCAAAATATCCAAAAAAAAATTGACAGCAGATAATAAAATACAAACCTATCTCAACATCTCAAAAATGGACCAAATAATCATTTATCACACCAAATAGAAAATCAATCAAATCAACCAATACCCAGAAGAGAAATTACTGAAAATACTAAAAATTGGCACAGAACCAATAACAAAGATCACACATTTTTCAATTAAAAACTCTCAAAAATAAAATAAAAATTGTCAAAGAATCAAATCAAGAGACACCAGAAGAGGAAATCCTTCCAAAATAAAAGAAGATTCCACCTTTGTTCACTTTTAATAAAAAAAAACAATAAAAATAAAATTTCCACCTTTGTTCACTTTTAATAAAAAAATAATAAATAAATAAAAAAGATTCCACCTTTGTTCACTTTTAATAAAAAACAATCAAATTGGAAATCATTTTTTTAAGATTGAGAACCATCACCTCCTCGAAGGAGAGCAGACCGAGAAGCAGCAGCAGCAGCCAGAAGTGATTGATAGGAGAATACATTGGAAACAATCCTCTTGGCAGCTGCCATAGCTCTCACTTACAATCACTTTCTCCATTGGAACAGAGTATTATATAGGGACTCTCCCCAAGCCCAAAAAAGTAATACTACTATAATGCTTCCAACGGATCATCAAACCATAGGTAGGGAATGCCAATTTGCATTGCACCAGTACGTAAGTGAGCAATAATTCAGAGGTGCATGAACCAACCGACAACAATCAGTCCTTGCATGTGAAAAAAGCTGAGATATTTGTCGTGTCCTACTCCTCCCTACTCAGTAGCAGTAAGAAACATAAGCATTGTTTTAAGAGTTATTTGTATTGTCTTTCTCAATTGGTAATGATATCTTTAGTGTTCCTATTTTTTTAAATTAGTTTTATCCTTCTAATTTTTTATAATATAATAATTATAATTGTAATTATTTTTTCAAAAATATTATCTAATTTATAAGATTTTTTTTTAATGTAATTTATGTTTTCTACCTTCCGTCTCTGGACGGGTACGGGAGGATGGTGGAATTCGATTCATCACGGAAGATTTATGTCTTAATCGGTAGACTAGACAGCTAGTACCTAATTTTTAAAAAAATTAAAAATATAACACTAATTTAAAATAAAATGAGGGTAGTAAAAATAGATGGGAAGATAAAGACAAATAATTTTTGTTTTAATTATTTTTTCTAGCTTTGGTTTCTTATTAGTTGTTTATTTCTACCATTTTTTCCGTCATATGGTTGTATTGGTCAGACGTGACACTAGATCTGAAATGGACAGTACTGTGGGACTCCAAAACCTCTTGTACATAATTATAGTGATGGAGGTGATAAGGATGGAGGGGGGGGGGGGGGGGGGGGGGGGGGGGGGGGATTGGTTGCGGATAAGTGATGGGGGTTGTATGTTGGTTGTGGAATAGGAGTAGCTATCGGTATGATCGTGTACCTTTTATGCCATCCGTTAGATGGTATAATATTGGATTAGGGTTCGGTTGTCTGGTTAAGCTAAGTTATGGGCATGATATAGATCTTCGAATTGGATTGTGACTTTCGGACAAAAATGACGTCCAGCAGACTCGAATCCGCAACCTCCTAGATAATATGTATCGGTCTTAATCACTAGGCTAGACGTCATTTACAAATTATATATATATATATATATATATATATATATATATATATATATATATATATATATGGTTAAGAAAGAGTCACCCGTCCCGAGAGGTTGCTAGTTCAAGCAACTAGGACGCCATTTAATTTTCTTTAGGGAAAATTAAGTGGGATGGAGGTGGGTGCAATGCAGGCACGGCACGGCACGGTACGACTATGGCTATATATATATATATATATATATATATATATATATATATATATATATATATAGGCCTTCGGGCTAGAAATTGTATATATTAGGCCTTCGGACTGGATTGGTTATAAGTCTTCGGACGGAGTTGCAGCCTCTCGAAAGGGCCTAAATAAATTGTTTCTTCGAAATATATATATATATATATATATATATATATATATATATATATATATATATATATATATATATATATATATATATATAACATTTTTTTTCCTACGCACACACACAATTGGGGGGCTCGAACTCTATTGGCCCCTCCAGTTGTCCGCTCCACTACCACTAGATTAGGGAGCTCAGACATATATATATATATATATATATATATATATATATATATATATATATATATATATATATATATATATATATATATATATATAATTTTTTACTTTTTATCCCTCCAAAATGCTGTAGGGACGCAGCAGAAAGAGATAGAAAGACTATAGAGCTGTGGGGACTCAACAAAAAGAGAGAGAAAGACTATACAGAGCTGGCAAGAAGATGAAATACACACACACACACACACACACACACACACACACACATATATATATATATATATATATATATATATATATATGAGGAAGTATCGGCATTTTCGTAAATAGTACATCCCCATCCATTTCTATGATAGTATCCATTGGATGTTATTTAAGTCATCTAATCTTAACCGTTGAGTTGAACCATTCAACTCAACGGTTAAGATTACTTAAACAACATCCAACGACTTCTATTTCGGAGATGGATGGGGATGCAAAGATAGCGGGGATGTCGATACTTCCTCTACCCTATATATATATATATATATATATATATATATATATATATATATATATATATATGGGAACGGAATATGAGTCATAGTGTTTATTTTTCTAAATGAGTCATGCACATGTGGATCAATAGGAATGGATTCCTACATTCCATGTGCACCCATGTGCACTAGTACACTATATTCCTATTATGCACCCACAAGCATCCCCATGTTTACAACCGTGTATCTTGTTTTTGTCATCTAATCTTAATTGTTTCTTTGAACCATTCAAATCAATGGTTAAGATTGGATGACTTAAACAAGATCCAACGGTTGATAATATAGGGATGCAAAAAATTGGAGATGTTGATCCCTCCTCATATATATATATATATATATATATATATATATATATATATATATATATATATATATATATATATATATATATATATATATGGGTAAACGAGATATGAGCCATAATGCTCATATTCATATATGAGCCATGCACATGTGGACCAATAGGGATAGAGTGTACTAGTGCACATGGGTGCACATGTGATGTTGAAGTTTATTCCTATTGGTAACTATGGCTCATATCCTGTTTACCATATATATATATATATATATATATATATATATATATATATATATATATATAAGGGATATGAGCCATATGCTCATATTCCTATATGAGCCAAAGCACATGTGGACCAATAGGAATGGAGTGTACTAGTGCACATTGGTGTAAATGGGATTTAGAAATTTATTCCTATTGTTCCACATGTACATGGCTCATATCCCATACACACACACACACATATATATATATATATATATATATATATATATATATATATATATATATATATATATATATATATATATATATATATATATATACTTTCTCTCCTTTGTTCACTTGTAAGCTATTGTGGGCTACCCCTATGGGCAACATGCATGTGCTGCCACTGCCACCCTACTCAGTTCGGTTAGGCTCATTTTGGAATGCATAATGTGTGCAGATATGCGTCCACATCTGCGGACGCCGAATGCTGATCCAATTTTTCCTTCAATTTAATGTTGAGATCCAAAAAGATTTTTTATTTCAGTCTTTAAGCCACAACTTGTTTCATTAATAGATTAATTTTGTTATGTGTTTAGTTTACATGTACTACTTAATTGTGAAAGAAAGAAAATATTTCATACATGTTGTGGTACATGTTGTTCTACAAAAATTTGCATACCAAAAGAGAGATATCTTCTACGTTGGTTCCCCCTTTGATTAGCTTCTTTACCAAATATTTTTGTAGCCTACCAAGGTGTTCTTCTAAAAAAATAAATCTTTGATGTTAGCTTTGAACATACCCACTTTCCTTTGTAATCAAAGGGTGTCAATTGTGGATGCATATGCCCAATCATATTGATGTAGCACTAAGTTAAAAGAACACGATGCGAAGATCGCAGAGTTGAGTTGAGAAAAGAAGAATAAGATGAGATTTATATGAAGATGTGGTTGAGTTGAGAAGAAGAAGAAGAAGAAGAAGACGAGGAGGCGGAGGAGGAGGATTTTGAGAGATAATTTATATATTGATTTATTAGATAATAATATATATTACAAGGCATACCAATCTCTCTATATATACTAAACTAAAGCACCAAAAAATAGAAATCATATCTAAATTAAGAATCCTAAGTTGACTCAACAACTAAATTAGGAATCTTATCTAAATCAATAATCCTAAATTGACTCAATAATTAAATTATAAATTCTATAAAGAATCCTAGATTGACTCAACAACTAAATCAAAAAATAAGAAAGAAAATACATGAACGTGTAACCGACTTTCTATGATATAGGAAGCGGACTAGGATGTTCTACATCAATCCCCCCTTCTTCAAAGAAACACGCCTTCTTGTTGTCATCACAAAACATAAGCTAATTATCTCCATGGTTGGTAAATTTCTCTTAAACGTTGAAGATGTTTAAGTCGGGAAGAAGATCAATGACATAGGCATTGTCACTAATCTTGTGCAACACCTTGAAAGGACTATATTTCTTCATCTTTGTCTTATTAAAAGTACATGTAGAAGAATGTAAAATATAAAGCCATGCAGGCAGGCCGCATAGATCCCATGCACCCTCGAAATGAAGACAAGCCGCATAGCTTGTAAAAGCATCTATGCGGCTCGAACAGCCACATAGTTAGGGGACGCATATGATCCCCTAACACAGCATTCAAAGTCTGTCATAAAGTTCTGACATGACACTTATTGCTCTGAATGCTTCGTGAATCATAAAAAAGGCGACGACACACAAAAAAGATAGAAGTCACGCGAACATATTAATGACTTCGTCAGGCGTGTAGTGCCACGTGTTCACTCGTATGTGGCCACGACTGTATGCAGCCTCGATGTCATGCGGCCAAGGTGCCCCTCACCCAACTACGGAGCATGCGCTCCATGTCACTCTCTCGGTTGTTGAAGATGCAAGTCATGTGTCTACCCAGTCCGTCTCTATCCATGTAGCAGCCGCGACTGAGGAGAAGATCACTCAACACTTGAAATATGGCAGAGGAAAATACTACGATGCTAAAAGTTTGGGGGCTGGGGCACAGTCTATATGTACATAGCAAAGGCTGCGGAAGAATAACTATGTAAGCCCCTGATTTTCAGGAATTATTAATTTGGACTTTTTCATAATTTTCTGGAATTTTCCGAAATTTTTCTGTAATTAAAACCTAGGCTCTTGGTAATTAATTGATTTTTATTTTCTGTTAATTACTATTAAAATATTATGAAAATAATATTTTTGGGTGTAAAATAAAAAACTGGATTTAGGGTAATTTTCCTGGAATTTATTGGGCCCCGGACCTATTTTTAATCACCTAAAAACTAATATTTAATTAATTAATTAATTATTTATTTAGTTAATTATTTATTCTATTTAATAAATCCTAAAATTTAACCCAGCTCCGCCCAACCGCCCGTTCCCAGAACCCGACCGAGAAGACCCCGAGCCCAGGACGCCGCCCCACCTCGCCGTAGCGCCTCCGGCAGGCTCCGCCCGTCCCCCGCCGCTCCGGCACGCCAACCGCGCCGCCCCTCTGGCCAGTAGCCCTAACCCTAACCCTAGTTCTCTCTGTGTACAGGACACGTGTCGGACACGTGTCGGACACGAGATTTTCGGGTTTTTCGGACCATGTTCAGGTACGTATATCTCCCTGCTCGTTTACCCGTTTTTGATTCCGTCTTTTTCATCGCGAAGCCTGCGTGACCCTCTCGGTGCCCGTGCAACCCGCTCGGGGCATCGCGTCCTGTGGCGATCGCGAACCGCGATCCAAAAACAGGAAAAATAACGACCCGATTTACCCCGAAACTGGGTACGCCCCGCCAAACGGGACGACTTGGTCGCGCGCGGTCTTCCCAGATACGTGCGCGTCATTGATACGGACGTGTGGGATTTCGCAGAAGTCGATTCGGATGTGTGTGCACACCGAAATCAACGCGTATCCGCGGACAACGCCCCGTATTCGCCTTTTCTGAATCATGCCCTAACTTTGTGTACACACGTCGGATTGAAACAAAATATATGCCATCGAACTCGTAGCGATACACTGGTCCTGTGACCCAAGTTTGGTTCGATTCTGAGAACGTTGACGAAATCGCGTGTCGTGGGCCCCACAGGCTCCACTCGACGGGCGATTTTGTGTTCGGCTCATCGAAATCCAATTCTGGAAGTTCCGTTGGGTTCGTATCATCGTTCCAGACCTGTTAACACTAAGTTTGGTGAATTTGGAGACCTTTGACCCTGACACATTTTTTGGTGCAAAGCGGACCCACATGTGGATACCGTTTTGACCCGAAATTGTCGTTTTTGCCCTTGTCTCCAAATTGGACTCAAGGACAGGCGTTTCTAGCTATTTGATATCTTCTGAGCATGATGGTAATGTTTATTTCAGCATCCGGAGATATTTTTAGAAATTTCTCGAGAACAAAACCGTAGTTGGAATCCAAACATCAGGCAAGTACCTACACTTCAAGTTTATTCTTTATATTATGGTAATTAGTTCCTTGCTCTACTAGCACCATTGGATGATTACACTTAGTGTTAGGATTTGGATTTCATGTCTTGCTTTTCGTGTCGGGAGGGAGAATACTAGGAGGCATGTAGTTTACCCTTCCCCCTGTCCTGACTGCTAGCTGTTGAGTACGCGACTGTACCTTCAGCCTGATACTCGATTATTCCTGACTGATAGCCGTCTATGACGTGCCTGATTAGCCTTATAACCCCCTACATGCCAACTATGTATTCTAAATACACAATCACACACACATAGTTTCTTAATCTTGTTGCAGTTCTATTTTCTTGTCTCATTATAATCCTGTTTTACTCATGTCTCTGACTTATAGTATTTAACTCTTAGTTAATTTTACTACTTATTATGCATATTCTTATCATGATACTTAGTCAATTTTTACTACTTGTCATAATTATTTAGTTTAAGCTTTGTTGTGTATTAGTACTTTGCTCCTTTCCTGACTGGATCCGTTGACATTTAGGCGATGATGAGGACTATGCCTCCACCTTTTATGGCCCATATGACGTAGCAGATAATACTATTGAGGAGCCGGTTCCTACTCAGGAGACTACTTTTGAGGAGTAGTTAGCCAGTTAGCTAGTATTTTCTTTCAGCATAGTACTCGGGTTTGTCCCCGATTTATCTTCTGGTTCTGTAATAAACTGAGGATTTGTTTGTCATAATTTGTCTTATAAAATCTTAGCATTCCTATTTCCTGTTATTATCCTTGCCTATTTATTCTTGTGAATGAGCTAGACTTTAAATTACCTGTGAATATGATCTAGATAGCGTACTACCGCCGACACTGCGGCGTAGGCTGGACGTACTCACGAATCGGTGGCCGGTTCATCTGGGTGCGGGTCGTGACACGTTTTTATGGTGGCCCATGCAGGTCCAAAGACTAAATTTTTCGGTTTCAACTTAGGGACCGAGCAAGCCTGCAAATAGGATTAGAGTATAGGATCTCATCCACAACTGACTATGGCTTCTCCTCATCCTCCTTCCAATCCATTCTATTCGGATAAAATGCATCCTGCTTGATTCATGTGCTTCCCTATTAGTTCCTTGAGTATAGCCTCTCTTAGAATATATAAGTTCCTGTTGTTAAATGATAAGTAAGGTAACATTCCTATTAAGAGTACCACTAGAGTGTTGACACCCCCACTAAGTTAGAATATCTAGGGAACCCTAGAATTCCTTATCTCTAGAATTGGTTTACCATTACCCCCTGATGTATTATGAAGATTTGAGAGTAGCATAGACACAACTAGAGTTAGTTAGAAGTTTTACCATAATGTTTGACCCTAGTGTTTGACCCCAGTCTTGAGGAACCAATAGAAATCTGAGATCGAATGTTAGTATTGAACCTAATGTGCATAGTGAGATAGTGTTAAGATATAGGTTCATGTCATGATATTAGCAGACAATACCTCAGGAAGCCCAGAGCAACAAGTATGACATTCCCTATAGGATCATATCTCAAACACGGGGAATTGCTCGCCACATTTACCTTAGGGAACCATGATATTATCTAGAGCCCCATATTTTCTATATTGTTCATCTGCGACCTTAACGTTCGCTAATGCGCAACGACTAAAGTGTATTCTTCTTTTCTCCGTCTTTCCATTTGTGCCACCTGACACTTCGGATAGTAGGTCAAGTAATTTTATTCCTTGTTAAGGACCCATAGTTTGCTAAGATTATAGTTGTAGTCTTGAATTTGAAAATTTTGTGCTTGGTAGTTAGAGTTCGATAAGTTTGAGTTAATCTTGTAGATCGTGACCCGATGATTATCCCTTAGTGTTAAAATTACATAATTTGTACCCCCACCTCGATGCAAGTTATATTTCCTTTCCCTTGAGACTAGTACCCCATAGTCCACTTGACCCATCGAGGCGGTGTAACTGAATGGCATTAATTGTATGCTAGCATAAGACGACAGTGGTTATTCAGACAATAGAATTTAGAGGTCCTTGCCCCTATTTGTTCGACTAGCGACTTAGACAAGGAAGTTGTATGATAACTGTAGAAATTGTAGAGTCTTTTATTAATGATGCTTATTTTGTTTTTGTTTTGTGAACTTGAATAATTTGTACCTCCTTTCATCATCATCTAGCGTACTTATATTTCATATATTACCTTGACTTATGCTGCTATTTTATAGCCTAGTTTTGCAAGCTTACTCTTTATCGAGCTTGTTCATGACATATGTATTATTGGGGAGGCCCACAATAATATATTTCAGAATCAGTGTATTACGGTCTGATCAACCATAGTGCGCTTGGTTCGCCCTTCGTATAACTACTTTACGTGGATTGAGATAGGTAGTGATTAGTAGGCGAATATACTTGCCCTAGACATGTCTGACATATCGTATCGGTTACCTAACTGTACTAATACGAGCAGGCAAACAAAGGATTACCAAAATAGGATTTCAATCCACAACTGCTTTGACAATTCCCAATTAAATTCTTTAAATGCCTTGATTCCGATACTTCTAATATATTACCTCGCCCTTGAAACTCTTTATTATTGATCTCCGTCTTCCCTTATTTCGGAAAGACGAAACCTCGTGCTTGGTATAAGTTTGATACACGGAGAGTACTAGATATACCCCATAGGCCGATCACATATTTGAGGATTATTCTTCCGTAATTAAGGACATATCATATGTAATATGATCGGCGTTGAAGTTTCGAGGATTGAAGGACATGAGTAAACAAATTAAGGAATATCTCCTTAAGGTATATAGTCTTATGTGATAGATGGATAAATTCTAAGTTGGGTAGCAGTGCATTGTCAACTCGAGAGGAATTTCTTTTGGATTGTGATCGAGTAAAAGCTTAGATTGGGAGAGGTTCAAGCCATTTCAATTTTGAGAATTTTAGAAGGATGACTAAGATGATGAGGATTAATGAACTTCAAAATTCTTGATATTGAGGACCCAATATTTATACCTTAGGTACATGATTTAAATTTAGAATAATGAAGATAAAATCATCAATTGGAATTTAGAGGATAAAAATATAGAATTTTAGACTTGAACATTGGTGGATTATATTTAAATTATTTTCAATTTGATGATTGGAATTAAGAATTAAAATTTGATGGTTGGACTACCTATTTGAAACGTTGAGGATGTGAATGGAGTTTAAAAAGTCGAAGCATACAAAAATTTATAAGTGAAAATGGGAATAATATTGGACTCAGATTACTTCTAGAGGAGATTATGATAGTTAGAGATCGTGAGGTAAAATTTACATGCTTATTTAAATTTTGAAGATGTTATAAGGATTTAATTTAAATTTGGATATGGATATGGATAAATTGAGTAAGTGAGAAGAGATTACAATAGGTCAAATTTTGATTTGAACAAATCGCGATAGATTTGAATAGATTTTGTTATTTAAATTTTTGGAAGAGATTGCGATTTACGTACCTTATGTACGAATGTGAAGGATTTAACAAATTATGCCTTATTTTAATTTTGAGGACAATTTTTTTATAAGTTGGGTAGATTGTAAGCCCCTGATTTTCAGGAATTATTAATTTGGACTTTTTCACAATTTTCTGGAATTTTTTGGGATTTTTCTGTAATTAAAACCTAGGCTCTTGGTAATTAATTGATTTTTATTTGCTGTTAATTACTATTAAAATATTATGAAAATAATATTTTTGGGTGTAAAATAAAAAACTGGATTTAGGATAATTTTTTTGAAATTTATTGGGCCCCGGACCTATTTTAATCACCTGAAAACTAATATTTAATTAATTAATTATTTATTTAGTTAATTATTTATTTAATTAATTATTCTATTTAATAAATCCTAAAATTTAACCCAGCTCCGCCCAACCGCCCGTCCCCAGAACCCGACCGAGAAGACCCCGAGCCCAGCCACGCCGCCCCACCTCGCCGCAGCGCCTCCGGCCGGCTCCGCCCGTCCCCCGCCGCTCCGGCACGCCAACCGCGCCGCCCCTCCGGCCAGTAGCCCTAACCCTAGTTCTCTCTGTGTACAGGACACGTGTCGGACACGTGTCGGACACGAGATTTTCGGGTTTTTCGGACCCTGTTCAGGTACGTGTATCTCCCTGCTCGTTTACCCGTTTTCGATTCCGTCTTTTGCATCGCGAAGCCTGCGTGACCCTCTCGGTGCCCGTGCAACCCGCTCGGGGCATCGCGTCCTGTGGCGATCGCGAACCGCGATCCAAAAATAAGAAAAACAACAACCCGATTCACCCCGGAACTGGGTACGCCCCGCCAAACGGGACGATTTGGTCGTGCGCGGTCTTCACAGATACGTGCGCGTCGTTGATACGGACGTGTGGGATTTCGCAGAAGTCGATTCGGATGTGCGTGCACACCGGAATCAACGCGTATCCGCGGACAACGCCCCGTATCCGCCTTTTCTGAATCACGTCCTAACTTTGTGTACACACGTCGGATTAAAACAAAACTTATGCCATCGGACTCGTAGCGATACGCTAATCCTGTGACCCAAGTTTGGTTCGATTCTGAGAACGTTGATGAAATTGCGTGTCGTGGGTCCCACAAGCTCCACTCGACGGGCGATTTTGTGATCGGCTCATCGGAATCCAATTCTGGAAGTTCCGTTGGGTTCGTATCATCGTTCCTGACCTGTTGACACTAAGTTTGGTAAATTTGGAGACCTTTGACCCTGACACATTTTTTGGTGCAAAGCGGGCCCATATGTGGACCCCATTTTGATCCAAAATTGCCGTTTTTGTCCTTGTCTCCAAATTGGACTCAAGGACAGGCGTTTCTAGCTATTTGATATCTTCTGAGCATGATGGTAATATTTATTTCAGCATCCGGAGATATTTCTAAAAATTTCTCGAGAACAGAACCGTAGTTGGAATCCAAACATCAAGCAAGTACCTGCACTTCAAGTTTATTCTTTATATTATGGTAATTAGTTCCTTGCTCTACTAGCACCATTGGATGATTATACTTAGTGTTAGGATTTGGATTTCATGTCTTACTTTTCGTGTCGGGAGGGAGAATACTAGGAGGCATGTAGTTTACCCTTCCCCCTGTCCTGACTGCTAGCTGTTGAGTACGCGACTGTACCTTCAGCCTGATACTCGATTATTCCTGACTGATAGCCGTCTATGACGTGCCTGATTAGCCTTATAACCTCCTACATGACAACTATGTATTCTAAATACACAATCACACACACATAGTTTCTTTATCTTGTTGCAGTTTCATTTTCTTGTCTCATTATAATCCTGTTTTACTCATGTCTCTGACTTATAGCATTTAACTCTTAGTTAATTTTACTACTTATTATGCATATTCTTATCATGATACTTAGTCAGTTTTTACTATTTGTCATAATTATTTAGTTTAAGCTTTGTTGTGTATTGGTACTTTGCTCCTTTCCTAACTGGATCCGTTGACATTTAGGCGATGATGAGGACTATGCCCCCACCTTTTATGGCCCATATGACGTAGCAGATAATACTATTGAGGAGCCGGTTCCTACTCAGGAGACTACTTTTGAGGAGTAGTTAGCCAGTTAGCTAGTATTTTCTTTCAGCATAGTACTCGGGTTTGTCCCCGATTTATCTTCTGGTTCTGTAATAAACTGAGGATTTGTTTGTCACAATTTGTCTTATAAAATCTTAGCATTCCTATTTCCTGTTATTATCCTTGCCTATTTATTCTTGTGAATGAGCTAGACTTTAAATTACCTGTGAATATGATCTAGACAGCGTACTACCGCCGACACTGCGGCGTAGGCTGGACGTACTCACGAACCGGTGCCCGGTTCATCTGGGTGCGGGTCGTGACAAACTATGTGGCACTCAACTGCAGCCGCAGACAGGTAGTTGTATGCACTCCCGATGGCGTCAAAGGCTCAGTCTTCGATAGACTCTTATACGGTGCTAACTCCATGTTCCACCCTGACAAAGGGAAAAACTTGGACTCCTCGTACTACGTACCAGTAAATACGAGGATGAGAACGTCTAGAGCAGTACGACCTCGTCAGGCTCAGATAGTTGCTCATCCGGCTGACCGTCAACATGCACCACTATCTGTAATGCGTGACTCTGAAGGAAAGCTGTACAAGACTGACCCAAGCGCCCATCCTACAGTGGCACAGGGACATGCTTAGTCCCAAAAGTCTTCCACTAGTGACTTGGGAAAAGTTCTTGTATGAATCCCAGGTCATGGAGCAAAAATATCACCTATTCACCCCTGTGCTCGGTCTACTCGTGCTCACAAGGAGGGTGCAAAGGTGGATCATTCCTCGCCTGACCTACGTAACGTGATCAATCACAAGTGCAAAGCAAGGAAGGCAACTACAACATGTGAGATATCCCCTCCTTGCACCCTTGTTCCCACATCATCATCAACTGTTGCTGTGCTAAAGTTATTGCACCTGCAAACAGGCAGTCGATATTTCAATAACTACAACCAAGAGCACCCATCCGACAGTGTCCCAGAAAGCAGGTGCAAACACCAGAAGTGAAGGAGTTTTCCTTCGTCTCATGTTGCTCCACTTGGAAGTATCCTTCTACGAGGGGAGGCCAGAAGTCCAACACATCTAACCCTCAACTCTCGGCCAGCGTATCGAGAAGGAGAGGGCAAACATATTTGCCTATGAAAGGAGTATTCTTGGGCACCCGCACAAAGCCAAAACTGGCATCAACTGGGGGTGGTGCTTCTTCCAAACCTAAGATAACACTGTAAGCTAGGGGTACCAATCCTCCAGAACTCTATAATAACCATTATTCTAAGAAGAAAGTGATTCTCAAGGAATATACGCTGAGATTCCTGGGGTTAATCAACCTCGTCAAAGCGTAGCACCTTCCGATGTTGGGGGTAACATTTCCTCCGAATTAGAAGAGGATGCAACATTGCCAACTATCCCTGAAGACTATTCAATGCAAGAGTTTGAGGCAGAAAGTGATAGATCCATCGTCCCGTCTGTCTCTCCCCATGTCAGAACATTATATATGGCTGGGGAGGACGTTGAATGCTCCAGTGACCATCAATGCCACGACACCCTAGAGGCAATAATGCACACTATGAGTACCTCAATACAAGCCTTGACCTAGACGATGCTAGAGATCAAGGCAAACATGGTCTCACAATCGCCTAGAACATCTGCACAAGCAAGCCAGGACACTGGGACCAACTGAGATTCGAACGCAACCGATGCTCCGTTGATGGCAATCATACTCTGCCAGGATCGTCTGCTCCTCCCATAGTAGATAAAGCTCGGGAAGCAATACAAAAAATATGAGAACTTCGAGCCCGACTGGACTCAATGGGCAATTAAGATATAATACGCGAGTTCGTGATACGACAACCATAACCCCTCGAGTGAAAAGATGTGCCGTATTCGCCCAAGTACAAGCCCTTCTCGATGGATCTATTTGATGGAAAGATATCTCCTCGTCAATATATGAGTTATTTTGAGACGGCGGTCGGATATCTGCCTCACAATGATGCCCTTCTCACTAAGATCTTCGTCGGGACATTGTCCGGAGTAGCCTTCGACTGGTTTTATAGTCTTCAATATAATTGCATCTCATCATTTGAAGACCTCAAAAGTCTTTTTCGTGTCCGATTCTATGACGGAGGAAACGACATGACGATGTCCTCTCTGATGGACATCACCCAGAAAGAAAAAGATCATGTACGAGAATTTATAGAACGATACATGCAAGCTTCTCTAAGGCTTCCTCCCGACAATCTCGAGTCTACACTAATGGACACATACCGGAGAAATCTACTTCCAGCAATAATGTTTTGGAAGGGCGCTACTCAATTCAAAGACTGTACGACATTCATCATAAGTGATGTCGCTGCTGAGAAGAATATGAAGGATACCCGGCTGCTGAAAATATAGATCCCCGTCACTGATGAAAGAGGAAAGTGTCCTTAAAAAAAACAACAATAATCAAGGCAATAATGGCCGTGACGGCAAAGGGAAGCAGTGTCACCCTCACTTTTCCAAATAGGGATAATTTAGTAATTTGAAATAGTTATTTTACTTTTAGAAATTATATTTAATTAAAGTGCTATATATATTATTTGTGCTTGTATTAATTATTTATTAGTTAGTGGGCTAGCGTATTAGCTAGACTTGACCCATGTGAACCCAATTAGAATTGTCATGACAACTTGTGAGCCCAACATGGACCAAGCCCAATAGACCCATTTCTACTAATTAATTAGGAGGATTAGACTAATTATATTAGTGTAGAAACTTTTCAAAATAGCTATCCTTAATTATTCTTCATAAGTAGCTCAATTTAGACTTTATGTTGTGACTTGGAGGGGAGGGAAAGGGGGCCGACCATATAGGTCTCTCCATTCTCTCTTCTTTATTTGTACACTCAATTCTAGATTCCCAATTGTGTTCTTCCCCAATTCATTCATCCCTCCATCAAATCTCTATCAAATTCATTCACATTTCTTCTCATTCTCATTACTCAAGGAGCATTGGAGTTTGAAATTTCAAGGAGCACTAGGAGAAGGAGATTTGACAAGGAGATCGTGTCTGGATCATGTCCGTGGGAACAATTTATTGGAAATCCATCTACCAATAGATATAGATATAAATTTCCTTCTAATTTGAGTTCCAAATCATGCATTTGACTATTAGAAACCCTTCCATGGCATAGGGCCACCTATAAGAACAAGTTCTAGGCTCTTTGGTTGTGTATTATAATTTCTACATGATAATTTATGCCAAATAGAAAAAATTATGAGATTGATACATCAATTGTGTGTCATGAGACCAATTAGATCTAATTAGACCTAGATCGGAACTATGGGACTAGGTACATGTCCAAAATCGGATACGAGTAGGCCGTATCACGATACAGTGTGATACCGGGTGATACATGACTCATTTTGGGTGTTTTGTATGAATTTTCTTCAATACCTATTGTAATTAGTTATAATAGATGTTATTATATGCCATTGATGTGTAAGGATGATTAGCTGTGGTGAATTAGGTTTTTAACATCATAATTGAGTATGTATCATAGTGTATTAAATATTGTATGCTACATGTTTGGTTTAATGTCTAGTGTGTGATATATATATATATATATATATATATATATATATATTCTTGCTATCTATGTGTTGATGATTCATTCATGGAGATTTTTTGATATGGATGTGAGGGTTGTGACTGTGATCAGTGGGTAGTGTGTGCAGTGAGAATACCTGTGTATCAGAGTATGCTTGTGATTGGGTGGTGTGTGCAAACATCTAGTAGCTGTAGCTATGCTTAAATAGGAATAAAATAGGTTCAGCAAGTAAAAAGAAAGGTAGAACTAAGGGTATCAAGTGAACTAAGTATAGGATTGTGAGTGTATGGTGTTGAAAGGATGTATAGGTTCTTGGGGATGCTCCCTTCTGTAACAGCAAGTTAGAATGGAAGAGGCGTATGCTAGTTATCAGGGAGCAATGGTAGAGGCTTGGGTTGTTGGTAGACTTGAGGAGGAACACTGCAATAGTGCACATAATGTGCACTGTCAGTTGTTATCAGAACTGGGAAGGATTACTTGCACACTGCTATGTGCAACTGTGTAGGCTTGTATCAGTAAAGTGAAGGGGGACTCGAGCATAAGATCTTGTGCTTGTGCAGTCGGGTAGAGGCACAACAGCTGCCAATAGGAGCATAGGCAGTGCACCTTAAGTGCACAGCAAGAAAACAGTAACATAAGGGACAACAACAACAAGCATGTTAGGTAAAGCAAGTTCAAGTCAAAGGAAGAGTTGATGTGCATTGTATTTGGAGGGGTGAGGTAATGTGAGATAAGGAAGCAAACAGGGTCTAGGGTTTGGACTAATATTGGAATATCAGTGTTAGAGGGAGAAGAGTAGCAGTAGGACAGTAAGTGTCTGATACACTCGGGTATATGGGTGTTGTAGGGATGAGCAGGCTTGCATTGCCCTGCAATGCAAGCACCAACAATTAGAAGCAGTTGTAGTAGCATTAGCATACAACAGTAGAAGTGCCTACTGTGCACTCATTTGTGCATCACAACATATGTTAGGGCACTGAAACTAAGGGAGCAAGGAAGTGAATCAGTTGTAGTTACTAATACAATTGTATCAGTAGACAGGTAAAGGTGCACATGTTATCAGAAGCTTGGAAAAATTAGAAGCTGGCATCAGTGATTTAAGAGAGGGAAATGAATGTGCTAACACTAGAATTTGATAAGTGGCAGTGTACAAGTTAGTGTCATTGAGTAGTAACTAATTGAAGGTGATTTATATGAGTTCAAGTACCAAGTATAAGGGGAGAGTAACTGTCAGTTGAAGGTGAGTATCATATCTGATACAAAGTGAGGTAACATGCCAAATGCCATATTCAGGTATTAAAAGGGTATCATGGAGGGTACCAAGCTAGGATGAGCTAGGTAACACTAATGTTAGGCTAGGTAATGTGATTATATGCTATGGGGGTAGTATGTATATAGCTAAGATGTTGCTAGTATAGATATAACTCATAGTTATTTGGTGATATTAGCAAGTCTAGTTATTACATTAAGATATTGACCTAAAAATCTATATAAGCCCTAGTATTGACCTAGAAAACATATGGTAGTGCATTCTAACTTATTTATCATTTCATAACATCATTTGACATGATATTTTCCTAAATAGGATTGTGTGACGCCAGCTTGGGCATCGAGATACACCATTGCTCAGGACCAGAGACGAGTACATCTTTCTGTTAGTTTTTATTTCATGATAGTGTATATATCGCATGTTCTAGAACTGTATACTTGATCCCGACACAGTGGTTACACGAACTTGTACTAAATGGATCCTGTCATGGGATGTTATCCCCTACCGTGTTCAGCGGGTACTCCTTCACATGTATTTCATCATGTGTATCTGGGATTGATTATCCTGTACTTCGTGTTCACACACTGCTCGTGGTCAGTATGCTTATATTTATGTTCGTAATGTGTCGTGATTGGATCCATGAGTATTGGTTGGGGACGGGAGAGTAGGAATTGGTTATGTGATAAATCATAAGTGTATTCGTGTACATGTCGATTACATATCACATGTGTAATTGAGTTACCATATTGTATTCGTGTTCAACCCAAACCGATCACATAACGAACTTGTACTCTATGGCACATTAGCTAGTTTATCTATTTTCATCACTTGCAGCTATTCATATTGTCTTTTCTTTACTTTTTAGCACATTACCTGTTCACTCTAGTTCATTCCATTTTTTATTGCTAGTTATCTCATATTCTTTTCTATTATTCATATATGCTCTACAATGTACTTGGAACTGCTTTCAGAGTTTTATACTTTGCTCCAATCCTTATTGAATATATTTTTTAGATGATTGGCTTATGGATCAGTGTCCCACTTATTATGGGCCGCAGGACGGTGAGCCATTAGAGAATTATCCCCTAGAGTAGGAGGACCTAGCGCCAGTGACCGATGAGGCCTAGATATATTTTTTTGGATATTGTATCAATCTCATTCTAGACTCGTGGCATATATATATATATATATATATATATATATATATATATATATATATATATATATATATATATATATATGTAATATAATATAATATAATATAATATAATATAATTTTGGGAGTGGCTATATCTAGACTTATGGATTTGGACTTGTGGATGTATTGTGACTCTTATTTCCTCTATTTTATTCCATATCATGCTTTCATCCTCCTTTAGTGTTATATTATGATAGAGTATGGTTTATCATTATCATATACCATATTGTTCCTCCGTTTTGAGATGAGATAACATTGACAAGTACCATATATATATTGTGTGAGATGTTTAGATAATATGGTTGACCCAAACAATGTTCTACTGTCGATGCTGCGGCGTAGACTGGGTGTTGATTACTACTCGTACCCTTATTTCGGGTGCGGGGACATACAACGGGATTACTGCCAACATGATCTCTCAAGTTTGGTGACTTCCCAGTAACGGAGGCCCAAGATGGTGTGGTCCTAATTTCGAGGGCAACGATGGAGGTTGTCAACCTCCCTCCAGCTCACAACCAAGCAGCCGAGCTGGTACCTCTTAGCACACCACGGGGCGATATCATTTGGCTTCACCCAGATCTTGTCTAGGACATGATGCAACAAGCACCATCTTCTGCCACCAAGTCCAAGGGAAAGTATTCCAAACTTGCTATATGGTTTCTCCCTCCACTAAGGAGTTTCATAGCAGGAGCAACGAAGTTGGGCCTCGCCTACCAGCACGATTATAATGCTCCTGAAGACGTCATTGTAGAAGCATAAAATATGCTGGAGAATGGTACACGTATTATACAGTAAAAACACCCAACATACATGAAGTCCGCGTAAAACAGAGCTTCAGAGCTGTTTGGCATAAAGTAAAGCTTCAGAGCTGCCCGCGTAAAGCAACACTTCAAGGCTATTTTGGCGTAAAAAGGTTGCTTTACCCTCCTGCGTAAAGCTTAAAATACGTTTGTCTTTAATGCAGCGTAAAGTTGTACAAGGAACTCTTCATATTCCTCGGATGAATTTGTCAGACAAGACAGTGAACCTGACTTCTGACAAAAGTACCGCACGATGATCGAGAGGACGGCTGTGATGATGATTTTGTACAGAGACCCAGGTTGTTGTTTAGCGACATATTCTTGATACAAGTCGTTTTTACGCATTCAAATAATACGCTGCCTATTCTACATGAGCAGAAATGAGTCTTTACACTCAAGATAAGACGAAATTAGACGCCACGTCAAAAGCTGTTTCTCTTATAGAGCTCGAGGCAAGTCTCGGCATTTAATGCACGAGATTTGGTTCTATTCTTTAAATTTTGTCATGACTGGGAGAGCTAAAACTGTGACTAATATGCTCACATCACCATCCTTGCATTTTACGCCAACCAGGCTATTTTCAACTATAAGAGTACGCCGTATGCTATCTCCTCAAAATACGCCAACTCGGCTACATTTACAAAGGTACTTGATAAGGCTATTTAGCCCAGAATACATTCAAGACCTCAGTCGTGATGGATAATTGGCTGGGAGAGCTAAAACTGTGACTAATACGCTCACATCATCATCCTTGCATTTTACGCCAACCAGGCTATTTTCAACTATAGGAGTACGCCGTATGTTATCTTCTCGAAATACGCCAACTCAGCTATATTTACAAAGGTACGTGATAAGGCTATTTAGCCCAGAATACGCTCAAGACCTCAGTCAGGACGAATAATCGGCTATTTTTATAATGGTTATCCATTATTCATGGAATCATCAAGTTTTACGCAGAGCTTGGCCTTTTACGCCAACAAGACAGCTATTTGGCTTTTACGCCAACAAGACAGTTATCTGGCTTTTACGCCAACCATCTTTTCGTAAGGTGCAGTTACCTACGTGGCTTGCATGCCATGATCTTCAAGAAGCAGTTATACGTGTTACCTCACAAAGGGACACGTGTCATACGCATATTCAGACGACAATTGGAACGTAGGTAGCAGTTATCATAATCGTAGCGTAAAGGAAGTCTTTTTCTTCACAGTTTGGTCTTTTACGCCAACAAGACAGCTATTTGGCTTTTACGCCAACAAGACAGTTATCTGGCTTTTACGCCAACCATCTTTACGCAGGGCGCAGTTACCTACGTGGCTTGTATGCCGTGATCTTCGAGAAGCAGTTATATGCGTTACCTTATAATGGGACACGTGTCATACGCAAATTCAGAAGATTATTTGAACGTGGGTAGCAGTTATTATAACTGCCGCATAAAAGATGCAACTTTCGTCACAGTTTGGCTTCTACGCCAACTGGACAGTTATTTTGACTGATCTCTATAAATAGAGACCCCTGGTCACAGGGTGAGGGGATCAAAAAAGGAGGGACAAAAGACGGACCAAAAAAGGCACAAAGACACACACATACAGAGACTAGAGAGGGCATAATCAGAGAGAGAGAGCAGACAGAGAGTGTTGGTTGACAACTTTGGCAACGAGAACTCAATCTCATTTGCAACCTTTGAAGCTTCTTCTTCTTCTTCTACAGTACTTCTTCATCATCGTGTGGTCCAAGGGACAAAGTGATCGACCGCAGATCAGACTCCTATAGCAATACTTTCCCAGAATTATTTTTTTATACTTAACATCCTTGTATATGATTACTTGTACTCTTTTTCTTGTTTGTAAGCAAAAAAAAGAAAGGTTTCATATAAACCCGCTTCTTCTTAATTTTGTTTATCCAAACAAAGATGGCGACTCTGCTGGGGAAGACTTTCTCCTCTGACGAGAAAGCAATTGCTCAACACGATGTTGTATCCGTCGGATCAACGAAGAAGACTTTGGTCGTCCAGTTCGACCAATCTTCTTATGAAGACATGCTTCGTGCAGGGGGTGGCTCTCATTTCTCCTCTGTCCAGATCAACAGGAAGCTGCGTAAAGTGTGGATGCCTAAGACGTCCTCTACCCTTCCTACGAGCTCTCTCTCACTGATCAACAAGGTTGTGACGACACAGCCTACTCGCCCTGTGCGTAAAAATATCCCATCTATGATGAGACAGATGTACCCTTTGATCACATCAAGGGAAAATAAGTGGCGAATCTTCCAACCTCTAGGCTTTTACGCCCACAAGAGAAAAAAGTTCCCACTCTTCAGATTACGCGAACTTTCCCTGTTTTACGTGAACCTGTGCAAAAATTCAAATTATGCCAGGACAGATTTGTCCGCGTAAAGAATACTTATTTTATGGGAATATACGCTCCTTAGACATATAATGGATCATATGCTACCCATATGGGTGAACTGTTGTATTCCTATGACAGAGAAAGGGTTAGGATTCCTAATCTACACATTCCCACTGATGTAAAAAGACAGAATAGGCTTTATTCTTCTTCTTCTTCTGTTAATTTCCTTGATTTGCGTGATTTCTTGATCCAGAAACGCAAAAACAGGGGTCAAAATCAAGATTTAATGCCCCTAACTACCAAGCGTGGGGGGATCATGTGGGAAGTAGCGACAACATCTAATGTCGTCATGACATATGGGCCACATAAAGAATCTGTCTTTATTGTTCCACCTACTCGCAACGATCAGCATCTAATAGTCTTTGGTCGAATTCGGAATAGACCGATTATACAAGAGGAATCTCACGAGTCTGATGTTGGGAAAGTACAAATCCACAGATATAGCCCACAGGCTTTAAAGATTATGCAAAACATGGGTTATGATATGAAGTTGAATCAAGACCTCAATTATGGAAAAGGCAGAAGAATACCGTTGCATGGTGATCCTTACTGTCAACAAACTCGTTTTGGGTTAGGGTATACCGCATCTCTTGCAAACTCCAAACCTCCAGAGTCTGATCCTGTAATACTAGAGGCAGGTCCTTCTAAGTCAACTTCTGTGGACAAAGGCAAACAAAAAGAAGAAGAAGAAGAAGAACCAGACAACGACATGTCTGGGGGTAGTCTCCCTCGACAAAACAAAGCAGCATCCAAAGCTGGGGGTAGAATTCCCTCTGAGTCCGAAGATGATGCAACTATGACCATCTTCCCTGAGGACCGTACGACTCAGGTGTCGGAAGCCCGAAAGCCAAAGGGGACTTTCTCCTTCAAAGATGATGACATCATTAAAATCTTTAATATATTGATGAAGGAAAACAAACTTCGGCTACCCAACATCAGATACCCTGAAAGGGCTGGCAAGGTCGATGACCCAGAATATTGTCTCTTTCATCGGTACATTCATCACCCCACAAAGGCACGCTATGTACTAAAAAGAAAAATCTAGGAGTTGATTGACGCCAAAGTCATCACTTTGCATTTATAAATGAAAAGACGGTCACTACAACTTGGCAAAATTCCCCCTCAAGAAGTACCGGATGATGAATCCCTAAAAACTCCCAGCTGAGCAACCTTCAGGTCTATCTCCACTCAGCAAATCACTCTCCAGTGAGTTTTTCGGACATACGTTCACGTCCATATTACCTCTGAACTGTTGTCCAAACATTTTTTCCCCAGCTGAGTTTGCCATGTCCAAGTGACCTTTGAGTGAACCTCCCAGGTTGTTGCTATCGTTTAGTTCATGTCCATATTACCTCTGAACTATGTCTCTCCACTTTCTCTGGCAGAGTAAATCCATCACCAAAAAAAATGGTCAAATCCATATTAACTCTGTCCTGTTTTTCTTTATTCCCGCAGAGTTATATCTTACCACGTCCATATTACCTCTGAGTAAGATATTTTTAGAACTTTTTCATGTCCATATCACCTATGAGTAAAGTTCTGCTCTTCGACTTTCTACTATCATGTTCGCATAACCCCTGGTAGTGCTAGTCATTTTAGCTGATTATCTGTACTTAAGGTACGCCATGGATAATAAGTCCACAACCCGAAGGTACAAATCAACTCTTGGTTCTTCATCCCCAGCAAGTGCCTATGTGCAACATTTTTTCCTTCGTTACAAATTCTTGAAAGCCATCATCTGTATCCTAGAGTGCAGATATGCAACGGATGATGGATCCTCAAAATCTCCCCAGCGGAGTAATCCTTAGGTCTATTCGCACACTCCCGTAAGTGACTATTCAAACCAATCCCGATAGACGCTAGCCATGCTCATATTGCCTCTGAGCTATCGTCCCATTAATCTTCCCAGCGGAGCGATCCTTTGGTCTATCTTCATGTCCGGATATACCACACTCAATAAATCACTCCTCAATAAGTTTTTCGGACATTGGTTCATGTCCATATTACCTCTGAACTGCTGTCATAATATTTCTCTCAGGCTGAGTTTGTCATGTCCATATTACCTCTGAGCAAACCTTCTGAGTTCTGGCTATCGATTATCATGTCCATATTACCTCTGATATCGGTTGTCATCTCAACTTGGCACACGTACTTAATTCTAAGTACGCCAGTGGTGTTAGTTCCACAAAAACTGCCACGTCCATATCACCTCTGACAGGGCTTGTCTTAAACTTATTACTTGCACTCTCGTGCACAAGAAGTAATAGGTCCACCAAAAACCCCCCGTGGGATGCCCCCCAATAGAAACGAATAATTCATGTCCACACTACCTCTCAAAAAATACGTCTCTCCACTATCCCCACAGAGTCATATTTTACAGCGTCTATATTACCTCTGTCAGGACTTGTCTCAAACATATTACTTGCACTAACGTACGCAAAAAAGTAATGGATCCACAAAAAATTCTCCAGCAGGATGTCTTTACTACCCATAAAACCTATCACGTCCATATTACCTCTAATAGGGCTTGTTTTGAACTTATTATTTGCACTCAACATGCGCAACAAATAATAGGTCCACCAAAAATCTCCCAGCGGGATGTCCTCAACAAACACGATATTGTACTACATCCATATTTCCTCTGGTACGATATCTGAAGTTCACACAAACAATCGTAAAGAAATGGAGGGCCCTTATGTGATTGAAACAACATTCTCAAATGGTGCTTACAAACTAGCCAAGCCTAAGGGAGATTTGATAATAACTCCTATCAACGGCAAATTCCTGAAGAAGTACTATGCTTGATCTCCTTTGCTTAACGGAGTATGGTGAAGATTCCATTCTGACGATACTACTTACAAAGGTTAGCTGTATCATATTCTACCAAGTTCATATGACCTCTGAATAGATCTGCTTAACTAATTTATAAACCTATCATGTTCATATTACCTCTGATACTGTTTTGTATACAAATTTAGTTGGATTATATTCTATCAGGTTCATATTACCTCTGAATAGATTTACATTCAGCCAAGCCTTACCGAAAGTATATCATGTTTATATTACCTCTGATATCACTTTCATCTAAGCCTATCATTTATATTTTAAAGTGATGGGTCCACAAAGTCAGAAAATGTATCTTTATTATCTCTGAGAAAATAAGGAGCAAAAAGTAAGAAGTACATCATTGGGGAGGAGCAGTTAAATCGCGAATCTGTTGCACCAAAGCAGTCATCCTCTCATTCCTGGAGTTTAAGATGTTAGTGCGAGCCCGTTCCAGCCTTGCCTCGTCATTGCTCAAGAGAGATAGTTCAGACAGAGAATCAAGAAAACTTGCGTGGATGACACCCACGTGTGTCAAGTTTTGTTGAGCCGTCTTCACTTTGCCCTCCAATACATCACGAACTAGCGATGCCTTGAGAAGCCTATCCCTGGTTTGAGCAAGTTCAGCTTCCAATTCTCTAACTCTCACTTCATATCCCTCACATTCGGCATGGCACCGGGCTAGCTGAGGAATACTCTCCACCAATACTGCTTGCTCTTTCTCCATCTCTTGTTGATGTTCCTGGATGGATTTGTTTAAAGTTTCTGTCTTCCGAGCAAAATCCACAGTTAGTGAGCCGTACTCAGTCTGAACCAAGTAATTGATACTGCCTCGGGATAGTTGCAAATACTCGTTAATGGGTTGTTCTAAACTATTAACCATTTGCTCTAGCGCATCAGCTCTTTCAGTGTCATTAAAATTTCTAATCTGCGCTATAGTGAGATTGGAGGACACCTTCAGAGCATCAAAGCCTAGGTTCTTCTCCATCACCATGGATATCAATTCTTTTAAAGTGAGGTAGAATATGCTAGTATATTGTTCAACTAGCATAGCAAAGCTCGAAAGAACGCTGGGAGTGGCCGCAACATCAGTAAATTTTTCTCCTGGAATGACTGCAGAGGATGTTGCCACAGTCGTTGCTTCAACAGATGGCGTGACAAAAGAAGAGACACCAACAATAGTTGAAGTTGCTGGCACGCTCAACGAAGGAGGCACAATCGAGATGGTGGGTTCATCCACCTCCGATATTATTTGAACTGCTGCTGTCGGGGTTACATCCGAGAATGTTGTGAATGAAAGATAAACGTCTTCAAAGTATGCTTCTTCGACGGTGGTCACCGCCGTTTCATCAGCTGGATCCGCAACAAAATCAGAGGTCGTTTCAGCTCCGCCCTCCCCCGAGATGTCTTCGTCTGAAAATAAGATAAGAGAAAGTTAATATCAATTTGATGTTAATTTTCATGAAAAAAGCGTGAAGACAATATTTACCCATGGTCGATGGTATGTATATTGCGGCTGCAGCCTGTATAGCTAAATTATTTCTTAATGATGCTAAACAAGCTGTCATACCTGGAGAGGAGGGTACACCAACTGACGCTTGAGGTTCGTCATCCCAGTCATCACCCAGATCTACTCGAGGTTCATCGGGTAGAATCTCGCTTGAAATACTTACAGATGAATGAGGGGCTAGCCCTATTATTTGTCTGGGTAATGGTATAGTGATGATTATTGAGCTCGGCCTCGAAGACGACATAGAAGCACCACCAGTAACGGCGGTAGCGGCAGCAGTCACAGCCAAAGAATCTCTAGCACTTTCAGCTGGGACTATGGAGGCTCCTTCTTTAAAAGGCGAAGGACCCCTAATTAAAGAATCATCCCCAACAGAGGAACAATAGGCTCACTCCTGGAAGAGGCCCCCTTGGTGGAAGTCTTTTTAGGACCTCTGGTAGTCTGCTTATTCTTGCGGGGAGAAGGCTCTTTCAGAGTGGAAGCCTTTCGTTTATGAGAAATAGTAAGAGGCTCTGTTGGCGGAGCTATTACGTCTCTCGGTAAAATCAACAAATAATCATCTGCACCGGTGGTTTCATCACCTTCATCAGAGGAGACAGATGGTATCTCCTCTCTTCCAGTGGACTTATGGGAAGGCATTCTAAAACTTCCATGTACATCAAAATCACGATGGAAGGTATTGATGGACACATAAAACTGTGCGTATGAATAAAGAATGCGCAACTCCATGGAGAGACAGGTCGCGGAAACAACAAAGGTTGCTCCAGTACAACCCATGATGAAATACCGCCATCCTCTAGCTCCATCAATAAGTCCACCTTTGAACTTGAAGCTGGTGATGGGATTTCCCACGTGCAACTGATCATACCCAAATTGCCTGGCGAAACGGCTAGGCAAATAAGGCTCCAAGTAGCAGTGGTCCTCACTTCTGTACAGCAGGTGGGAAGGTCTAATGCAGACCAACCAATAAAAGGCTCCAGGAGAAAGAATAGTCTTCCCCTGAACTGCATCCTGAAGTTTAGTCCCCTGTTGATTGATATGTACGGGGGGAGGGGCGGTGCAGAAGAATTTCCAATTATGGGCAAAATTTAGTGCTAGTCGACAATCTATGACGCTAGTCACATTCCAAGAAGAATTCCTGTAATTCAACAGGAAGTTATTGCCCGAACCACTGGCGGATCCGGGAGTCATCACTCTGGTATTGTGAAGGATTAACCATCCCATCAGATATAAGAATGGTAATTCCACTCTGGGATATCCTTCACGCTGTGCAGTATCGGCCAACAGCCCATCAGTAATAGCCCTCAGGCCAGCTTGTATCCTGTATACCATGGCAAGAAGTAGGCCCAATCTAGCCCCAAATATCAAACGCACTGCGGGCCATAAGGTGTTGCGATGAATGCGATCCGTGGACGCGATGCCAGGCACCACCCATCGGCGTAGACAAATAGAAAGGAAGCCAGCCAGTTAAGCTTCTTTTGATAGAGGCTTCCGGCAATGCCTCATATAACTGTAGGCTTTGGTTCCTGCAGGATAATCCCCTATCTCTTCATTGAGAACACAATCTGGAGACCCCGCATCTTCAATAAGATCATCGATTGTGTTGGCATTAAGAAAGCTCAGAGGGTTCAAAGGTTTGTCTTTGCTATCTACAACCTTGTCCTGCTTGGCATTTCTAGCCTGATGGAAGAAGAGGTAGGATACCCATTTGTTAATATGGACTAAATCAGAGGGCTCATTGTAGAAGGTGGTGCATGCAAGATAGTGGCTCATCAGCTCTTGGTACACTGCCACTACCCGAAGGTTGGTATCCTTCAGCTCCCTATTTATGGGAACATACTCTTCATAGGGAGTATCTCCTATTGGCAGCTTTGAGATGTCTTCCATCTCATGAAGTGCCAGGCCCAACTCACCTATCGGTGTGGCGAAAGTCCCAGTGAACGAGTTATACCGCTCCATCAAAGCCAAGAACAAATTGGGGTTGATAGGCAGCCCAACACTAGTAGCACTCACAGCCTCAAACAAGTTAATACTTTCCAGCTCCGTCTGAAAGTGCTTCAGGGCCCATGTAGTCAAACTGGCCCATCGAAGATTGTGGGGGCTAAGCCATCCAATGGTGCGAGGGTTAATCTTGGGGTATACTCCTCCCCGCCCTATAAATTCATTGCAGAATGGTGATATTTAAAGCGGCTGGATCAGTGAAGTGTCTTCACTCGGGACGCTGCCCGGCAGTAATCCTCTGAAGGGCATGACAGGGCCTGAGGGACTGCTTACAAAGGATCCTCGGTTTAATCCTTTCTTATAAAAGATCTTCCCTGGCTGGCCATGAAGATTAGGAGTCAGAGTCCATGCCATCTTTCTGGGATGTGTGGCATGGAAGAATGTGAAGATAGGGTAATCTCTGCACATCTTTGGCAGGAATATTACCGTACCCTTAGCAGAAAATACCCAATCTTCCTTCTTGGGCTTTGTCTGGGATTGTTTATCAATAACATCCCCAAATAAGAAAGCTGGTTTCTTATACTCAGTCCCATCTATGTATGTCAGGGGTTCCCCACTGATCATACTCAGCAATATTCTTTCTCCTTGGGCCGAGATCAGAGTTCTCCATTCTTGAGGATACTCGTTTTCAGAGATAGGGGAAGTCACATGGGACAAGTCCTCCAAGTAGTTGGAATTCAGCATTCCAGCAGCAGAGCCCATCACTTCAGCCAGAGGGGGGATCTGTAGGTCCACTACAAAAAGCAAGAGAATAAGTCAGTTTTACGCTGGGATCTACTTTTAGTGCGTAAAACGTAAAGTGCTACATTCTTGCCGTATACGCCAAAACCTAACAGTCTGAGTTTTTATGCCAGAGTGCCAAAATTTGAGTTTTACACTGGAATTTACATCCAGTGCGTAAAATGCTAGGTTTGCAGATACGCCAAAATTTGACAGTCTAAGTTTTTACGCCAGACTGTAAAAATATGGAGTTTTACGCTGACACATTAAGAATGTGGACGTATTTGCGCATACACGTACAATATGTACGAAGGGTTGTATTCCTCTCGAAGTCTTTACATGTGATGCCCGGTGCACAGCAACGGCGGAGCACTTCGTTCAGAACGAGCCTCGCTCGGCCTAGCAGGAGTCGCTCTTGCTTGAGCAGAGGAGCGAGATGATGAAGCGGCTTTCTTTCCCTTAGCGACGGAGGTCTGTTTTGGTGCCATGGCGAATCTGAGAGTTTTTAGAAAGAGACGAAGAGTTCTGAGAAAGAGACGGAGGGTTTTTTAGAGAAAGATGAAGGATTTTTCTCTCTCATGACCTAGGCCTATTTATAGAGTTCAAGTGACTCTCCGAATCCTTAACCAAATCCGATTTTTAATAGACGGTTATGATTTGGGACCACATCAGCCTATCATTTGAAAAGGAAGACGGATAGTGTAACCTCCGTATCCTGAAATTCTAGCATAAATGTTATTTTTAGGTTAATTTGGGGCTAGTGGGATTTTTCTATAATTTTTAGTTAATTAAAAACTAGTAACACTAATTTTCTAGGACTTTCAAGAATTTATTTTAGGTCCAAACTTAATTCAAAATATCCTAAACTTTTATTTAGGTTCTAAATAATAAAATATATTTTCTAGAATTTTTTGAGAATTTTTTGATTATTTTTAGCATTTATTTTGAGTTAATTAAGGAAAACTGAATTAAAAAATAATTTCTGAAAAAGCAAACCCAAAAAATAATTATTTCTGCCCAGTCAGCTAACAGGGGCCCACCTGTCAGTCTCCTGCAGCGAACTGGGCCAGGCCCGCCTGTCAGTCACCGCGGGTTGGGTGTGCGTGAAGCCGAGCCGACCTCGAGCCGAGCCGAGTCAGAGTTCGACTCGGACTCAGCTGAGCCGAGCCGCGTGGATCTACGACCGTTCGATTTGGGCAGGGCTGCACGGATGGCTGCCACGTGGCGCTCTCCGAGCCGCGGCTGCACTCTCTCTCCTCTATATATAATAGTTTAGTTATTTATTTCTAGTGTTTTCTTTGAGCCAAATTTTGGAAAATTGCCATATAGGGTTTCTTCATTTTCCAGAAGCCATTGCGCATAGCTCCGGACTCCAAACGAGGCCTAGTTTCTTGCATTAGAACGATATTGAGGTTAACTTTCTGATTATATAAATTGTTTTATGAAATTATGAGTATTAAATTCTGGAAAATTCGTAGAGCACAGCATGTCCAAAAATAGACGTGTTTCAATATTTTCGCGATTCTGGGATAACCAGGAATCAGAATCATGAACCGTTTAAAGTTTCGGAAAGCTAATGTCGAAATCATTGACATATGTTTTTCCCAGAATTTAACTCTAAGTATTTATATACTGTTAATTCTGTAGAACTTCTAGGTTAGAATTTAACCATCGGTGCACGATACAAAATTTGTATGTGCCATAATTCCCAAACGAATTTGAATTCGGACGAGCCGTAAATTCTAGCATATTTTTGATGATGAAATCTATAGGAAATCATGCATGGAAGTCGAGTTTTTGTCGGTTGACTTTTTGGTCAACAGATCGCCTCGATTTGCGTACCATGAGTCTCGAGTCGATAAAAAATTTAGGTTCTTTTGGGCAAAATTAGGTTTTGACATAAAAATCAGAATAATAAGATTAAAATAAGATTTTAGAGTAATTATTCTAAAATTAAATAAATTAAAATAAATTATATTTTGACACGGTAAAATTTGTAATACATAGGTTATTTGGACAGTGACTTGGATTCTGATTCATACCAGCAAAGGACCACAGGCGAGTACATTCTCTGATAGTTTCTTATTTATGATATCCTCTATGTTCATTTTATTTAGTATAAATATCCATATTTCTTGACACGATGGTTACACGGATTGGTATATCCGGATCTCGTCATGAGATGTTATTCCTTGTATATGGTGTATCGTGTACAAGTCTTATTTCATTGTTTATCTTGTACATGTACAGACACTGATTCTCGAGGAGACTTTCTACCTTCTTAGAGAATCCCATGCCATAGCGTACCATGGTTGGATCTACTATACTAGTCAGGGGTGGGGAGTATTTTAGTGTAGATATGTGAGCATACCCTTCATGTACAAGTCTTGTTCTCATCATAGTGTTGGTCATACACCGCACGTATGACTAGCCAGGCCCGTACTCGTGTACAAGTTCCCAAGCTGATCACATGTTAAAGCTAGTACTCACACACTTAGTTAAAGTATTCTTCTCCATTGACATATTGTTCCTTCCCGCATTTATTTACAGTATTTTCCAGTATTTCCTTTATTGTATATCTCTCATACATGTATACGCATCTTGTATATTTCTATCTATTTACTGCTACATAGTTTATATCATTGATGTAGAACTGCTATTAGAGATGTACTTTGCTCCATCCTGACTGGAAATATTTTTCCAGACTACGCCTTAGAGGACGGGTGTCCGGCATTTTATGGACCACAGGGAGAGTAGCTGCTGACTTGGACCTTGTAGCCAGGTGTAATTCCGGGAGGTCTAGTCGGGATCAATAGTTATTTAGTTAGTTTTATTAGCAGTTTATGGTACCAGATTTGTCTCCGGCATACTTTGTTGAGACTTGGATATTATTGTTGAGTTAGATTATTCTATTTGGACTTGTGTTACAAATTTGGTTTATTTATTTCTTCGATATCTTATCGTGCTTTAGCTATGTGATTGAGTATTGTTCATATGATATTGTGCTATCTGTGACTCCTTATGGAGTTGGATGCTCGTGTGAGAATGATTAGATAGCATTGTGACCTAGACAGCGTTCTATCGCCGATGCTGTGACGTAGGCTGGACGTACCCACGCACTCGTGCCCCTATACCGGGTGCGGGTCATGACAGATAGTCATGCTGCGTAATGGATCCCTGATTGCACGCTCAGATTTTACGCACAGAGCACAGATCTACGATTTTACGCTCAGAAGCTACAAAATTTGACTATTTCATGCTTTATTCAAAGTATTTCAAATTATGAGGAATTTGAAAACTTTGAAGGGGGTCTTGTAGAAGCATAAAATACGCTGGGAAATGGTACGCATATTATACAATAAAAACCCCCAACATATATGAAGTCTGCGTAAAATAGAGCTTCAGAGCTGTTTGGCGTAAAGTAGAGCTTCAGAGCTGCCCGCGTAAAGCAGCGCTTCAAGGCTATTTTGGCATAAAAAGGTTGCTTTACCCTCCTGCGTAAAGCTTAAAATACGTTTGTCTTTAATGCAGCTTAAAGTTGTTTGAGGAACTCTTCGTATTCCTCGGATGAATTTGTCAGACAAGACAGTGAACCTGACTTCTGACAAAAGTACTACACGATGCTCGAGAGGACGGCTGTGATGATGATTTCGCACAAAGACCCAGGTTGTCGTTTAGCGACATATTCTTGATATAAGTCATTTTTACGCATTTAAAGAATACGCTGCCTATTCTACATGAGCAAAAATGAGTCTTTATGCTCAAGATAAGACGAAATCAGACGCCACTTCAAAAGTTGTTTCTCTTACAGAACTCGAGGCAAATCTCTGCTTTTAATGCACGATATTGAGGCATATCTCTGCATTAAATGCACGAAATTTGGTTCTATTCTTTAAATTTTGTCATGACTGGGAGAGCTAAAACTGTGACTAATACCCTCACATCACCATCCTTGCATTTTACGCCAACCAGGCTATTTTCAACTATAGGAGTGCGTCGTATGCTATCTCCTCGAAATACGCCAACTCGGCTACATTTGCAAAGGTACGTGATAAGGCTATTTAGCCCAGAATATGTTCAAGACCTCAGTCATGATGGATAATTGGCTG
Source organism: Iris macrosiphon (assembly GCA_036927795.1). NCBI lineage: Eukaryota > Viridiplantae > Streptophyta > Magnoliopsida > Asparagales > Iridaceae > Iris > Iris macrosiphon. The sequence goes on from JAYESA010000004.1 coordinate 145,579,816, forward strand.
GGAGAGCTAAAACTGTGACTAATATGCTCACATCACCATCCTTGCATTTTACGCCAACCAGGCTATTTTCAACTATAGGAGTACGACGTATGCTATCTCCTCGAAATACGCCAACTCGGCTATATTTGCAAAGGTACGTGATAAGGCTATTTAGCCCAGAATATGCTCAAGACCTCAGTCAGAACGAATAATCGGCTATTTTTACGCTGGTTATCCATTATTCTTGGAATCATCAAGTTTTACGCAGAGCTTAGCCTTTTACACCAAAAAGACAACTATTTGGCTTTTACGCCAACAAGACAGTTATCTGGCTTTTACGCCAACCATCTTTACGCAAGGTGCAGTTACCTACGTGGCTTGCATGCCACGATCTTCGAGAAGCAGTTATACGCGTTACCTCACAAAGGGACACGTGTCATACGCATATTCAGAAGACAATTGGAACGTGGGTAGCAGTTATCATAACCGCAGCGTAAAAGAAGTCTTCTTTTTCACAGTTTGGTCTTTTACGCCAACAAGACAACTATTTGGCTTTTACGCCAACAAGACAATTATCTAGCTTTTACGCCAACCATCTTTACGCAGGGGGCAGTTACCTACGTGGCTTGCATGATGTGATCTTCGAGAAGCAGTAATATGTGTTACCTTATAATGGAAAATATGTCATACGCAGATTCAGAAGATTATTTGAACGTGGGTAGCAGTTATTATAACCGTCACGTAAAAGATGCAACTTTCGTCACAGTTTGGCTTCTACGCCAACTGGACAGTTATTTTGACTGATCTCTATAAATAGAGACCCCTGGTCACAAGGTAAGGGGATCAAAAAAGGAGGGACAAAAGACGGACCAATAAAGGCACAAAGACACACACAGACAGAGACCAGAGAGGGCATAATCAGAGAGAGAGAGAGAGAGCAGACATAGAGTGTTGGTTGACAACTTTGGCAACGAGAACTCTATCCCACTTGCAACCTTTGAAGCTTCTTCTTCTTCTTCTACAGCACTTCTTCATCATCGTGTGGTCCAAGGGACAAAGTGATCGACCGCAGATCAGACTCCTATAGCAATACTTTCCCAGAATTATTTTTTGTATTTAACATCCTCGTATAGGATTACTTGTACTCTTTTTCTTGTTTGTAAGCAAAAAAAAGAAAGGTTTCGTATAAACCCGCTTCTTCTTTATTTTGTTTATCCAAACAGTCATTCCTCTAACTGTTGTATCTGCTCTGGGTCCATCTCAGCCTCCTACAATGGACAAACAAAAGCAAAATGAGATGCGCTTTGGCAAATCGTTGCGGAAGGATACAACACAAGGGCTGAAAAAATTCTACAACTTTGACATATTGGCACAACTTGCCAATACTCCAGCAAAGTTGTCACTCTTTGAGCTTCTACGACTCTCTAAAGATACCCGTGATTCCTTAAGCGAGGTATTGCAAAATGCTAACACCCAGGTCAAGCTGTCGGCAGAAGATCCCGCTGAATATCCCCATTGCAATAATATGAAAAAGACAATACCCAACATCACACTCTCGCAACAAGATATGCTGCTAATAAACAGCCGATACGATCTCCCTCTGTATTATATAAGGTATATCTGGGCCATCAAAGTGGACCAGATGCACATTGACCCCGGTTCATCTATTAGCATCATCCCTTGGAGTTTACTTCAGACCCTAGGAATCCCAATGCATCGGTTGACATCAACCAATGCAACCATCTGTGGCTTCAATGTAGTAAGAACCTACCCTCTGGGAAAGATTTTCTTGAAATGTCAGATCAACAACCTGCGAACAGAGGTTACCTGCTACGTGATAAACATAGATGTATCTTATAACGTCTTGTTGATACGTCCATGGATTCACGAGCATAGGATTGTGCCGTCAACTCTGCACCAATGCCTAAAGTACGTCGATGATCACAACATCGTCAGAATAGAGTTCGCCGATGTCGATCCATTCAAAGGGGTCGAAGCATATTACTCTGACTCGATACTGTAGAAACAAGTCTACCAAGATGAGGTCGGGAATGTCGTCAACGATGAAGTAGAGGCTGGTATTACGCCAGGTGAACCTTTGAGGATCCGTCTCAAAGGTCGGGCCCCTAACACAGCCCCTCCCTATTTTCCATTGATGCAAGCTTGAACAAGCTTTATTGTTTAATATACAAAAGAGTACGGAGAAATCCTAGACAAAAAATTTAAGTACAATATTTTATGATTCTAGGGAATGCGATGATGGAGATCGAGTATTGCAATGCTCCTTTACTCCGTTGACGGTTCGATGAGAAAATAAGAAATACTCTCTTCTGTTCTCTCTCTTGTGCCTGTTTGTGTGTATGTCTATCCTCCCGTCCTCCTATATGGGTATGAACCTCCACTATTTGTATCCATCAACCTGACGAGCTATATGCACTGCATATGTGCCTCTGTTTGGTAGCCACATGGGACTCCTTCAACAGAATACGGTTGTAACTGTGGACGCATACCTTGGGCGGGCTGCCACGTTGCCTCAGTTAGGATATACAATTGATATGATCGTGGGATTATTTTCAATCCATTATGTGTGTGACCTGGTCAACTGGACATGTAGTCAATATTGATTGTGTGAAGATCTTTTTAGTTGTAATAGAAAGAGCTTGCAAACTGATGGAAGTATTGGACGCATAGGGTCGTGGCCTCATGCGTGCTCTCGTCTGGCCTGGGTCTGACGAACACCTTGGCCGCATGACGTCGAGGCCGCATACAGTCGTGGCCGCATATGAGTGAATACGTGGCACTGCACACCTAACAAAGTCATTAGTATACTGACGTGACTTTCTATCTTTTTTGTGTGCCGCCATATTTTTCACGATTCACGAAGCGTTCAGAGCAATAAGGTCTATGTCAGAACTTTATGAAATGCTTTGAATGTTGTGTCAGGGGATCTTATCGGCCCCTAACTCCATGGTTGTTCGAGCATCATAGATGCTTTTGTAGGCTATGCGATTTATCTTCACTTCGAGGATGCATGGGCTCTATGCGGCCTGCCTGCATAGCTTTAAATTTTCCATGCTTCTAAAGACCCCCTTCAATGTTTTCAAACTGATAAGTTTAGAATACTTTGAACAAGAAGCATGGATGAGTGACTTGGGTCACATAAGTTACGAGTTGCATGGACGTGTTGTTGTATATACAAGTCTGCCAGGCTGTCAAATTCATATATAATAAGGAGATATGACTCGATCTTCTAGGAGATCTCTTGGGATCGTATTTAATAAGGTGCAAAGGCCAAAAGTTGCTAACTTTCGTGCAGATAGAGGCGGTTCGGACCCCGAGGTCATGGCTAGAGAAGTCGTGCGCCGGGCTCAAGCGCACTTAGATAGGAATATTGTCCGGCTTTATGGGTGAATAAAAGAATTATTTTCTGATCAGTAGCGTTAGTAGTTTCCTTTTGCTCTTATTTTTCTTTCACTCTTTGTCTTGTTGTCGATATCTTGGTTGTGAGTATCATACCAGAGGCAATATGAACGTAGTATAATATCATAGTTATTAAGGACGTCACGCTTGAAGATTTTTAGTGGACCTTATTACCTTTTGCGCACTTGGGTACAAGTAATAAATTTGAAACAAAACCCTTTCAGAGGTGATATGGACGTGATCAATTTTGAGATAATTCTGCTGGAGAATTTTTGTGGACTTGTCACCCTTGGCGTACCTAGGATTTAGTACAGGTGATAAGTTTTACATGACGACCGATATCAGATTTATTATGGATGTGATAGCCGACAGTCAGATAGGGAGATTTGCTCAGAGGTAATGTGGACATGACAAACTCTACCGGAAAGAGTGTTAGGATAGTAGTTCAGAGGTGATATGGACGTGAACTGATTCTCAAAAGAACTAACTTTTGAGTGGTCTAGCAGAGAGTGTAGGTAGACCTGAAAGTTACTCCAGTGGGGTGCTTTTGAGGATCTACTATCTGTTGTGTATTGAAGACACCTGAATACAGATAATAACTTTTACACTATAAAGGGGGACATGTTATGCATAGGCACTCTCTAGGGATGAGCAAAGACAAATGTAAGTACCATATATCTTAATTGGCCTGTTGAGGATGAGAGAAGTACTAGTGTAGATTAAATATAGTACTTTTATAGAACTTGTCGTTGATAGGCATCATGAGCAAGTCTCCATTTGGTTTTGGAGCCGGTAAGCGCCGTTGGAATATACAGACTCCACAATGAAAGGGCCCTCTCATGTAGGTTAGAATTTTTTGGTTGTCTTGTCCATTGGCCTTCGTACGGCTAGGATAAGGTTACCCACTGGGAATGTTCTTTCTTTAACCTTTTTATTGAAGGCCCTAGAAAGACGTGCCTGATACAACTCAATACCCTGTTGAGCTAAGAGACGCTTTTTATCGAGTGTTTCTAACTCTTGGAATCATCGACGGTGGTTTCGTCAACGGTCAACTGGTTGGAGGAAGCCACTCGTAGTGAGGGAATCTGGACCTCAAGAGGGAGGACCACTTCGCTCTCGTAGACCAGAGAGAATGATATACTGTCGGTTGGGGTCCGGATTATTGTGCGATAGGCCTAGAGACATTCGCCTAGCTTCTCATTATATTTGCACTTATTGGATGACATGAACTTCTTGAGGAGATTGTTGATCATTTTATTGAATGCTTCTGCCAAACTGTTTGTTGCTGGTTTGTAGGAGGTTGAGAATATATTTTGGATTCAGTTTTTATCGCAAATCCGGTAGAAAGCGTGACTTGCAAACTGTGGGCCATTATCGTGGATGATTCCCTATGGTAAGTCAAAGCGATATATGACGTGATGCTTGACGAAGCTTATCACGTTTGTCGTCTTTACTTCAGCTAGTGGCACGGCTTTCGTCCACTTAGAGAAGTAGTCAGTGATAGCCAGGATAAACCAATGTCCTTAGACGAAGGTAGACTAATCGGTCCAATGATGTCCATTCTCTATACTTCAAACAACCAAGATGTTACCGTTATGTACATGAATTCTGGGGACTGGTGAATGAAGTCTACATGAATTTGGCACATCCGACACTTTCTTACATAGTTAAATACATCCGCTACCATTGTCGGCCAATAATAGCCCATTCGTAGAATATTCCTGTAGCTTCGACCGGTCTGATGGTCACCGCAAACTCCGTCATAAGCTTCGCCTATGCATATGATAGGTAACATAGTAGAAGGCCATCACAGGAATGACGGTAACACATTTTAGTAGCCTTATCATAGTAGAATTAGAGGAAACATCTCCTGACAGAAGTGACTTCCTTCGGGTCCTTGGGGAAAATTTCGTAAACTGCATAGTATACGAATAAGAGTTTCCAATCTTAGGTGATATTGTTTGTCTCTACAGAGTAGCTCATGCACAGACAAATGTTGTTCTTCGGGCAGAACACTTCTTGACCAACTTTCGTGATCAGTTGATGAGTCTTGAGCGGGACTGCCAAGGAAGCCGTGAGGCCGACCAGAGCGTCCGCCTCAATGTTTTGTAGTCGGGGCACGTGCTCTATAAATAACCCATCAAAGGTAGAGATTATACTTAGTGTGGCTTGGTGATAAGGAATTAAATTCTCATGCCAGAATTCGTACTCACCCCAGACCTGGCAGACTATCAACTTGGAGTCGCCCTAGGCCTCTAAGTAGTCAACTCCTACTTGTTTAGTGAGTTGGAGCCTAATAACGAGAGCGTTGTACTCTGCCACATTGTTATAGCACAGTTTTATGAGAGAGTAAGAGCGGTTGATGACCAGATCGTGGAAAAAATTAATACTATCCCGACTCCAGCGACGATGTCGTCTTTGGTCCCTATTTTTGAAGCACCGTCAAAGAACATTGCCAAACAGTCTCTATTGTCGTCACATTGGAATCCACTACTTCGTTTGGGATATCGTCCTAAAGTTTTGAGTTTTCTGGCACCAGATGGGCTGCCAGAAAATTGCCCAATGCTTGGCCCTTGACTGCCTTCTACGAAATGAATACCATGTCGTATGGTGACAATAGTATTGCCCATGTAGCCATACAGGAAATAAGCGCCCCGGGCTTGGTCATAAGGAACTTGAGGGGGTTGACTCACAAAATTAAATGAATGGTCTGCACCGACACATAATGCTAAGTTTTTTGAATGGCAAAGACCAGAACAAGACACTCATTCTCAGCGGGGTTATATATGTGCTTCGCGTCGACCATCATTCTGCTGAGATAATAGATAACATGCTCATGACCCGGATCACTCTTCTAGACTAGCAGAGTACCGAGAGAGTGATCCATTGCACGTACATGTAGCAAGAAGGGTCTACCCGTAATGGGGGCCACTAAGATTGGTGGTTTGTAAGATACGTCATGATGTCATCAAATGCTTGATGGCATTCTTCAATCCAGATGAAGGAGACTCCCTTTTTCATAAGCTGAGTGAAGTGATGACATTGCCCTGAGAGGTTTGATATGAACCTCCTGATGTATGCCAATCTCCCTTGTAGGCCGCAAAGTTCTCTTAGGTTCTTCGGCGGATGCATTTCAAGGATTGCTTTAGTCTTGTCAGGGTCAATGTTAATACCCTTTGAAGTTATGACAAATACCCTTTGAAGTTATGACAAAAACCAAGAATTTGTCGCTGGAGACTCCCAGAATGGACTTTGTCAGGTTCATCTTTAACTGGTGCGCCCATATTTGGTCGAAAACCATCCTCAGGTCTTGGAGGTGGTCATCTTGGAAGCGACTGTTGACAGTGATGTCATCAACATAACACTCAACTATCTTACATAGATGTTAGTGGAAGATGGTGCTCATAGCTAGCTGGTATATAGCACCTGTATTTTTTAGGCCAAAGGGCATGGCTGTGTAGCAATATACCCCTACTGGCATTCAGAATGACGTATTCTTCTCATTGTCTAGAAATATCTTGATTTGGTTATAGGCTGAGAATCCATCCATGAAGGACATATGCTCGAAGCCACAGGTGTTATCGATTATTATGGTGGTGATTGGCAGAGAAAACTCGTCCTTTTGGCATATCATATTTTAATCACGAAAGTCTATACAGATTCATATCTTTCCGTTCTTCTTGATGACAGACACGATGTTGGCCACCCAATCCGGATACTGTTCTTCTTGGATGAAGCCATTGGCTATTAATTTGTTTACTTCAGCTTCGATGGCGTTTATGATATCTGGACGGAAACTCCGTTGCTGCTGCTTCACTGGCTTAGTATTTGGTAGAATGTTGAGTTTGTGGACTATGATCTAGGGGTCCAATCCTGGCATGTCTTTATAGCTCTAGGCAAAGATATCAATATATTCCTTATGAGCTGTTGTAGGAATTCATGATCTTCACCGGACATACTTTTGCTGATGAAGATAGGTTTAGGGGAGGATTCATCCCCCAGATCGACTTGTACAACTTCGTCCTTAGTGGGAGATTTTGGTTGCTCGAACCGTAGCTTCCACTATGCGTCTAGGCGTTAGGCCCATGGCTCAACCTCGAAGGGATCAGATGGGTCCTTGTCGTCTTTCTCAGGTTGTGCTGACGCCATGTCGACAGATAGCATTTTCTTGAGCATTTCTCCAATGCTTGTATCGGAGTCCCAAACGAAGGACTCTGAAGAGTGAGAATACAATTTTGCTTACTCCACCGAACCTTCAGGAGTTGATGGAGACGTGATGTACCCCAGACCATACCGAGTCTTGTAGTAGTAATCCTCAAAATTTCCTGTAGGAGTGAAGAGATGTAGAGGCAGCCGTCGACCTTTATCATAATTTAGGCCATGGTTGGTTTTAAGATCATAACCTATGTTCTGGATAATGCGCTTAGTTTGTGAACTATAGCGGTATATTTGCATTCTTCCGCCTTCAGGTTTTGTGTTGTAGTCAAGTGGGGGAATATGCAGTGAGGGTGTGGAACTGTCTTACATGAATGATAGCATGCATGGCTAAATCTTGATGTCATGTTGGATCCTATTTATACTTACATAAATGATAGCTTGTCGGTGCATTTTATGTATCGATAAGCCAGATTACCCCCAAGGTTTCCACATACCGAACTAAGTATTCTAAAGGACACATGTTACATACTTGAGTCTTCTTTCTTATTGTATTATGGTGGATTCCCATTTGTCTTACCATGATAGCATTTAAATCACCTTCTGTACATATTACTAGTTTTTTATTTATTGTTTAGTTTGATTCTCGTTTATGTTTATTTTGCTCGCTCCTGACCGGAGACATTTATTTTGACAGCTTTAGAGGAGGACATGTACTTTACATATTATGGGTCTTTGAAAGGTAATTTAGGTGAGCAATTAGATGATTTGGATCCCACTCATATAGAGGACACAATAGTTTCTATTTATTTTCATCGGGCTTGTTCCTGAAATATTATGATATTCGACTTGGATTTTTGACATTATTTATTTTTATTAGTTTAGGTCTATGTTTCCTTATGAACCATACAGACATTATTATTTTATTAGACTTTAGTGGTGTATTGTGTTTTTTGCTATATCTTTCTACTGTTTGTTATGAATGAGTTCTTATATGATGTCATTAGTAATTGATTATATAATAGTGATTCATATTGTGGATTATTATGCATTAGATGATTATATTGTGGAAATATTATTGGATTATAGTATGGATATGATATGATTGTGTCGATGGAGGTATAGACAGTGTACTACCGTCGACACTATGACGTAGGCTGGACTTGGCTATGTATATGTACTCGATTATTCAAGAGAAGGTCACGACACAACCTAAATGAGCCTTGGTGCACCCCTTAGCAAAGTGCCTTCAGGGCCTGACACCATCAATCAAGCTCCCAATATACCCTAAAATCGAGTTGGCCGATGTATAATTGAACATACCCGAACTGATAGGCACAATGACACAGTATATTAGGATCTACAAAGTATGTCTCACCACATCTGTACAACAAATAAGAATGATGAATATTCACTAGCCAATTAAACATCTATGTGCAACGATGAATGGCATGTCCCTTCGTCTCAAAACTCTTTCTCATAGTCCATGTTCTATCATAACTATTACTATTTAATACCTTCCATGATAAACCCCACCATCATTACTTTCTATGATAACAACTAAGCAACAACTGATATGAAACACCCATCTCCACCCACCTTTATTCTACAACCACCATTTAAATTCCTTACAAACTTTATTGTTTGCCAATTCATTTATCTCCATAATTATTACTATTTAATACCTTCCATGATAAACCCCATCATCCTTTTCATATAAATACATAATCATTCTAATTATGTACCATATTAAATTTGTATTAATTATAGAATGCACATTATTGTCTTTGTATCAATTCAAAACTTTCACTATTTTCTTCCCTTTAATTCATTCCATACGAACAGCTCTTTCATTCCTGCATATATAGTTACATATCGATTTTTCATTTAAGCCACCCACACCATCACTTACTTACCAAAAATTCCTCCATAATTCATTACCACCATCAATTTTATATTCCAACCAGGTGCATACACCAACCCATTTATTTTAAAATATTACTATTTATATTAGATAGCTTACTCAATTACATTTATTAATCCCCACATATCTTTTTATTTCTAACATCTTATGTTTATATTCAAATTGATTATAATTGGATCAACTTTTATTATTGTAGTGTCCCGTTCCCCCTATTCAGGGAGGGCGGCTAAGAAATACTTGGTATCGTTCGATCGGGACAGATTGAATCAAGATCTTTTCTTCGTTATGAACTGATTTCTTCGGAATCAGGTCCACATTCAGCGGATTGTGCCTCAAGGAAGGACTTGACGGCAGAGTCGAGAGGGGCATTTCCGTTGTGCTAGTTTCTTTGCCCGTTTTTTGATGCCGCTTGGTTTCTTTCTTGTTAGTTTTGTGACTTGTATTTTCTTGAACGATTTTGATAGATTTTATTGTCTTCCTTCTTTGAATTTTGTATTTCGTATCGAACCTTTGGAGACCGAGGCAGGAGATATTGATCATCTGTTGGTGCGTGTAGGTGATTGGGTAAGCGACGCGCAAGTGGAGTCTTGAAGATCTCTCCTTTTTTTCTCCAATTCACCAACTATGTAAGTGACCTTACTCCCAAATTGTGCCCTTCTTCCAAGTCTTCATTCCTAATAATTTAACTCATTTGTGTGTTCCGGTTAACGATACCAAAAGAATAAAATTAAGTCAAGATAAAAGAAGAAGTAGACTTAAAATACTTAATGCTTGTCACATAAATTTCTATACAATCATATTATTGCGTGCTTGTCTGCTATACATGTATCTATGTTGTGTTCATTTGTAGTTAGAACTTATTCACCTATAATTGTTCAATGGATAGTACATAACTTGTGATTTGATCATATCAGCTAGTAGACTATGCCATCGCACTGTGCTAAAGTAGTTATGTTCATGTTGATGTCTTAAAATGCTTCGCATGTTAACTTAGTGTTTAGATCATTAATGGTCATGGATAACTTGTGCACAAGGTATATGGTTTCAGCAAACGGACACCGGGGCTGATTCATTCCGGCAGAACAACAATTAGTCGTGCTAGCAACTTAGCACGTGTGAGGCAGGAGTTTCTAGAGGGGCTCGCTACCTATGCTGCAAGCATCACCGTCTATCCAGACTATAGTCCATGATGGATAGTCAAGACAGTGATCCTTATGTATATTTAAACTGTGCAAACTAACTATGTCTTCGTGGCAGGGAAGGTCATGGTATGTTTTGTACATGTGGTTCAGACGATGGAGGTAAAAGTCACCGAACGGTGGCATAATTTGTTATATCATTCCATTCTATCGTATATATAAAGAATTAAAATAAGGCAAGATAGAAATATCATATAATAATAATGTTGCATGTTCACATGAATACGATATTGATTTGGTATGCTGGGTTAGCTCGCCCTCGCCGGTACTTTTTGAAGTACTGACCCTCGTTGTAGCCGGCTCCCCGAGCCAAGACGACGCGACGAGGAGATGAAGCTTCCCCCAACCTTTCACTGATCTAGTGCGTTCGTGTTTATGACTTTTGGAGTGCAAGTACCTAATTTCAAGGAGCTCGCACATACCTTTTTGAAGCTCCTAGGCGATGGTTCTAACGTGCACCCAAGGTGGTTTGCTCTTTTGAAATATTAGTAAGGGATATAATGTATGGATCGGCTATCTCATTTTGCATCCAAGTTGTAAGCCCATGCGTCATTCTTATTACGTTTGAGTCAGGAGTCTGTAACAAGATGTTCATTATCAATAAAGAAAACTTTTCTATATCTCAATATGTGATATCTCATTTGCGTACTATGTTGCATATGTTTCTAAAGTATATCATTATGCCTAGGCCTTGTGGGCGCGCGCCTTACGCGTGCATGACATCACGTCCGGGAGACAATTATCGATGTTGCAAAATTTATGGTATGATATATATTGGTATCAGAGCATGACTTCAGATCCTTTGACCTTCGTGTCAGAAGAGTTTTCTTGAAATGACCTTGTCCCTCTTAGTTGAACTCTTGAATTCGCTTGGCCAAAATGAGATGTATTTCATATAGTGAGTCCATAATATATTTTGAGACTGATGTAAGTTACTTTTCTTTCAAGGAACGACCTCAGGGCCGGATGCACAAGCGCAGGTAGTGGCACAGGTGCAAGGGAGCAGTTCTGGCACTTTGAACGGCTCAGAATATCCAGCAGCCGCGTCCTCTGTCGATCCGTTCGAGCGGATGATGCGTTTGATGGAAATACAGTAGAGGTAGGCAGAATTACGTCAAAGCCAATTCAAGTCCTGGATTAAGGCTCAATTTCAGGCGCAGCGGACTCAGGCGAGGCACAACAGAAGCAAATGGATACCTTGTAAACGATTGTGACGACGCTCATCGCTAACAACCATTTTGCATCAACGACCATCGCGACAGTGCCAGTTGTAACCGAGACCGTTGGACTTCAGGGCTCTCAGGAACCTCCGCCCTCAGATGAGAAGGGTTCCGTCCTTCAAATATCAGAGTTTAAGAAGTGTCATACTACCTTCAAAGGGATCGAGGATCCCTCCGTGGCATTGGATTGGCTGGTTGAGTTAGAGGACCACTTTGAAGTACTTTGCATGGATAAGACGAAGAGAGTTGCTTGCGCTCAGCTTCAACTCTATTTAAATGCACACGATTGGTGGAATATGCACAAACAAGCTATATTGAGTGAAGATGATAAGACGACTATCTCTTGGTCCGTGTTCCGTAAAGCCTTCGAAGAGGAGTACCTTCCATCCACCGTCCGTGGCGAGAAGGAAGACGAATTTACACATCTTCAATAAGAAAATATGACAGTGCAGTAGTACGTCGCAGAATTCAACATGCTTACAAAATTTGCTATGTCTCATCTTTGTGATGCCGAAAGTCAAGCTCGAAGGTTTGAGATAGGACTGAGACCTTCTATTCGTGCCCACGTTGTCGTTCCAAGCTTTACAACTCGATCAGACTTCTAAATCGGAACCGTGCTGGCACTAGAAGGCTGGAAGTTGATCTTGGGAATAGGGAAGGTTTATAGATCAGATAGGTAGAGATATAAAAGTGAGTGAATGAGTGATTTGGAATAAAAGAATTAATCTCTATTTATAGGACTTTTAGGAATCGAATTCGGGCATAGTTCGGATGCCTAACTTTCATAATATTAAACCTTAGAGCCTGGTCATTCGAAAGACTAAGTCAAATCGGTTTTCACCCTGACCGAGTTTGGCCCGAGTTCAGACAGATTTCGGACGGAGTTCCCCCAGAGTTTGGGCAGAGTTCCCCCAGAGTTCAGGCAGAGTTCCCCTAGAGTTCGAGCAGAATTCAGTTCCCTTTGTCGAGGGTTTTGTTTAGTTGGGTTTTGGTTTGGTTTATGGACTAGGCTTTTGTATGGATGGGTTTAGATATCCTAGTGCCAATACGGTCCAAGGTACAAGTCTTTTCTAGACTCAATAAAATATAAAATACAAACTCAGATAACACAACTTGTTCACATGTAGCATCAACTTCAGCGAAGTAACGGACATGCAACGACTGTCAATTTACGTGCCATATTGAGTCATACTAAATCATAGTTAGTCGATTATCGAAATCGAGTTGACGGTTACCCATTTGGGCCAACAATCTCTCCCATTTTGAAAATTGACAAATTGTGATCGATACGTCAATATTCATACCTGGGCATAGATCTTTGAAAAGTACACGGCTCCCCATAATTCATGAATGACGGTATAGGCGCATCATTGTCCTTGTCTTCTCATGTATTCTTTCTCCCATATCGTCTTTTTTACTTGTCTTACGTATCGGTCCTTTTTCTCCCCCTTTGTGATTTTATTAAAACTATATAGATCATGGATCAATATAGAAAAATATATATGAAACACAAAGTGAAGAGAAAGAAGAAATAATTGTAAATAAAAATGAGACAAATTATTGATATTATTTAATAAAAATAAAGACGTGAATGAAACAACTGCAAAATTGAAGCTTAATCTAATATAGAAGAGATGGATTTCAGTCCCAAGTCATGAATAGATATTCAAAAATCTTTCGGTTTGTAAAATTTATTTGAGTATTCAAAGTTCATATATTTGAACTCAATTACCTTAGCATGCTATATGAATATCCTTTAGATAAACATGAAGGTAAAATTGTTTGAGAAGGAGATATTCAGTTGACCGGAATGCTCCCTCGCAAAATATGATATGTCTAAATATAAATAATCCTGAACTTTTTTTCATGTCTAAGTTCTAAAATACCGAGGGACTAGCCACGTGGCAATGACCAGCAGCATAACTCTAATAGGCAACCCAATTTAATGGACCCGTTAGAGTGCACTTAAGCTGTAATAAATATTAATGCAGTCTACACCATCTATCACAGAATAATTCTAAACTCATCCACAGAAAGAAATATAACTAAATATGATAGACTAATCAAGATAATAGATAAAAAGAAATATAGCATATCAACAAGTCCAAATAAATAGTATCTCGGGGAACAACCCGATAAAATAAGTTAATACATAAATCCAAGAGTCAAGATATGAAATAACTGGAAGCAGAATAACTGAGTATGTAACAGAATACTCAAGAGAAATCCTCTGGCACAACCTCGTCCTCTCGTGCCAGTACTGCTCCAACGTCAGCTCCTGTCACGTATATACTAGGGTATTCCTCCTCTGTTGTACCTGGGGACATAATCTGGATCTAGGTCCTTAGGGGACATAGCATGGTACAAGAATAAATCAAGCCAAATGAAATACAGTATATAAAAATAGATCCTCAGGGCAAACTATTTAAACAGTTATGTGAAATACAAATGAGAGCATCACTAGTACTCAGGCTGAGACCACTACAAGCTCAGTGTCGGAGAGCCGGTAGCAGTAATATCACGAAGGGCCAGTACATGTGCCAAAGCTCTGGTACAGAGACTAAGACACTCTCCAGTAACATAAGTATATATATATATATATATAATCAGTCTGTAGCCTGTGTGTCTCTTCCCACCCAATGTAACCTCACGTCTCATGTCCATAACACGCAAGATCATGACCTCTAGCTAGTACAACAAGTCATAATGATATCTATGTATATGCAAGTCTCATGTCATGAATCCTGTAAGCCTATACAGAATCACCATAAATAACTCAGGAAATATTCTGTCACATGAATAGTGTCAAGTGTCCTAAGGGACAACGTACTTGATAAAGCAAGCACGTAAATATATATAGGATCGTGGAATCAACTCTTTAAGTGATGTTATACGACTTCGCGTACAGCGTCAACACCCGAATCTTGTTCGAACATTAAGTAACGTCTCATAGTCCTAGGTTGAATAGGTACATCATAAAATATATATATAGAAAGAACTCAAACAATAAAGTCATATGATCTATTACAAGTTGGAAAGGTACACTTGCCTGTGTTTTGAGCTCCGTTAGTTGATTCGATATAAGTGGGATCTCCAGGTACGCCTTTCGATGCTGAAAAAAATATCACCATCACTCTCAGAATATATAAAATAGCTAGGATTGACTACCCATAAGTCCAATTTGGACACAGTAACAGAATTGATAGTTTTTAGTCAAAGCAGGGTCCACATGTGGCCAACTTCACACAAAAAATATGCCAGAGACAAATTTCTCTAAATTCATCAAACTTAGTGTCTATGAGTCCAAAATGATGATATGAATACAACAGAATATCCAGAATTGGATTCCGATGAGCCGGTCACAAAATTGCCCGTCAAATAGAACCGTGGGGCCAACGAAACGGTATTTCGTCAACGTTCTCAGAATCGAACCAAACTTGGGTCAGAGGACCAGCATAATGTTACGAATCCGATTGCACAAGTTTTGCTACGAAATGACAAGCACACACAAAATTATGACGAGTGTCAGAATAGGACAATACGGGGCTTTTCGGCGGATACGTGTTAATTTCGGTGTGCATGCACATCCAAATCAACTTTTATAAAATCCTACACATCCGTGTTGACGATACGCGCCTTTTAATATAATTTACACATGACAAAGTTGCCTTGATTAGTGGGACGCATCACATTTCAAAAAAAATTGGGTTTAAAAAACCAAGTTTTTGGTCAACTTCAACCACGAATAAATCACAGCATACAATAAATTAAAATAAACTAATTAATGGGATTAAATCTTGGTTATGTTGTCTAAATTACTGTTCAAGTAGAATTTAAAAATATTAACTAGGTTGGAAGAAAAATAGCCATGAACATGGGTGTTTGGGACAGTTTTTTGAACTACAAATTGGACCATTTTTTCCTGTTTTGCGTCACAAATTACGACCGATACAGGACACGATACACCGAACTAATTATACAAGGTTCAAGAGAGTCATGTGGTCTTCGCATAGGATTTGACAGATCGATATTTGAATTAATATGCAAGAAGATATGAGAGTGGGAAGTAGAGTACCTCGTCACTTCTATTTGCTCAGAATTGGGCGGCCCGTTTGCGGTGATCGTCGGCGGCGGTCCAGCGGTCGTCGGAGGCTGTGGTTAGTCGGGGTGGTAGAGGAGATGATGGTTGTGAGGTTTGGCTAGGCTGGGGATTACAGGGAGCGGAAAAGAGGAGTTCGGGGTCATTTGGAATAGGAAGGGAGGGGGTTTTCTGTTACAGTAGATGGGGTTTTTGGGCTGCGGGTTAGAGGGTTACGGGTTAGTGGGTACGGGTTGGGATCTGAATCCAGGTTGGGTTGGGTTGGGTTGGGTTGGTTCGGTCTGGGTTGGTTCAGTTTAATTATAACAATGCATATATGGTCATAAAAAATAGTTTTGGAGCCCAATAAATTCTAAAAAAATTACACAATACTCTATTATTAATTATACACCCAAAAATATATTTTTTGCACTATTTTAATAATTAATTCAATACACAAAAATATAAATCCATGAACGAACATTTATTATAATTAACTAAAAATAATAAAAATTTCTAAAATAATAAGTAATAAAAAAATTTAACTAAATTTTAAAAAACAGGTGTTTACAATATACCCACCTTAAAAGAATTGCATCATCGCAATTAAGAAAATAAAACATAACTGATCAAGAAAAGGTTTGCTCCAAAAGAGATGACACGGTTGCAAGACATGTTTGTTGAAGTACGACACAAAGGATAGGGAACCATGAACAAGTAAAAATTTAGGAGAAATAGTGAGGGTTTTGTTCAAGCAGAACACGTAGGGAAGGAATAAAATCTTTTCCCTAGGCAATAAGAGATAAGTAACTCAAGAGTAAAGGAGTCTGGTTAGAACGAAGATCAACTACAGCTTAAGCTTATGAAAACTTGGGTACCACTAACAAGTTTATGCTAATCATAATACTAGGTTTAGGCTAGGAAATGGAACTAACAGGCATATGCTAAAGTATTATTAGGAATATTCGCTATTATATATAGCTATGATAAAACTAAATCTTACTCATATTCGCTACTCCTCTAGTCTGTGCCTCCTCTACTGTCATTGTAAAACCCTGTCCACGTCCCTGTGGTGGTGCCCTCTGTCGTTGCTGGGCCTTCTGGATGAGTGCTGCATGTGGTGCCAATGATGCCCTCGGCTGATATCCTCCCGGTGTTGGTAAAGCTTGTCGGTGTACCATCGGTGCTTCTTCCCGACGCTTAGAGTAATCCCTGGCTGAATGTTGGCTGAATCCGCAAGCTAAACAAAATCCCCATTTGTGTCTACATTCCTTCTCAATATGGCCTACATTTCCATAGTAGTAACAAGTTGGAAGGGTTAGGAATTATGATACTACTCTCTGTGGTGGTTTCATCTGGGGTCACTTTGCAGCTCCTCCCTGCTGCGCTTGGTCTGGTGCTAGTGTATACAGCCGCTTCTGGCTGGACTCTCTCCAGATGACGCATTCCATGCGTCGGGCTGCAGCAAGGACGTCCGTGTAAGAAGTAGGTGCGACTGAGCCAATCTGTCTCTGTAGATCAAAGTTTAATCCGTCAAAGAATTTCTCAGCCTTCTCTTCTTCTATCAGAATTAGTGTAGGTGCGAAGCAGCTCAAACGGATGAACTTCGTATTGTATTCTTCCACTATCATATTGTCTTGAGTGTGGCGATTGAACTTATCCCAAAGTTTCGATCGAGCAATAGATGGAATGTACATCTTCTGAAAGAGTCTAGAGAACTCCTCCCAAGTAACTCGGTCTGGTCCAAGCCATCTCTCCTCAGATAGCCACCAGTGATGTGCATTACTCATCAACTACATCCGGATGACAGTCATCCAACGCTCCCTCGGAAGCTCAGCTGCTTCCAATTGGTGTTGAGTGTTTGTGAGCCACTCATGAACTTCAGTGGGCTCCTCCTTGCCTGAAAAGGTACGGGGCTTCCGCTGGCAAAAATCAGTGATAGATCCCGTCAATGGCCGTCTAGCTGGTGGGTTTGCCTGCTCTAGTGCGGTCACTATATTGTTTCTCAGGTTTTTTGCCTGGCGTTGTTGGGCCTCTTGATAAACTTGCCGTTGTGCTTGCATCACTGCGTAAAACATTTAGAACATTTGTTGTCCGTCCATAGGCTGTCCTGGTGAAAAAATTGGCACCGGTGGAGTAAACTGCGGTGATGGTAGAATATCGTCTCGTCGGAACCTCGAGGCATGTTGATTTGCTTGATTGCTTTGTTGAGTGGAGGGATCTCCACTAAATAGCGTCATTCCATTATCGTAGGTGACCACAGCACCTTGTGGTGTACCTGCGGGAGTTCTGTCACTAGCTCGTGGACCCATTACTTTGTATACAAATAAACTATGAGAGGCGCACAGAGGAATCAAGGCAGGATGCAAGTCAAAAAATTATTTTAAAATTGATATAGAGGTCAAGAACGTGTCAATATGTGGATAAGATCCTATAATTTATCCTATCCTAATCGCAGGTTTTCTCGGTTCCTTAGTTGAAACCGAAGCAACATAGTCGTAGACCTGCATGGGCCACCACAAAAACTATGTCACTTCCCAGTCCCAAAATACCGAGGGACTAGCCACGTGACAATTGCCAGCAGCACAACTCCAATGGACAACCCAATTTAATGGACCCGTTAGAGTGCACTTAAGCTGTAACAAATATCAATACAGTCTACACCATATATCATAAAATAATTCTAAACTCATCAACAGAAAGAAACATAACTAAATATGATAGACTAATCAAGATAATAGATAAAAAGAAATATAGTCTATCAACAAGTCCAAATAAATAGTCTCTCAGGGAACAACCCGATAAAATAAGTTAATACATAAATCCAAGAGTCAAGATATAAAATAACTGGAAGCAGAATAACTGAGTATATAACAGAATAATCAGGAGAAATCCTCTGGCACAAACTTGTCCTCTGGTGCCAGTACTGCTCCAACGTCAGCTCATGTTCCGTATATACCGGGGTATTCCTCCTTTGTTGTACCTGGAGACATAATCCGGATCCAGGTCCTCAGGGGACATAGCAAGGTAAAAGAATAACTCAAGCCAAATAAAATGTAGTATATAAAAATAGATCCTTAGGGCAAGCTATGTAACCAGCTATGTGAAATACAAATAAGAGCGTCACTAGTACTCAGGCTGAGACCACTACAAGCTCTGTGTCAGGGAGCCGGTAGCAGTAATATCACGAAGGGCCAGTACATGTGCCAAAACTCTGGTACAGAAACTAAGACACTCTCAAGTAACATAAGTATATATATATAATCAGCCTGTAGCCTATGTGTCTCTCCCCACCTAATGTAACCTCACGTCTCACATCCATAACACGCAAGATCATGACCTCTAGCTGGTACAACGACTCATAATAATATCTATATATATGCAAGTCTCATGTCACAAATCCTGTAAGCCTATACAGAATTACCATGAGTAACTCAGAAAAAGATTTTGTCATATAAATAGTGTCAAGTGTCCTAAGGGATAACGTATTTGATAAAGCAAGCACGTAAATATATATAGGATCGTAGAATCAACTCTCTAAGTGACGTTACACGACCCCGCGTACGGCGTCGACACCCGAATCTTGTTTGGACGTTAAGCAACGTCTCACGGTCCTAGGTTGAACAGGTACATCACAGAATATATATATATATATATAGAAATAACTCAAACAATAAAGTCATAGGATCTACTACAAGTTGGCAAGATACATTTGCCTGTGTTCTGAGCTCCGTTAGTTGCTTCGATATAAGTGGGATCTCCAGGTACGCCTTCGGATGCTGAAACAAACATCACTATCGCTCTAAGAATATATAAAATAGCTAGGATTGACTACCCATAAGTCCAATTTAGACACAGGGACAAAATTGATAGTTTCTGGTCAAAGCGGGGTCCACATGTGGCCTACTTCGCACCAAAAATGTGCCAGAGACAAAGTTCTCTAAATTTTTCAAACTTAGTATCTACGTGTCCAGAACGATGATACGAACCCAATAGAATATCCAGAACTGGATTTCGATGAGACGGTCACAAAATCGCCCATCAAATGGAACCGTGAGTCCCACGAAACGGTATTTCGTCAACGTTCTCAGAATCGAACCAAACTTGGGTCACAGGACCAGCATAACGCTACGAATCTGATGGCACAAGTTTTGCTGCGAAATGACAAGCACACACAAAATTATGATGAGTGTCAGAACAGACCGATACGGGACTTTTCGGCATATACGCGTTGATTCCGATGTGCATGCACATCCAAATCAACTTCCGTAAAATCCCACACGTCCGTGTTGACAATATGCGCCTTTTGATGCAATTCGCACACGACGAAGTCACCTTATTTAGTGGAACGTACCAAATTTCAGAAAATTTTGGGTTTAGAAAACCAAGTTTTTGGTCAACTTCAACCACGAATAAATCACAACATACAACAAATTAAAATAAATTAATTAATGGGATTAAATCTTGGTTCTGTTGTCTAAATTGCTGTTCAAGTAGAATTTAAAAATATTAACTAGCTTGGAATAAAAATAGCCATGAACATGGGTGTTTAGGACAGTTTTCTGAACTACAAATTGGGTCATTTTTTCTGTTTTGTGTCATAAATTACGACCGACACAGGACACGTTACACCAAACTAATTATACAAGATTCAAGAGGGTCATGTGGTCTTCGTATAGGATTCAATATATCGATATTTGGATTAATGTGCAGGGAGATACGAGAGTGGAAAGTAGAGTACCTCGTCGTTGCTGTCTGCTCGGAATTGGGCAGCCCATCTTGCGGTGGTGGTCCGGCGGTCATCGGAGGCTGTGGTTAGTCGAGGTGGTAGAGGAGATGATGGTGGTAAGGTTCGGCTAGGCTGAGGATTATATAGGGTGGAGGTGAGGCGGTTACAAGGAGCAAAAAAGGTGTTCGGGGCCGTTTGGAATAGGAAGGGAGGGGGTTTTATGTTATAGTAGATAGGGTTTGTTGGTTGCGGGTTAGAGGGGTGCGGGTTAGTGGGTACAGGTTGGGATTTGAATCCAGGTTGGTTTGGTTTAGGTTGGTTTGGGTTGGGTTGGGTTGGGTTGAGTTGGTTCGGTCTGGGTTGGTTCTGTTTAATTATAACAATGCATATATGGCCATAAAAAATAGTTTTGGAGCCCAATAAATTCCAAAAAAATTACACAATACTCTATTATTAATTATACACCCAAAAATATATTTTTTATAATATTTTAATAATTAATTTAGTACACAAAAAATAAATTCATGAACGAACATTTATTATAATTAACTAAAAATAATAAAAATTTCTAAAATAATAATTACAAAAATAAATTAACTAAATTTTAAAAATCAGGATGTTTGCACTCTTTCAAGTACTCCATCTATCATGAACGCAATAAACAAAATATTAAAAATAAGGAATAAATGCACATGATGAACTAGGTATACCACATATGAAAGGGTACAAATTACTTAAGAAATTAATTTGCTCCCTCTTAAAATACGTGTAGATATTTCTAAAACAAGAAAGATTACACATTTTATCAAGAAAATTCATAATCTGAAAATAATCTCATTCCAATCAAAAAATATTATAGCTGGATGAGTGAAAGTGAAACAAGATTATATAGCTTGTCAATAGAGAAATCTATATAACCACTTAAGATTATGAGATAAACCATTAACAAGATAAATGTACTCATTTAAACCTTGAGTCATGAAAAAAATAAAAGCTAAAATTTATTCATGAAATTACAATAATATAAATATTTTTCCCAAGTATTGAGAATAAGCAAAGATTATAAATCGATCTACAACATAATATAATCTCTAGAATTGAAAAAAATCAACACAAAAGCTCAAACAAAAGACATAAGAAAAATACCATATTAAATATATGTATTCTTATGTAGTACACAAAATTGGGCAACAATAATACAAATTTAGTAAATACCAAGGAATGACAAAGAAAGATCCCAAGAAAGCTTTCTTGCAAAAGATAGTTAAAACCAATTTTCAAAAAGCTTTCATAGTGCAGAATATAAGAAAGGTAAAGCCTAAAAAATATACCAATTTAACTAGAATATCATCAGCATCAATTTATACTAAAGTCTAAGCCAATAATTAATGATCATCACCAGTAGTTTTAAACACCTAGTTAAGCCTAGGATTTCTAGTTCTTGATGATAACAATTGCCAACTTTATGTCAAAAAGTAGGGCTTGAATTCGTTGTTGTATTCAGAACAATAAATTGCAGAAAATACCTTAATAAATTATGATTCTATAAAGTGCTGATCATTTTGGATTAGCTGTAGGGGACGGATCCCAACTAGCGATGGCCTGGACAAACTTAAATATCGTATCGCTTAAGGCTATTTACATCTCTGTGACAGAAGGACCCTATCGGCTTGTACCCAAAATAATTTTTAATTTTACATAAATTAGATTTAAAATAATTTCAAGCAATTTAAATCTTCATACATTATTCAAATTTAGAATCCCTAATTCTCGACAAATAAAGTTGAGGCAATTATTGGCTAGGAGATTAGTAAAGATATTAGCAAAATAATATTCAGAGTTAACAAATTTTAAGCAAATATCATAAATCTTATTTTACAAAGACGAAAGATATATACTAGAAAATATGTACTAAATAAATAAGGTGATCTCATATCACAGAAGAGCACTAAGAACATATGATTCAAATCCATATTTAGTCATATGAAATAGTCATTAAAACATCTAAAAAAAATTCAAACACTAGTCATGTTAGATGAAATAGTGAGAATTAACTAAGAATGTTAGTATCATATTAACAATTGAAAATTAAAAACATGCTTGATTCTATAATTTAGCCATTTAGAAAGAATCTTTTATCATTTTATCAAAGTAGCTTTCGTTGCCAAACTTATATTGGTGCAATTGTTTGGAAGATGATCTTTATATCTTTGCAACCACCAACATTCTCCTGGGTGCTATGTTTCGACACAAGAAGCTTCACCTACAATATTAGGCGAAGACTTTGGTATCAAAGTAGTTTTGGATCCATAATGGTTAGCTTTAGGCACCCACATGAATTTTTTCATATCAACCAACTTTCTAGTAACATCTAATGTGAAATATGTTCTTTCTGTCCACAATAGTGACATGTAGCATGGATATTAGTGTTAGGAGCAGCATGGTGAGTATGACTATGTAATGTGGTGTGTTGTGTCTTGCGTGGATACTTGTAATAAAAAGCATGATTGTGAGAAGCATTTGATTTGCTTGGTGGTGTCTTATTGTGAGTGACCTTGTGACTTGTTATGTGTCTTGTGTTAGACTAAGTCGTAGGTTGTTCTACCTACTTTTCCAGCCTAATCTCTAAATTTTTAGAGGTGTCATACAGTTTATTGTATTTAGCAGTTAAAACATCTATTCTTAGTGTAACAATAGAATATTTCTTCTTCTCAGATTCTAACCCCTCAAGTTTAGCATTTTCTTGAGTATTTTTCTCGATGCACTCAAGTGCTTCATGTAAGCTAAGATTAAGTGTGAAATTTTTAGTAGAATCAATACAAGTAGAAGTATTCTTGACATCATTCAAAAGACAAGTAAGCTTTTTCATTTTCAAGTTGATAATATTTGATATCTTTTCGAGCTTGCTTATACTTATCTCTAAGCTTTTTGTGATGATCTAGTAAGTCGCTAAATGCATCCGAAAATTTATCAAAGAAAAATTCTTCATAAAGAGGATTAGTAGATACCTGATCAAATGCTATTAGATATACGTTTGAATTATTGCGAGGATTTTATTCTTCCTCTGAGTCACTAGTTTCACTTTCGCACCAAATACTTATATTTGCATATTTGTGAGATGATGATCCTCTTTTACTTGTTCGTTCATATCGATTCTTGCTTTTTGCTTTAGGGCAATCTTTCATCGTGTGGCCTGGTCTTCTACAGTTATAGCAAATTGGTTATTCTTCAAGATCTTTCTTCTTTTGGTTTAATTTTTCAGACTCCAAGAATCATCTTAATTTATTCGACATTTGGGCCTGCTTCTCATCGTCTGAATCATCATCTGTTTCGTCATCTTCAGAAGTATTTTCAGAAGATCTTTTGTCATACGCCTTGAATGCGATGGCCTTCTCTTTGGGAGTTGAGTCTTCAAGATCTTTGAGGTCTAGCTCGTGAGTAATCAGCTTTCCCATCAGTGTCTCATGATTCATGACAGTGAGATCATTTCCTTCAATGATTGCAATAGCCTTGGGGTTCCAATTCTTGGTGAGTCCCCGAAGCACCTTGCACATCTTTTCATAATTTGTGTAATTCTTTCCAAGAGATGATAGTGGATTCACAATATCCAGGAATAGAGTAAATATTTGAATGATGGTCTCATTTGGCTTCATCTTGAAAGCTTCGTACTCGTGTGTCCGTTGAATAATATTTGATTCCTTCACCTGGGTGGTTCCTTCGTGAGTTACCTCAAGAAGCTTCTAGACTTCATGCAAAGTTGTACATTTGGATACTCTATTGAATTCAGTCATGTCTACAACACAGAACAAAGCATTAATAACCCTATCATCAAGACAAGCCTGTTTCTTCTCCATATCAGTGTATCTATCATTGGGCTTTTTTACAAGATTATTATCAATAACTATTTTGGCTAGATTTCTGTATCCATCAATCACTATTGTCCAAAGATCAAAGTCAAGTGAGTCTCGGTTGCATATGGCATCTAGGAGAGCTCAAAGTTCCCAAACTTCCTTCATTGCTTCTCTGGCTTCATCTACGATGGAAGGGGCAGATGAGCCAGGCAGAGGGTGATTACCGCCTATGGACTGAGTGGTTACGTCAGAGTCTGCATTCTTCCTATGGTCCAAGATTTCTTGTCCAGAAGCCCTTGCCGGTTGGGAAGCCATGTTTGCTTTAATTTCTAGCATTGTCTGGGTCAGGGCTTGCATTGATGAACTCACCGTCTGTATCATGGCCTCAAGAGCCTTGAGGCATTGTCAGTCGCTAGGGCCTTCGTGAATGTCCCATGCCATGTATATAGTCCTCACATAGGGAGAGATGGACAGGGTAGTGGATGCGCACTTTCCGTCTCATATTCTTACCGGGAGTAGTCATCAGGTAGCGTCGCCTCCTCTCAGATTCGGATAGAATACTTCCCCCAGATACGTTATCTTGACGAGGGTGGCCACCCCGAGGGATATTGGAATCTATTCCTTGGGAATCCCCACCTTCTAAGAATGTTGGGTTATGTATAGGTCCGGGGATCACTACCCCCAGCTTGTGTAACCCCCAGGGATCCTGAGGAAGAACCACCCCCAGCGGCTGATAGCTTTTTCTTCAAGCGGGTACCTTGGAAAATACCTTTTGCGGGTCCCGCTATTGGTCCTCCAGGTAGTCACCTTCTCAATGCGCTGGTTGAGAGTGACGGACTGGAGGTATTGGGCTTCTGGCCTCCCCTAATGGAGGGGGCCTTCCGAGCATAATAGAACGAGGCAAAGGGCAGCTCCTCTTCCTCTAGTGATTGCACATATTCTCTGGGTTGCAATCGGGTGGGTGCCTTTTGTTGCAGCCACTGGAATGTCGACTGCCTTTTTGTAGGTACTAAATTTTTTTTACAGCAACAGTTAATGATAATATTAGCGTAGTGATGCCCTAGGGTTGACACTTTGTATGCCATAATTATTTTCTTTGCATTGCGCTTGTGATTAATCACGTTGTGCAAATCAAGCGAGTACAGAATCACCTTTGCACCCTCTTCATGAGCCCGGGTAGACCGAGCATATGGACGCACCGGTGTTGATTTTGCTCCCCGGTCTAGGGTTCGTACAAGAACTTTCTCCATATCGTCAGTGTAAGATTTTGTGACGGACCCTGCCCATTTGCCGCTGCGGACTGGACGCATGGGCTGGTTTTGTATGACTTTCCGTTAGGGGCACGCATAGTAAGCGATGCTTGCTAGAGATCGGTCGAATGAATAATTGCTTGACCATGGCGAGCTCGCATTGCCCTGGACTTCTTTGTCCTAGCACGCGTCGATGCGTAGTAGGAAGAGTCCAAGTTCACATCTTTTCCTTTTTCAGCAAGAGTCAGCGCTGCGTAAAATTTGGTCAAAGATGGGACTTTTGTGGCTGTCCTGGCCGTATGTGAATATTTGTCAGCGACCAATGATCAGTGTCAGATGTAAACTTTTTCTTGCGTTCGCCGACTTATGCGACTTATGCTGTGGCCGCACGGAACATGTCTCAGCACCTAAACTATTGGCATCATAGTATTTTCCTTTGCTAAAATTTGGGCAATGAGCACATTCCTTGTCCAAGGAGGCTGCTACATGTGAGGTGGATGCATGATGTGTGGTCCCTGTGGACGAGAGAGAGACAGGGCGAATATGCTTCGCAGTTGGGTGAGGCACGGCAGCCTTTACAACCCATGTCCTGCGGCTCTTCTTAGGCTTTGCTAGCCATGGAGAAGGACTAGCGCTTCCCTCCGAGAGCATCTCCTCGAAATCCTGCTAGTCGAAGCGGACCACCAGCATTCTTTGAGTTGATCCGAGCTTGGCTGCGTCGGATTGCGTCATAAATTTCTTATCAGAGGAGAAAAAAGTTCCCAGCAAAGTCGCCATCTTGTTCACCATTAAATGTGTTCTTGCAAAATTTGTATTTAAGGAACGAAAAAGGGTACAAAAAATCCTAAACAGAACTATCTAAGTACAATATTTTGATCTGGGTAAGACGATGGACAAGGATTTTTGTGGCGGCTCCTTTACTCCATTGATGATCCGATGCAGGGTGAGGAAGCTTATGTTCTCTCTTTGTTCATCTTTGTATGCTTTATCTCGATGTTGGGTGACCCATCTCTCTCTCTATGTCCCCTTTTTCTCCTCCTCCGTTTGGGCAGTCTACCCGGGTATATATAGTCATCCTTGGACGCGCATATGTTGGGCCGCATGGATGCTAGAGCGTGCCACGTGTGCCTCCTTAATAGGGTGCAGCTGTAACCGTAAGCGGGTCGGGTTGTCACGTGGGCACTTGTTGGGATTTTATGTTGCTGAAGATCTGCGTGGTTCTCGTCCTTTATGGGCAGACTTGGTCAGCTTGACACATAGTCCGCACTTGGTTGGAGAGAATCACTCCTATCATAACAACAAGATTTGGTCTTCATGGAGTCTGAAACATATGTGGCCAAAGACGTATAGGACGCATGGAGTCTGGGACGCATGGGGCCAGGGACGCATGGACCGCATGGTGCCTGGGACGCATGGGGTCGATACGCATAAAATGCATGGAGTCTGGGACACATGGGATTAGGGACGCATGGAACACATGGAGTCTGGGACGCTTGAGGCCAGAGGCGCATAGAACGCATAGAGTCTGGGATGCATGGGGCCAATTGTGCTATACGCGTAGAGTTGTACATCCATAGAGAGTGAAGTTATGTGCTGACGTGAGACTTCTTTCGTTTAGTATGTTCACATATTTTGAGGTATTCAAAAAAAAAAACAAATTCAGGATTCTGTGTCAAAGACGTTCCTGTTGCTAGGATGCTTCGTCAAGTCCATCTGCGGCCAAAGTTGCTTTGGCTGATTGGGATGCATAGATGTCGCCTTATTTGGCTGCAGGATGATTCTACGGCCCAATCTCTTATGTGCTTTACTTTGGGGCGCATGATTGTTGGACACATGGATGCATATTTACTATGCTTCTACATGTGTGTAGGAAAGTTACTTAACATGTAAAGAGAAAGATATACAAATGAATCTATACTACTATATAATAAGAAAAGTTAGACTTCACCGTGGAAGTTTTTTTCTTTCAAAAATGTCCTTATCTATGTTACCAATTAAAATTCTTCATTAAATTTAACATGGATAGTTAGGTAATTACACATAGAAAAAAAATTAAGGGGAGGTATTTTTGCTCTTTCCAATTAGTAAAAAAAATTAAAGAACTTTGCTCTTCTCAATTAGTAAAGTATTAAAAGACTATTGTTTACTCTTCCTAAGTAGTAGTAATAAATTAAGGGATTTTACTCTTCTCATGTAGTAAAAATTAAAAGACTATTATTTGCTCTTCCAAAGTAGTATAAAATGCATACAACACACGTGCATATATACTAGTGAGATATAAATACAAATTTAGTATATTGTTTGTTAAGAAGGATTTAATGTATTAGTTCAATATAGCAAAATACTTTATTAAGTCAAGTAGTTTGCAAAGTGTTGACCCAAAACTGGATCACAGTCAACCTAATTTCGATAGTTAATACACTGATATCTGCTATAACTCAATACGACACATCGACTGCTGGACGTGACATCAATAGACTTCATCAAATTGTTGTTACATCTTTGTTGTATAGTTCAGAGTCTGTAATTTTATCTTTGTTTAAGTCTAGTAAACATGTACGTTGAGTCGTACTTTGGCATAACAACTACTCAAAACATTTCCCATAGCTCCACCTAACAAACAAACAAGCATTGAACCCACCTGAACCAAACAAACTCAAACCCAACCAACAGAGCTTCTGGTCTGAGACAAACCGAACTCGGGCCAAACTTGGTCCCTGACCAAACTCAGGCCGAACTCGGTCCCCTTAAAATCAGCAACCTGATTTTTTTCTCTACCTGGTTACGAGCTGTCCAACGTTCAAATTTTTGAACATTAAGGATCAGAACTCGGGCCGAACTCTGCCCCCCCAGACTAGTAAAAAAAGAGCATAATTTATCTTACCAATAATGGTTTGGACATCTAGCTGTGCTCCATCAAATTTTAAATCATCTCTCAAGCTTTTAATCTTCTAAGCTCTATACATTCTAAGCCTTTATCTGAGCCACACTCTTCCAAATCTCCTTAGCCACAACTTCCTAATCCCCAAGGTGCCTCAGTACGATTCAACTAAAAGTTGTGCAGGAGTTATAAAGTGTTCTCACTTAGAAAATTATAAGTTTTGCCCCTGCGAAGTTGAAGTAGTCGAGCGCTTCAGATCAAAACCTCGTGTGGTGTAAACCCCCTGATTTTTTCAAGAATTCTAAATTCAATTTTCATAATTTTTCTGGAATATTCTGGGATTTTTTAATTAATTAAAACCAAGGTATTTTATAATTAAATGATTTTAAAATGATTTTAATCAATATTAAAATATTATAAAAATAATATTTTTAGGTGTAAAATGAAATATTAGACATAGGTCATTTTCTTGGAATTTATTGGACCCCGAAAATATTTTTAAAGACCTAAAAACTAAGTTTTATTAAACCCTAAATTAAACCCAAATAAATTCAGATTATTTGTGAACCAAACCGAACCGAACCATGCTGAATCGGAGCCTAAACCAACCCTAACCCTAGCGGGTCGGGTCGGATCGGATCTAAACTCGACCCGAAACCCAAAACCCGAACCCGCACCCTTTGCCTATCGGATCGGGTCGGATCCCATCCGCCGCCCGACCCGACCCGACCCAGACCCGCTAACCCGAAAACCCTAATCCCTAACCTGATCTTCCCCCGACCCTTCGGTTCCGCTGCCGACCGACCCGCCGTGGCCCTCCGGCTTCCCCACACCGGCTCCCCCGCTCCCCGGTGCCGCTCCGCCTACCCCGCAACCGTCGGCCCTTCTTCTCCCTCTCGCCCCTATAAATCCCCTCGACTCTGGCCGCTCCCAGCCACCGCAGCCACCGCCTCCGCCTCCCTCCTCTACTCTAGCCATCCCCGACCGCCTTCCTTCTCCGTCAACCCCACAATGCCACCGTCGCCTCCTCCAGTGCCGTCATCGGCCTCCCCCACATCACAGCCACCCCTCGATCCTCGGCAACCCTCAGCCACCTTCACCGCCCTTAGCTCACAGCCCTGAGCCACCGCCGAGACCCAACGCCGTCCCTGGACGACTTCGACGAACTCCTCAGCACCGCCTCCGCCAGCACACCACCATCCAACAGCAGCCCTAGCCGACGGCGAGAAACCCTAACCCTAGCTGTGTCGTATCGCGCCGCCTCGTGGAGACGAGTATTTTCAGCCCTCTTTGAAGCCATGTTCAGGTAGCCTTTTCTCTCTCCTCACTACCTCATTTCTCGTTTCGTCTGATGTGATGTGAACCCTGCATGACCCTCTCGATACCCGTGCAACCCGCTCGATGTGTCATATCCTGTGGCGATCACGAACTGTGACCCAAAATCAGAAAAATATATACCCTATTTTTTCCTGAACTGAGTGCGCCCCGCTAAACGGGATGACTTGGTCGTGTGCGGACTTCATCGAAAGGTGCGCGCCATTGATACGGACGTGTGGGATTTCACGAAAGTTGATTTGGATGTGCGTGCACACCAGAATCAACGCGTATCTGTCGACAATGCCCCGTATCGGCCGTATTCTGGAACTTGTTGTAACTTCGTGTACACACGTCGGATTGAAACGAAACTTACGCCATTAGACTCATAGCAATACGCTGGTCCTGTGACTCAAGTTTGGTTCGATTCTGAGAACGTCGACAAAATTGCGTATCGTGGGCCCCGCGGCTCTACTTGACGGGCGACTTTGTGATCGGCTCATCGAAATCCAGTTCTGGACATTTCGTTGGGTTCGTATCGTTGTTTTGAACTTGTGGACACTAAGTTTGACGAATTTGGAGAACATTGTCCCTAACATATTTTTCGGTGCGAAGTGGGCCATATGTAGACCCCGCTTTGACCAAGAACTGTCATTTTTCCCCTTATGTCCAAATTGGACTCAAGGACATGCATTTCTAGCTATTTGATATTTTTTAAATTTGATGGTGATGTTTATTTCAGCAACCGGAGGAGTACCTGCAAGTCCTACTGGTACCAGAGCTACAGTTGGAGTCAGAACCCCAGACAAGTGTACCTTCCCAAAACTTGCAGTACCTGTTCATATTGTTGTCTTGATTTACTTATATGTTGTACATGCTTAACCTAGGACCATGTGACATTACTTAGCGTCTGAATAATATTCGGGTGTCAACACTGTATATAGGGTTGTGTAACGTCACCTAGAGATGGATATCGAGACCCTATACATTCTCGTGCTTGCATTATCAAGTACGTCATAACCCAGGACACCCGATACTATTCATGAGACAGAATTTTCCTGAGATATTCATGGTGATTCTGTATAGGTTACAGGTTTTATGACATATTCTTTTGCTTAGATATTATATGACTTAGTGCATTAGATATGATCTCGCATGACATGGACATGAGACGTGTGATTACATTGGGTGGGGAGAGACACACAGACTCCGGGCTGATTATATATATAAACCCTTATTAATGCGGTGCTCAAGACTCTAAAATCGAGCTTGACCCATTACGTGATATTACCGCTATCGGCTCCCCGACACCGAGCTTGTAGTGGTCTCAGCCTGAGTTTTAGTAATGCTCTCATCTTGCATTTCACTTAGCTGGTTATATAGTTTACCCTATTTGATTCATTTATTGCTACACTGCATTTATTTTGGCTTGAGTTATTTTGTACCTTGATATGTCCCCTGAGGACCTGGATCCGGATTATGTCCCCAGGATTAGCAGACGAGATCTACCCCGAGGTATACGGAACAGGAGCATTAGCAGGAGCAGAAGCAAGAATAGTAGCAGGCACTAGAGCAGTACCAGATCTAGAGGACGAGGTGATTGCCGAGGATTTCTCCTGAGTATATGTTTCTTTTATACTCAGTCTTTGATGCTATTAAAATTCTTGTTTAATGAACAATTATATCAGACTTGTTATCGGGTTGTTTCCCGATTTATTTACTTATGACTTGATGATGATTATAATTTTCTTTTGTGGATATTGTTGTATTCATTCTGTAGATGATTTTAGTAGACCCTTATTGTTGTACTACAACTTAAGTACATCCCGATGGGTCCATTAAATTGGGTTTGCCCATCGGTGTGTGCTGCTGGCCATTGCCACGTGGCTAGTCCCTCGATATTTTTGGGACTGGGGCGTGACATGTGGTAAAGAAGTGGCAAGCCTTTGGATCAAAGCTTGTGTTTCACTGATAGTGGATTCAAACTCTGAGCTTGAGTTCTCGGGACTAGACTAGTCCTCCATGAAGGAAACCAGTATACATCTTGGTGTTTGGATCTTCTCTTTCTTACTCTATTTACGTTCTGTATTATTATATCTCTGATTATTTAATCTGTTAGTAGTTGCTTCCTGGACTTAGCCTTAATCAGTTTTTAATTGGTCACTATAGACACATAACTCTATTCACCCCCTCTAGAGTTGCCTACACGTTATTTCAATTTGTATCAGAGCTAGGTTTTCTTGATAAATGATTAACACCCTAGAGCATATGTATGGCAACTGCACGACCAATTTACACCAACAGTGGTAAAGGCCAGTCCACAAATAAGCCACCCTATTTGACGGTACCAACTACACGTACTAGAAGACACGTATAAGTTTTTATTTAAAATTACTAGAATTTGACCTATTGACCATAATTATAGAGGGTTATAGGAGGACTGCTAGAATTGTCATTGATGGAAATCTTGTAGAGAAACCCCATGACAAATATACAGACCTAGAGAAGAAATAGGCAAGTCTAGATGCTAGGGCTATTAATGCTCTCTTCTATGATATAGACAAGACTGAATTTAATAGGGTATCCACCTGCACTTCTTCACATGAAGTATGAAAGCTTCTAGAAGCAATCCACGAAGGAACCACCCAATTGAAGGAGTCAAAAATTAGTCGATTAACACAGGAGTATGAGGCATTCAAGATGAAGTCCAACGAGACGATCACACAAATGTTCACCAGATTTCTTGACATCGTCAACCCGCTATCTTCCCTCGGCAAAGACTACACCAACCATGAGATGATTCGCAAGGTTCTAAGGTGGCTCACAAAGAACTGGAACACCAAAGCCACAGCGATCATCGAAGGCAATGATCTCACCACTATATTACTAAAGACTCTGATGGGCAAACTAATGACGCATGTGCTCGACCTCAAGTACTTTTAGGATACTGCTCCAAAGGAGAAGGAGATCGCTCTAAAAGCTTATCACCGGAAGGCTCTCAACAATAAAATAGACGATGATGATTCTGAAGGTGAAGATCAAGCACTGATTTTTCAAAAAGTTCTTACGATTCAACCGAAGGAAAAAGGAATAACAAGAAGACGATGATGATGATCCTATCTACTACGGCTACAAGAAGACGCGATACATCAAGATGGACAGCCCAACAGCCAAGGAGGGGAATCGGTACTAGAAATCACACAAGAATCCATTCTATCAGAAATATACCAATACCAGCATATGGCATGAAAGTGAGGACAGTAACTCAGAAGAAGAGAAAACTCCCAAAGAAGCTGCAAACGTCTGCCTGATGGCAACCTCTAACAAGGTAATAGAAAATCAGCTTGATAATTTTACTTTTGATAAGTTATCGAATTCTTTCAGTGATCTTCTTAAAGATCATAGAAAGTACTCGATAAATATAAAAATGCAAAAGCTGAGTTTTATACTCATAAGATTGAGATACATAGGCTATCATGCTTATTAAATGATATAAGAGAAATACCACCCACGAAGGACACTGAGGAGTTATCCAAGCTGAAATTAAGCTTACCCGATGTTGAAACATTTGTTAAGAAACAGACACAAGATCTTGCCAAACTCAATGAAGAGCTTATGGCAGAGAAAAAGAAGTATAATATGGCAACAGTCAGAATTAGTGCTTTAATTGCCAAATATGATGAAATATATACTACTTCGAAAAAATTAGAGATCAAGCTGGGCAAACAGGTTATTCAACCTCAAACTCAGTCTTATACTAAAAATACATACACTAGGCATGTGACATATCACAAGACTGCACGGCCTAAGAAAGCCAAACAAACACATGGAGCTCACAATCATGATTTCTTGTACACCTATTCACATAAAACACGTCAGCCACCTACACAAAGACACATTTACTATTCTGCTCCTAAAATAAATATGCATGCTACCTGTCACTATTGCGGTAAACATGGGCATATATCATGATAGTGTAGAATTAGGAGACTAGTAGATTTAAATTTATATGCATGAGTGCCAAAAACTAATATTTCAGGAACCTCTAGAACATGGGTACCAAAGGTCACATCTACTCATGTTGTAGGTGGACCTTCCTTCTTATTCACGAAGCAAATGGATTCTCGATAGTGGATGCTCGCGACACATGACTAGAGATGCTAATATATTCACAACACTATCGATGAAGAAGGAAGGAGATGTATCCTTCGGCAATATCTGAAAGGTTATATAATAGGTAATGATACAATAGGTGATTCCCCCTCACTTGTCGTTAAGGATTTCTGTTTAAGTAACAGAGTTAAAGCATAACTTGCTCAACATCAGTCATCTTGCTGACAATGGTTATGTATTAACTTTGTGAATAAAAGCTCTATTTTGATAGATCATCAGGAGACATTAGGTTTAGAATTCATTAATACTGAACATCAGCTAGCAGACATTTTTACTAAGCCACTAGCCGAAGATCGTTTTAACTTTCGTCGTTGGGAATTGGGAATTTAGGATGAAAATGCAATAAAATAGATTTACTTTGCATCAACATTTTCAAACTTATTATTCACATATGCTACACTATTTTGGGTACAAGCCAAAAGGGTCCTTCTATCACAGAGGTGTAAACAGCCTTAAACAGCACGGTATTTAAGTATCTTCGGACCACCGCTAGTTAGGAACCAACCCCGACAGCTAACATGAGATAGTTATGCATGCGTTGGATAATATTTCGCATATTTTATCGCACTTTCTAACTATTGTTATGGAATTCAAATTTTAAAATTTATAATTTTTGACTATCTTTTCTGCTTCTTGATAGTTATGGCAGACTACTTTTTGGATACTGCTGACGATATTCACCTTTAATTTTACTTAGTTTAGTTTTACTTTTGCACTATGTAGTTTTTGTTTGCACTTTGACTCTTTATTTCTATTAGACATATGATGTAGTTTATGACTATTAGACATTTGACTATGTTTTGTTTGGTTATTTCATTCAACATGCTTAGTTATATTACAAATATACATGCTATGTTACTCTTTCACTTTGTCAATGATTGTTCCTTTACGGGGGAACAAATCTATTTTGCCAAATGACAAAGGGTAAGAAAAAGCATATGCTATTGATATTTGCTTGATTATGATATGCTATAATTTATATGTTGTCTATGTTATGCGTCTGGATTATGTCGACATACTATGTGGATATTCACTATTTGCGGGGGAGCTACTTCTTTCAAACCATAAAATATCCTTTATGTTTCCTTCAACATGTGTCCAGGTATGAATATTGACAAATACAAATATCAGTTTATCAATTATCAAAATGGGAGAGATTCTTAACCCAAAACTGGATCACAGTCAATCTAATTTCGATAATTAACACATTGATATCATCTATGACTCAATACGAGTCATCGACAGCTGGACGTGACATCAACAGACTTCATCAAAAGTCTGTTACATCTTTGTTGTATAGTTCAGAGTCTATAACTTTATCTTTGTTTGAGTCTAAAAAGTATGTACGTTGAGTCGTACTATGGCATAACAACTCATCAACATATTTCCCATAGCTCCACCAAACAGACAAACAAGCATTGAACCCAACTAAACCAAACCAAACCAACTTAAACCCAACCAACAGAGCTTCTGGTCTAAGACAAACTGAACTCGGGCAGAACTCGGTCCCTGACCGAACTCGGGCCGAACTCGGTTCCCTTAAAATTAGCAACCTAATTTTTCACTCTACCTGGTTACTCGCTGTCAACCGTTCAAATTTTTGAACGTTAAGGGTCAGAATTCGGGCCGAACTCTATCCCCAGACTAGTATAAAAAGATAATAATTTCTCTTATTTCAAATCATCTCTCAAGATTTCAATCATCTAAGCTCTATACATTCTAAGCCTTTCTCTGAGCCACACTCTTCCAAATCTCCTTATCCACAACTTCCTAATCCCCAAGGTACCTCGGTACGATTCAGCTAGAAGTTGTACAAGAGTTATAAAGTGTTCTCACTTGGTGTAAGCCCCCTCATTTTTAAATAGGATTATTTTGGTATATTTTAAATTATTTTATTTAATTTAAATAGAATAGAGTAGTAATTTCTAAAACTTTTTTTAGATATATGACCATTTGCCATGGCTTTCATATTTTGAGCAATGCACGACCTTTTTCCTTCCAACAAAATTTATAATAATAATTTTTATTGAGTCTAATATAGTTGGAACATGGATGTTGCAATTATTTGATCTTCCCCTTGCTCCAAAAATATTAAAGAACGTCAAGAATTACGGTGACCGTAAAATTGTCTCCTTTTGACAAGAAATTGACCCAAACCCAACCCAAACACATGTAGGCATGTAGTGCATCCTAAATATTTCCAAGTAAATATATATATATATATATATATATATATATATATATATATATATATATATATATATATATATATATATATATATATATATATATATATATATATATATATATATATATATATATATAATATTTAAATTAATTTATTCTATTTATAGAAGTTCTAACTATAGAAAGTTGTATAGGTAGCAACCTAGTTGGCAAATAACTACCTAACCACTTCCCTAACCAACCCAACAACCAAAACTTATCCAAACCTAACCATAACAACCAAACCCACCCTCAATTTTTTGGCCAAGAGCACCCCCCTGGCCGAACTCCCTTAGCAATAGGAGAACCACCTCCTATGTTTAAATCTATTTAAGAAGGCCTTATATATATTAACTTACCACTAAACCCTAACCCTAACCATATCAAATCACCTTCCCAAAGCTAGCCGACCCCTTTCCCCTCTCCCTCACGCATAGAACAACCCCCTCCCCCTTGCCTCTCTCACCCTCATAACATCATCTCCTTCACCAAAAATCCCCTCCTCTCTTCCAAAACCTCCACTTTTCATCATCCTTCCACCATCTCTCCATCCAAACACCATTAAACCTTCAAGAAAAACCCCATCTTCTCCATAAAAATATCAAAAACCCTTTTCATCATCAACAACCCATCATAAAGGGAGTATCAAGCCAAGCACAAACAAGGAGGAGTGTACTTGGACAAGAAGAAGCACCATCCTCCAATCCTCCAACCGTTTCGGTAAACCTTTATCCTTCTTTCTCAAATCCTATGGCATGATACTTTTAGGTTATGTCAAATTAATGATTTAGAACCCATGTTTTTCCATCTTGTCCCCATATTAGAATATATGGAAGTTTCATGATGGTTTGGTGATAATTTACTTGTCGGTAGAACTAGTTTAGGACTTTTGATGCGATTACTTGAGGAAAACATATTAATTATTAAAATTGAATTAATTGGTGTTTAATTCCTGGAAAATAAGTATTTTTAAATTAATTCTCTGATATTTTAATGTCAAATCTGAACCCTATAATTAAGGGCCACTAGCCTAGGTTTTCGGGTGACTTTATAACATTGTTTTGCTAGTAAATAAATGATATTTTAGATAAAATAAATAGGTGAATATTTTTTGAGATTAGAATAGAATATAATAGGATATAAATTTATTTTTAATAAATATAAACTATAATAATGGATTGTCTATGTCTCGAACAAGTTTCAGACAAAACTAGTTAACCTAAAGTGGCCAAAATCTTAAAATATATTAATTTTGTCAAATCTGAAAATTACTGCTAAAATAAATTATATAAATCATGTTTAAATCTGGAATATATAATTTATTATGATTTATGGTCATTTCCTTTAATTGGGGACTTAAAATTAATTTTTGGAAGTAAAAAAAAAACTAAGAAACTAGGTCTCTATACCTTGTAAAAGTCAGCAAAGTTGTTAGGAATAATAATGGGATTAGTTTTGCATGGTATCAAAGAAATTATAGAATTAAGTTATAAATTACAAGAATTCATGATTTGGACCCTTAAGTATTTAATTGGTGTTTAGGTTAATTGAATTTCGAAGGAGTGGACGCGGGATCATCTTTACCATCACTGCCTGCAGAACCATGCAAGTGTACATTGCCATGATATTTACAGTTATACATTATTTATTTGATATTATGTATGCATTAGATATTATAATTGTGTGGCTTGGTTGTTGTACTTGTTGAGCCTAGGGCCGTTATACGATACTTTGTGTCCGGACAAGATTCGGGTACCGACATCCTCTGCGGAGTCGAATATCGTAGTTAGAGAGTCATTCCTTCGAACCCATGATTTGTGCATATGTTATTTACACATCCGACCATAGGACACCTGACACGATATTCATGTGGCAGAGTCTTTCTCGACTTGTTCGTGGTTCTTGGACTCTGGTTAGGACTACAGGATGCATGCTATAGTGATACGAATAGTTATACATATTGACTATGACTTGTGCTAATAGTTAGAGGTCATGAGCTTGCGTGTCTTGATGGAGACGTGAAATTACATTGGGTGGGGAGAGTCTTCATCGTGCTCTGGACATATTTTACTATTACTATTTATGTGTATTAGGCTTTAGGTTCCCTATGCGAAATCTAAGGTATTATATTTATGTATACAGCTTCCTCCTGGTTTTCCCACACGGAGCCTTGAATGTACTATTAGATTACGAAAGTTTCCTTGGAGATCTTCCGTGAGTACCAGCCCGGGGTACGATACCATGCCCTCATTTGTATATCACATAGTTGGTTGTTGTAGCTTTTCCCAATTTTTATAATACTATATTTTTACTTCTGCTTGAGTGTTTATTGTACCTTGCTTTGTCCCCTGAGGACCTGGATATGGATTATATCTCCAGGTATTAACGAGGTTTATCATGAGGTTTATGGGTCAGGAGCTGATATCGGAGTAGTACCAGCAGCCGAGGATGAGGTGGTACTGGAGGACTTTTCTTGAGTTCTCGGATTATCTTTATGTTTGAT
Organism: Iris macrosiphon; assembly: GCA_036927795.1. NCBI lineage: Eukaryota > Viridiplantae > Streptophyta > Magnoliopsida > Asparagales > Iridaceae > Iris > Iris macrosiphon. Next base: position 145,618,718 of record JAYESA010000004.1, read on the forward strand.
GCCATGTGATTCTTAGTTGTGGATTTGGATTCTTTATCTCTCATTATTTTGGTACAGGTTATTCCCCCGTAATATTATTGATTATATTGTGATAGACAGTTTCTTTTTATGTCATTGATGGTTGAGACTGGTTAATCATATTTACTCTTGTTTATGAATTATTGGATGAGATTAGATACATAGACTATGACATATATTGTAGACCATTATTGTTGATTACAGCTTAAGTACACTCTAAAGGGTCTATTAAATTGGGTTTGTCCATTAGAATTGTGCTGCTGGCCATTGCCACGTGGCTAGTCCCACAGTATTTTGGGACTTGGACGTGACATAGTTTTGTGGTGGCCCATGCAGGTCTACAAATATATTGCTTTTGTTCCAACTAAGGGACTGAGCAAGCCTGCAATTAGGATAGACTAATAGGATCTTATCCACAAATTGACACATCCTTGACCTCTATATCGTATTCGAATTTAATCTCTTGACTTGCATCATGCTTTGATTCGTCTGTGTTGTCCTCATAATTAATTGTGTACAGAGTAATGGATCCACGAGCTAGCAATGAGACGCCCGCAGATACACCACCAGGTGTTGTGGTTACCTACGACGACGAGGTAACACCATGGGGTGGAGATCCATCCACTCTATAAAGAAATCCTGCATATCAACCCGCCTCGAGGTTCCGGAGAGACGACATTCCACTACCACCGTAATTCACTCCCTCGATACCACTGCTACCAGCTTTCCTTCCAGGGCAAACTATGGATGGGCATCAGTTACTCCAGGTGTTCTATGCAATGATACAAACCCAACAGCAGATTCAACAAGAGGCCCAACAACGCCAGGCAGAGAACTTGAGGGAGAGTATAGTGACAGCTCTAGAGCGGACAACACCACCAGTTAGATAGCCATCGACGGGATCCATCTCAAACTTCTGCCAAATAAGGTTACGTACCTTTTCAGGGCAAGGAAGAGCCCACTGAAGTTCATGAGTGGCTAACCAACACCCAACACCAATTGGAAGCAGCTGAGCTTCCGAGGGAGCGCTGGATGACTGTCATCAGGATGCAGTTGACGGACAATGCACATCACTGGTGGCTCTCTAAAGAGAAACAACTTGGGCCAGACTGAGTTACTTGGAGGAGTTCTCTAGACTCTTTCAAGAGATGTACATTCCATCTACTGCTCGAGCAAAACTTCAAAAAAAGTTTAATCGCCTCACTCAGGACAATATGACAGTGGAAGAGTATAATGCGGAGTTCATACGATTGAGCCGCTTCCCCCGACGTTGATCCCGACAGAGGAAGAAAAAGCAAAAAAATTCTTTGACGGGCTGAGATTTGAGTTACAGAGACAGATTGGCTCTGTTGCACCCACTTCTTATATGGACGTCCTTACTGCAACTCGACGCATGGAACGCATCCACAGGAGGGAGTCTAGCCTAAAGTATCCATATATAGACCCATCTCGAGTACCACAGGGAAGTCAAGTGAAGCGACCTTCGATGCCTCAACCACAGCGAGCAACCCAAAATACCCCTACTTGTAACTACTATGGCAAGATAGGACATGTTGCAAGGGATTGTAGACGCAAGTTGGGACTATGTCTAATTTGCGGTAGCCAGCATACAGCCAGAGATTGCCAAACGCGTCAAGCAGGAGCGCCAATGGAACACCGACCCACTTTACCAGCACCGAGGCTGGTCCAGCAGCCACAGAGACCAGCGTATCCAGCACCAAGAGCACCACAGACAGAAATTGGAGAAGCCAGACCACCAGGACCGGAAGGATATCAACCGAGGCCACCCTTGGCACCATAGACAATATTTTTTCAGCAAGTACAGCAGCAGAGAACACCAGCTCAGGGAAAAGGTCAGGCATTTGCCATGAATATTAAGGAGACGGAGACTATATGAGAGGTCATTGCAGGTACTATAATAGTTGCTTTATTACCTGCTACAGTATTATTTGATTCGGGAACATCTTATTTATTCATAGCCGCAAGTTTCATAGCCACCTATAAAGTAGCTATCTTACCTCTCCCGAAGACTATGAGAATTCTTACGGGAGGCGGTATCATCCCCGTTAGTGATACTTTTAGATCTTGTTCGGTAGTAGTTTGCGATCATGAGATGCAAGCTTAATTCTTGATTTTCTCCATGTCGGACTATGATGTAGTACTTGGTATGGACTGGTTGAGTTAGTACCAAGCAACTTTAGACTACCGGCGTGGATGTGTTATCTTTAGATCGCCAGGACATTCGGAGTTTGAGTTTCTTCGAGGAGCTAGAGAGCAGGGTGCCCAGCCTACTTCTAAGGCACTTATTGCAAAAGGGGAGCCAGAATACCCGAAGGTTATATCAGAATTTGTGAATGTATTTTCCGACGATCTTCCAAGCTTACCACCTGATCGGGAAATAGAATTCACTATAGAATTGACTCTAGGAGCATAGACCATTACCCCATCTGTGTACCGGTTAGCACCAAAGGAATTAGTAGAACTGAAGATACAGGTTAATGATCTTTTAGAGAAGGACTTTATTCGAGCCAGTGTTTCACCTTGGGGTGCTCCTATCCTATTTGTACCAAAGAAGGATGGAACGGTATGTTTGTGCATGGATTATAGAGCACTAAATGTTATAGCAATCAAGAACAGGTATTCTTTACCGTACATTGATGATATGTTCGATCAATTAAGTAGTGCTTGTGTATTCTCAAAAATTGATCTCAGATCCGGCTATCATAAGATCAAGGTATGGAAGGAAGATATACGAAAGACAGCCTTCAGGACCAAGTACGGCCATTATTAGTTCTTAGTTATGCCATTTGGTCTAACCAATGCCCCAGCTGTATTTATGAGCTTAATGAATAAGGTCTTCCACCAGTACTTGGACAAGTACGTGGTCGTATTTATAGATAAAATCTTGGTATACTCCAAAAACCACAAAGAATACGAGGAGCATCTTAGAATCATGTTGGAGATGCTAAGGCAAGAGAGGTTGTATGCCAAGCTCAGTAAATGTGAATTTTTCCTGGATAGAGTACCTTTTCTTGGACACATAATTTCAGGAGAAGGACTTTCAGTTGATCCAGAGAATGTTGCTACAATTGAGACATGGCCTACACCTACATCAATTACAGAGGTTAGGAGTTTTCTCGGACTTGTCGGATATTATCGAAGGTTTGTGCAGAATTCTCGAGGATTGCAGAGCCTATGACGCGATTGACATGTAAGGACCAAAATTTGTTTGGACAGAGGAGTTTCAGAAGGTCTTTGAAGAGTTGAAGAAGCGGTTAACGACTGCACCGGTCTTGACCCTTCCGTCAGGATCGGGAGAATTTGTAGTATATAGTAATGTGTCAGGAAGTGGATTAGGGTGTGTTTTGATGCAACATGGCAAAATTATCGCTTATGCATCATGACAGTTGAAGGTGCATGAGAAGAACTACCCAACGCACGATCTTGAGCTAGATGCGGTAATTTTTGCATTGAAGATATGGAGGCACTATCTTTATGGAGAGCGAGTGGAGATTTTTACTGATCATAAGAGTCTAAAGTATGTATACACTCAGAAGGAGCTCAACTTGAGGTAGAGGTGATGGTTAGAATTGATGATTGATTACGATATAGATTTGCAGTACCATCCAGGCAAGATAAACGTCGGAGCAGATGCACTCAACAGGAAGACCACGGCTTATTTCTTGACAATGCAGCCCGAGCTATTAGAGGACCTTCAGGAGCTTGGGATAGAGGTTATTCTGCCAGGACAAGGAGGACAGTTGGCTAACCTTGAGGTTCAGTCTTTACTAGTTTAGAGGATCAAGACGGGTTTGCCGACAGATGCTAGATTTCAGAGACTAAGAGAAAGAACGGAAGCCGGTATGCAGATGGGACTTCGGATCCATGAGGACAAAACATTAACGTATGGAAATTGCCTATATGTATCGAATGGAGAATTGAGAGAGGAGTTGATGAAGGAGGCACATAGCTCTATTTACTCTATTCATCCGGGAGGTACGAAGATGTACCGAGATTTGAGGCAGTATTACTGGTGGCATGGAATGAAAAAAATATTGCACGGTTCATGGTAAAATGTTTGGTCTGTCAGCAAGTTAAGGCCGAGTATCAGAGGACCGCGGGTATGTTACAGCCACTTCCCATCCCTGAATGGAAGTAGGAACATATCACCATGAACTTCGTTGCAGAATTTTCGAGAAGCTCCAATAGGAAGGACTCAGTGTGGGTTATTGTGGACCGTCTCACAAAGTTGACACATTTTTTTCTGTTCAGAGTCGGACAGTCCACAAAGATTCTAGCTGACATGTCTATGCGACTGATTATGGGGTTGCATGAAGTACCATTTAGTATTGTATCGGATCGTGATTCAAAATTCACATCCCACTTTTGGCGGAGTATGCAGGAGAGTTTAGGCACTCGGCTCAAGTTCAGCACTGCGTACCATCCGTAGACAGATGGCCAGTCAGAGCACACGATACATATCCTAGAGGATATGTTATAATCTTGCATTTTAGACTTTAGAGGGTCTTGGGAAGACCATTTGCATCTGGTAGAGTTCTCCTACAATAATAGCTATCAGGCGAGCATCCAGATGGCACCTTTTGAGGCATTGTATGGTAGGAAGTGCAATTCTCCTATATGTTGGAGTGATATAGGTTAACGATAGATACTCGGTCCAGAGTTGGTGAAATAGACAATTGACAAGGTGAAGCAAATCCAGAGCCATCTTCGTGCAGCCCAGGACAGGCAGAAGCATTGGACAGACACGCACCGACGACCTTTAGAGTTCAAGGAAGGCGAGCACGTATTTCTGAGGATCTCACCAACTCGAGGCACCATTAGATTCGAAAATAAGGGCAAGTTGAGTCCAAGGTACATTGGTCCTTTTGATATCATGGAGCGTATTGGTGAGGTGGCGTATCATATTGTATTACCCCCATCTCTAGAGGGAGTGCATGATGTATTCCATATCTCACAGTTGAGGAGGTACGTGACCGACCCAAGCCACGTAGTTGATCATTCTGAGATTACGGTAGGTCCGAGTTTGAGATATGAGGAGCAGCTCGTGGGAATACTGGATAGTAGTGAGAAGAGCTACGAGGTCAGACGATCAGACTGGTTCACGTAGCTTGGAAGCATCACTTTCCAGGTGAATCTACTTGGGAGCGAGAGGATGTCGTATGACAGAGTTATCCTCACTTATTCGAGGATGCAGGTATGGCCTTAGAACTGTCGTGGTTATTATGTCATTATAGCTTCATATAGTAGCTTTATTCTTAATTGTGATAACGTAATTCTTTTAAGGTGGGTAGATTGTAAGCCCCCTCATTTTTTAATAGGGCTATTTTGGTATTTTTCAAATTATTTTATTTAATTTAAATAGATTAGAGTAGTAATTTCTAAAACCTTCTTTTAGATATATGACCATTTGCCATGGCTTTGATATTTTGAGCAATACACGACCTTTTTTCTTTCAACAAAATTTATAATAATAATTTTTATTGAGTCTAATATAGTTGAAATATGGATGTTGCATTTATTTGATCTGTCCCATGCTCCAAAAATATTAAAGAACGTTAAGAATTACGGTTACCGTAAAATTATCTCATTTTGACTAGAACTTGACCCAAACCCAACCCAAACACATGTAGGCATGTAGTGCACCCCAAATATTCTGAAGTAAATATTATATATATATATATATATATATATATATATATATATATATATATAATATTTAAATTAATTTATTCTATTTATAGAAGTTCTAACTATAGAAAGTTGTATAGGTGGAAACCTAGTTGGCAAATAACTACCTAACCACTTTCCAAACCAACCCAACAACCAAACCTTATCCAAACCTAACCATAACAACAAACCCCACCCTCATTTTTTTGGCCAAGAACAGCCCCCTCTTGGCTGAACCCCCTTAGCAATAGGATAACCCCCTCCTATATTTAAATCTATTTAAAAAGGCCCTATATAAATATCAACTTACCACTAAACCCTAACCCTAACCAGATCAAATCACCTTCCCAAAGCTAGCCGACCACTTTTCCCTCTCCCTCAAGTGTGGAACATCCCCCCTTGCCTCTCTCACCCTCACAACATTATCTCATTTACCAAAAATCTCCTCCTCTCTTCCAAAAGCTCCAATTTTTATCATCCTTCCACCATCTCTCCATCCAAATACCATTAAACCTTCAAGAAGAACCCCATCTTCCCCATAAATATATCAAGAACCCTTTTCATCATCAATAACCCATCACAAAGGGAGTATCAAGCCAAGCACAAACAAGGAGGAGTGTTCTTGGACAAGAAGAAGCATCATCCTCCAATCTTCTAACGGTTTCGGTAAATCTTAATCCTTCTTTCTCAAATCCCATGGCATGATACTTTTAGGTTATGTCAAATTACTCATTTAGAACTCTTATTTTTCCATCTTATCTCCATATTAGAATATATAGAATTTTCATGATGGTTTGGTGATAATTTACTTGTCAGTAGAACTAGTTTAGGACTTTTGATGTGATTACTTGAGAAAAATATATTAATTATTAAAAATAAATTAATTGGTGTTTAATTACTGAAAAATAATTATTTTTAAATTAATTCTATGATATTTTAATATCAAATCTGAACCCTATAATTAAGGGCCACTAGCCCAGGTTTTCGGGTGACTTTATGACATTGTTTTGCTATTAAATAGATAATATTTTGGATGAAATAAATAGGTGAATATTTTCTGAGAATGGAAAAGAATATAATAGGATATAAAATTATTTTTAATAAATATAAACTATAATGATAGATTGGCTATGTCTCGAACAAGTTTCGGACAAAATTTGTCAACCTAAAATGGCCAAAATCTTGAAATAAGTTAATTTTGTCAAATCTGGAAATTATTGCTAAAAAAATTATATAAATCATGTTTAAATCTGGAATATATAATTTATTATGATTTATGGTCATGTCCTTTAATTGGGGACTTAAACTTAAATTTTGGAAGTCAAAAAAACCAAGAAACTATGTCTCGATACCCTGTAAAAGTCGGCAAAGTTGTTAGGAATAATAACAGGCTTAGTTTTGCATGGCATCAAAGAAATTATAGAATTAAGTTATAAATTACAAGAATTCATTATTTGGACCCTTAAGTATTTAATTGGTATTTAGGTCAATTGAATTCCGAAGGAGTGGACGCGGGATAATCTTTACCATTACTGACTGCAAAACCAGGCAAGTGTACCTTGCCAAGATGTTTACAATTATATATTATTTATTTGATATTATGTATGCATTAGATATTATAATTGTGTGGCTTGGTTGTTGTACTTGTTGAGCCTAGGGCCGTTATATGATATTTTGTGTCCGGACAAGATTCGGGTACCGACATCCTCTGCGGAGTCGAGTATCGTAGTTAGAGAGCCATTCCTTTGAACCCATGATTTGTGCATATGTTATTTGCATATCCGACCGTAGGACACCTGACACGATATTCATGTGGCAGAGTCTTTCTCGACTTGTTCGTGGTTCTTGGACTCTGGTTAGGACTACAGGATGCATGCTATAGTGATACGGATAGTTATACATATTGACTATGACTTGTGCTGATAGTTAGAGTTCATGATCTTGCGTGTCTTGATGGAGCCGTGAGGTTACATTGGGTGGGGAGAGTCTTCATCGTGTTCTGGTTATATTTTACTATTACTATTTATGTGTATTAGGCTTTAGGTTCCCTATATGAAATCTAAGGTATTATATTTATGTATACAGCTTCCTCCTGGTTCCCCCACACGGAGCCTTGAGTGTAATATTAGATTACGAAAGTGTCCTTGGAGATCTTCCGTGAGTACCAGCCTGGGGTACGATACCATACTCCCATTTGCATATCACATAGTTGGTTGTTGTAGCTTTTCCCAATTTTTATAACACTATATTGTTTACTTCTGGCTTGAGTGTTTATTGTACATTGTGATGTCCCCTGAGGACCTGGATTTGGATTATGTCCCTAGGTATTGATGAGGAGGTTTATCCTGAGGTTTACGGGTCAGGAGCTAATATGGAGAAGTACCAGCAGCCGAGGACGTGATGGTACTGGAGGACTTTTCTTGAGTTCTTGGATTATCTTTATGTTTGATGCCCTGTGATTCTTAGTTGTGGATTTGGATTCTTTCTCTCTTATTATTTTGATACGGGTTGTTCCCCGTAATATTTATTGATTATATTGTGATAGACAATTTTTTTTATGTCATTGATGGTTGAGACTGGTTAATCATATTGACTCTTGTTTATGACTTGTTGGATGAGATTAGATACATAGACTATAACATATATTGTAGACCATTATTGTTGATTACAGCTTAAGTACACTCTAAAGGGTCCATTAAATTATGTTTGCCCATTAGAGTTGTGTTGCTGGCCATTGCCACGTGGCTAGTCTCTCGGTATTTTGGGATTGGGGCGTGACACTTGGAATATTACAAGTTTTGCCTCTGCGAAGTTGAAGTAGTCGAGCGCTTCAGATCAAAATCTCGTGTTGTAAAGAAGTAGCAAGCCTTCGAATCAAAGCTTGTGTTTCACTGATAGTGGATTCAAACTCCGAGCTTGAGTTCTCGGGACTGAACTAGTCCTCTATGAGGGAAACCAGTATACATCTTGGTGTTTGCATTTTCTCTTCCTTACTCTATTTATGTTTTGCATTATTATTAATCTGTTAGTAGTTGCTTCCTGAACTTAGCCTTAATCAGGTTTTAATTTGTCACTATAGACACATAACTCTATTCACCCCCTCTAGAGTTGCCTATACGTTATTTCAATTGGTATCAGAGCCAAGTTTTCTTGATAAAGGATTAACACCCTAGAGCAGATGTATGGCAATTGCACGACCAATTTACACCAACAGTGGTGAAGGCCAGTCCACAAATAGGCCACCCCTATTTGACGGTACCAACTACACGTACTAGAAGACACATATGAGTCTTTATTTGAAATCACTATACTTTGACCTATGGGCCATAGTTATAGATGGCTATAGGAGGACTGCTAGAATTTTCATTGATGGAAATCTTGTAGAGAAACTCTATGACAAATATACAAACCTAGAGAAGAAACAGGCAAGTCTAGATGCTAGGGCTATTAATGCTCTCTTCTGTGCTATAGACAGGACTGAATTTAATAGGGTATCCACCTTCACTTCTTCACATGAAGTATGAAAGCTTCTAGAAGCGACCCACGAAGGAACCACCCAAGTGAAGGAGTCAAAAATCAGTCGGCTAACACAGAAGTATGAGGCATTCAAGATGAAGTCCAACTAGACGATCACGCAAATATTCACCGAATTTCTTAACATCGTCAACCTGCTATCTTCCCTCGAAAAAGACTACACCAACCATAAGATAATTCCCAAGGTTCTAAGGGGGCTCACAAAGAACTGGAACCCCAAAGCCACAGCGATCATCGAAGGCAATAATCTCACCACTAAGTTACTAAAGACTTTGATAGGCAAACTAATGACGCATGAGCTCGACCTCAAGGACTTTGAGGATACTGCTTCAAAGGAGAAGAAGATCGCTCTAAAAGCTCATCACCAGAAGGCTCTCAACAATGAAATAGACGATGATAATTCTGAAGGTAAAGATCAAGCACCGATGGTCCATAATTTCAAAAAGTTCTTGCGATTCAACCGAAGTAAGAAGGAATAATAAGAAGACGTTTATGAAGATCCTATCTACTACGGCTGCAAGAAGACGGGGCACATCAAGAAGGACTTGCCAACAAAAAAGAAAGGGAATCGGTATGAGAAATCACACAAGAAGCCATCCTATCAGAAGTATGCCAACACCAGCATATGGCAAGAAAGTGAGGCTAGTAACCCAGAAGAAGAGGAAACTCCCAAAGAAGCTACAAACGTCTGCCTGATGGCAACATCTAACAAGGTAATAGAAAATCAACTTGATGATTTTACTTTTGATGAGTTATCGGATTCTTTCAGTGATCTTCTTCAAGATCATAAGAAAGTACTTAGTAAATATAAAAATGCAAAAGATGAGTTTCATACTCATAAGATTGAGATACATAGGCTATCCTGCTTATTAAATAATATAAGAGAAACACCGCCCACGAAGGAAACTAAGGAGTTATCCAAGCTAAAATTAAGCTTATATTATGCTGAAATACTTGTAAAGAAATAGACACAATATCTTGCCAAACTCAATGAAGAGCTTATGGCAGAGAAAAAGAAGTACAATATGGCAACAGTCAGAATTAGTACTTTAATTGCCAAATATGATGAAGTGTATATTGCCTCTAAAAAGTTAGAGATCAGGCTGGGCAAACGGGTTGTTCAACCTCAAACTCATTTTTATACTAAAAATATATACACTAGACATGTGACACATCATAAGACTACACGGCCCAAGAAAGCCAAACAAACACATGCAGCTCACAATCATGCTTTTTTGTACACATATTCACATAAAATACGTCAGCCACCCACATAAAGGCACATTTACTATCCTGCTCCTAACATAAATATGTATGCTACCTGTCACTATTGTGGTAAACATGGACACATATCACGATAGTGTAGAATTAGGAGACTAGTATATCTAAATTTACATGCATAGGTGCCAAAAACTAATATTTTAGGACCCTCTAGAACATGGGTACCAAGGGTCACATCTACTCATGTTGTAGGTGGACCTTCCTTCATATTCTCAAAGCAAATGGATTCTCGATAGTGGATGCTCGTGACACATGACTAGAGATGCTAATATATTCACAACACTATCGATGAAGAAGGAAGGAGATGTATCCTTCGGCAACATCTGAAAGGTTATATAATATGTAATGGTACAATAGGTGATTCTCCCTCACTTGTCGTTTAGGATTTCTATTTAAGTAACAGAGTTAAAGCATAACTTGCTCAGCATCAGTCATCTTCCTGACAACAGTTATGGTATTAACTTTGTGAAAAATAAAAGCTCTATTTTGATAGATCATCAGGAGACATTAGTTTAGAATTCATTAACACTGAACATCAGCTAGCAGACATTTTTACTAAGCCACTAGCCGAAGATCGTTTTAACTTTCTTCATCGGGAATTGGGAATTTTGGATGAAAACACAATACAATAGATTTACTTTGCATCAACATTTGCAAACTCATTATTCACATATGCTACACTATTTTGGGTACAAGCCGAATGAGTTCTTCTATCATAGAGGCATAAATAGCCTTAAGCAACAAGGTATTTAAGTGTCGTCAGAGCACCGCTAGCTAGGAACCAACCCCTATAGCTAACCTGAGATAGTTATGCATGCGTTGGATATATTTCACATATTTTGTCGCACTTTCTATCTATTGTTGTGGAATTCAAATTTCAAATTTTATAATTTTTGACTATCTTTTTTGCTTCTTGATAGCTATGGTAGACTACTTTCTGGATACTGCTGATGATATTCACCTTTAGTTTCACTTAGTTTAGTTTTACTTTTGCACTATGTAGTTTATGTTTGCACTTTGACTCTTTATTTCTATTAGACATTTGATGTAGTTTATGACTATTAGACATTTGACTATGTTTAGTTTGGTTATTTCATTCAACATGCTTAGTTCTATTACAAATATACATGCTATGTTACTCTATCAGTTTGTCAATGCTTGTTCCTTTACGGGGGTGCAAATCCATTTTGTCAAATGACAAAGGGGGAGAAATAGCATATGCTATTGATATTTGCTTGATTATGATATACTATAATTTATGTGTTGTCTATGTTATGCGTCTGGACTATGCGAAAATACTATGTGAACATTCACCATTTGCAGGGGAGCTACTTCTTTTAAACCATGAAACAACCTTTATGCTTCCTTCAACATGTTTCCAGGTATGAATATTGATAAATACAAATATCAGTTTGTCAATTATCAAAATGGGGGAGATTGTTGACCCAAAAATGGATCACAGTCAACCTGATTTTGATAATTAACACATTAATATCAGCTATGACTCAATACGACACATAAACTGTTGGACGTGACATCAACAGACTTCATCAAATTACTGTTCATCTTTATTGTATAGTTCAGATTCTGTAATTTTATCTTTGTTTGAGTCTAGGAAACATGTACGTTAAGTCGCACCATAACAACTACTCAATATATTTCCCATAGCTCCATCAAACAGACAAACAAGCATTGAACCCAACTGAACCAAACCAAACCAACTTAAACCCAACCAACAGAGCTTCTGGTCTGAGACAGACCAAACTCGGGCCAAACTCGGGCCCTGACCGAACTAGGGCCGAACTCGGTCCCCTTAAAATCAGCAACCTAATTTTTTACTCTATCTGATTACGAGCTGTCAAACGTTCGAATTTTTGAACGTTAAGGGTTAGAACTCAGGCCGAACTCTACCCCCTAGACTAGTATAAAAAGAGCATAATTTCTCCCATTTTAAATCATCTCTCAAGCTTTCGATCTTCTAAGCTCTATATATTCTAAGCCTTTCTCTGAGCCACCCTCTTCTAAATCTTCTTAGCCACAATTTTCTAATCCCCAATGTGCCTCGGTACGATTCAGCTAGAAGTTGTGCAAGAGTTATAAAGTGTTCTCACTTGAAATTTTTTAAGTTTTGCCTCTGCGAAGTGAAAGTAGTCGAGCGCTTCAGATCAAAAGCTTGTGTTGTAAAGAAGTGGCAAGCCTTCATATCAAAGCTTGTGTTTCACTGATAGTGGATTCAAACTCCGAGCTTGAGTTCTCGGGACTGGACAAGTCCTCCATGAGGGAAACCAGTATACATCTTGGTATTTGCGTTTGCTCTTCCTTACTCTATTTACGTTCTGCATTATTATATCTCTGATTATTTAATCTGTTAGTAGTTGCTTCCTGGACTTAGCCTTAATCAATTTTTAATTGGTCACAATAGACACATAACTCTATTCATCCCCCCCCCCCTCTAGAGTTTCCTACACATTATTTAACAAAGAACTTTAATGACAACCTTCTATCTACTAAAATATTCATACATAAAAGAATAGAATTTTTGTTAATTGAACCTTTTGTTTTGAAATAACAAATTTTAATTTTATTATAATAAAAATAATGAAAGTTTTACCCTATATATAAGGAATCCAGCTTGTTAATGTAATTATTCCTTTCAAATAGTATTGTTGATAACAAATAGTTACCAATGTAGAAGCATGAAAAATATGCAGCCATGCGACCAACGTCCATGCACCCCAGAATAAAACTCAACAGATGTTGGACCGCATGGACACCATGCATCCCAAAAAAGTGACACACATGCGGTCCAAACAAGCATCCTGACAACTGGACATAGGTCGACCTGACATAACGTCCTAACAACAAAGATGGCGACTGACACATAATCCTGACAAAAAGTATTTTTCTGATCGCCTAGAAGGACGAGAACATACTAAGAGGCAGAAGTCCCAAGGATGGTGCAGAGCCACGACAATACGACAAAAAGATCTCATGCGGCTCTGGCCCATGCGTCCCAGACTCCATGCGGTCCATGCGTCTCTGGCCCACGCGTCCCAGACTCCATGCGTCCCATGCGACCCTGGCCCATGCATTCCAGACTTCATGCGGTCCATGCGTCTCTGGCCCCGTACGTTCCAGACTCCGTGCGTCCCGTGCGCCTTTGGCCATATGTGTCCCAGATTCCACATCGACCAAGTCTTATTGTTAGAACTGAGTGGTCCTCTCCAACCAAATAGCGGCCACATATCCATTTGACCAAGTCGTGCCTACACAGTTGAGAACCGCCCAGATACTCAGCAAACAATAAAATTCCAACAAATGTTCACGTGGCAACGGCGCCCGTATTCCCGTGGATGGTTTTAGCACCCTTCTGTTGAGAGGGGACACATGGCAAACCCCGCCATCCATGCGTCCTGAAATCTATGCGGCTACAAATATGACTATAAATAGTACGGTACCAGACTCGGACAAAGGGATGGCTGGCTATCTGCGAATCAACATTCAATGGAGAGAGAAGAACTTATGCATCGGATCGTCCACGGAGTAAAGAGATTTTCTACACTCCTAACCCTCCATCGTCACCTCCCAGAAAATAAATTTGTACTTAGATTATCTTCTAGGACTCTTCTTTGTACTTTCTTAGTTTGTTAATCAAATCTAGTTCTCCCAATTCTCGTTTTGATTTAAATGACAAACAATCAATTTTATAACTTTCTTGTAAAAGTTATCTTAAAGTACGATGATGTAAAGTTCTTGCAAAAAAAGTTACATAGGAGTTTTACGCATAGGTTATTGAAACAAACTCAACATCTCAAACTTATAATCTATACTACTGTATAATAAGAAAATTTTACTTTACCGTAATTTTTCTTCCAAACATGTCCTTACTTAACTTTATTAATTAAAATTGATCATTAAATTTAATAAAAACATGAACAATATAATTAATACTTATTATTAAAATATGTCCTTGCATTTTAAACAGTCAAATCAGAATGTAGGCAAGCGTCTTTACGTTTTTATGCGATCGAGTTTTTATGCTTAAGACAAATCTGCCCTCGCTTACGTAGTGTTGTATGGGTTAGGCAGATTGTCCTCCACACATAAAGAAATAAGTCAGTGACATATTTAAGATTTTACGTGTGGGCAGAGTCTCGTGTCTATGCGAGAATGAGTTTGGGCAGAGTTTCGTCTCTCCGCGAGAACAAAATTGGGCATCATTTCTTCTTTGTTAGAAGAACGAGAGAGAGGGTTTGTGAGTGCGCATCGTGTATATGTATTCTAATCTCTTCTTTTCTCTTTCATTTACACAATGTACAAAGTAAAAATGAAAGAAAAGAGTACAACAGTACGGGATAAGAAGAAAGAAAAAAAAAAAGGAAAATGAACTCCTCGGTCCTACTCGGCATGGCAGGGTGAGCCTCGTCTCCTATAACAGGTTGCCCACGTGCAGTGACAGGGGTGAAGAGACTTCCGCTTTGCGGCCTTCTTCTGAACATCTTGCTCTTAGGTGCCATTTCTGAGAGCTCGAGGAAGAAGATGAAGACGTGAACAAATTTTTTTGGGGCGTTCAGAATTCTCGAAAGAATAAAAGTTCCTCTCTCCCCTTTGTACCATATTTATAGGGGGAGAGGCTGACTCTTCATGGGTCACTGACGCCTCAATTTTTTTGAAATTAAATCAATATTAAATATTGATTGATAACGAGGCGGTGGGTAAATTGTGTTGACAGCGTGATTCTGTGAAGATTTGGCACAAAATACAAAGATTGTGTAACCCTTTGTCTTTTGAGCAGTTGACAACTAAGAGCAGACATCTAAGAAACAATCGAGTTTTAAGTCAAAGTACTATGCACGAAAAAAAAGTTTAATTTTTCTGTGCTCTTGATTCAAAGTATTTCGAATTATTGGACGCACGGAAGCGTTTGCCAACCCATCTGAGATAACCAATTCCATCTAACGAACACCAAGCACAGATAAAAACAATTATATGCCAGTGACTACGTCACACAAATTCTAACATTTATAACTCAGATAAAATTACAAGATTGACAAAAATCAATATTGAACCATTTGCCCTAATAGGTTCAACCCCCTCACCACACTCAAGAAGAAATGATATAGATTACAATAAAATCATTCACCAATCCGTATCAATTGTTTTAACCGAAGTTGACGACTCCTTGATTAGATAACTTCTTCCTTCTATCTTGGATGGCGAAGAACCCTAAGAGCAAAGAACGAACTCTCTCTTGGATTTTCTGTAGACGAGCACCTCGAATCTTAACTTTATGCTATTTTTTTAGTGTCTCCATCCTCACCAATATAAGTAGGATGAGAAATCTTATTTTATGTCTTAATAGGATTTTATAAATAGAAAACCCGAAAATAAGAATCCTATTACACCTAAAATAGCCCAACACCAATTATGGATGTCCAAATATGGTCAAATTAAATGTTTAATATAAATTTAAAATCTAATCAAATTAATGTACTTTTTCAAATCATATCAGATCAAATATTTTGACCATATTTGGGCTCCAAAATTTACCAAATCCATACTGGACTCCAACAATCTTTCCCTCCAATCTGACGAGAGGGTGTTGACCCCATGACTCCTCAACTGGAATATATGCATGTCGTCCCGCGACAGAGTTCCTTCTTCTCCATGCCACCGATCTTCGATCTCCCGAGCTGCTTTGCATCTTTCTTTGTCTCCAGGTACCCGACCGTCACGTCGATACTAGCTGTCATGTGTAGCACCTCATGTACCAATGGGATCTTGCCAACATCAATGACAAGACCAATATCTAAGTCCCTAACGATCAGCCTTACCATGATTCTTGGCTGGCTGGCCCCGACTTTCGTATTCCACCGAAATATGTTACCGTTCCGACGAGCTTCTTCACCCTTGGCTGGCCCAACCAAGCAGACGGTGCAGTTTTTCGGAGATTTAAACTCCTAAACCTGCCCACCTTCGTGTCTGACACTGAAGCACTCCGGTACACATGCATCCTCGAGCAAAATATCACGTATTATGCATGTTGGATGACCCACAACTCCCTCAGAACTTGGTTAATGGAGATGCACCTGCCTTAGATTAAGTTTGTTGTAAACCTTGATCTCCTCACTGGCTTTGACCTACTGAAATCGATGTTGCTTTGGGAAGCTTTGGCAAACCACATTTTACCAAAATCGGATCCGTAGAATAACCTCCACCTAGAGACCGACCAGCTGTCATGGGACCGACAGACTGACCCTTAATCTTTAGCTCATCACCATTCATCGCTTTGTCTCGATGAACCGAATCCTCTGTAATCCTCAAAGTATCTCGAAGACCCTCCAAGAAAAAGTTTTCGAAGATCCACCTCCTATCGAACACATCTCGAGCCTCCATCAGATGTCTGTGACCTACATGTACAACTCAGTGTCTTGAGCCTGTATATGCCATATGATAAATATCCTCGGGCCAGCTATTGGGAAGCCTCTATAAGCAACCAATCTTTGTTCCCAAACAAACTGTGACTTCCATCGTCAGTCGGCCTCCTCACCAAACCTAAGTTGTAGTAAAAACTTGGTACATGGCGCACACCCTTGAGAAAGAGATTCTCACCAAGCTCTGTTGTCAAGTGCATATCACCTATGCCTACAACTGTAATCTTTCCCTTCTTGCCCATCTTCATATGTCCAAACCTGTCGCCGTGGTTTGGCGTAAAGATCCTCCACCGTGGAGTGGCATGATACGACGCCCCCGTGTCCATGATCCAGTCGCCTTCATGATACATGCAACAAGGTTCCTCTACGTTGGTTACTCTGATGATAAGATCGCCCATAGCTGTTGTAACGCCCCGCAACCGCACGATGCGTTACGCTGAGTCGGATTGAATAAAACAAACGCTGGTTACATTTGATTTGTTGGATTTCGGGAAGAAGTATTGATTGAGTTAGTTTCATGTGCAGATGGCTAATAGAGTTCGATGGGAATCAGGTGTTCGTTCAGAATAGTACTGAGATAGATGGATGGGAGCGATAATGCCGTCTTCCTTAGTCCGATCGGTCGGATGATTTGGAGAGCACGGCCTGCTCGCACGGCCATACCAGTAGAGTAGATTGCGCTTTGCATCAGACCACGGGTTCAAAGGATTGGCCGTATCGGCAGGACATGCTTAACGGAATCAAATATTGTGAGTGGGCTCTTTCCCTTCTCCTCTACTCCTTCATGCATAATAATATGGAAAACACATAAAAGGCTTGAACACTTGGGCTGAAACTTGGGAATCACTACACTAAGGCGTGCATAGAGTGTACGTTATTTGCTTGGATAGGATTGTGACTTGAATTGATTTGCGCGTATGGCTAGTTGGAGCTAGAGTTGGATTATACACATGGGAAAGTTGGTTGAATTATTGGGCTTATGTTTGGACAGTTGGAATGATATATTGAGGCATTGGGAACATCGGGAATTCGGGCGAGCGAGCGTACATCCGTGCACGAGTATTACTTGGTCGCTTTGTCTTGTAAAGCGAGCAGTTATGGTTCAAAACCGAACAACTGCATCGGCGAGGGTATTGTGCCACTGTTGGGGCATTGTGCCACTGTTGGGCATTGTGCCATGGGATTATTCTGAGCGTGGGGTGTTGCACCCAATTTGAAATATTGTGTTGAGAAGCGGCATTGTGCCTATGGGCATAACTTAATATTTGGTGCCTTGGACTATATGTTGGAAGATTGGTTATGGATTATTTAGTTATGGATATTTTGGTTGGATACTTGGTTGAACGAGTCTAGAATCGCTTGGTGGGGCGAGAATGTTCGATCCTCTCGTAATACCTACTTGGTGTCTGCATGTCACAGACAACTTGTGCACAAGTTTTGCATTTCCTCGAAACGACATTTCCAGGGCACTGGAACCGTATCGATCCGGAGGGAAATATTTGATTCTTGCTAGTCACGATGCATTGCGGGACCTCCAGTGGGGCTTGCTACCCGGGCTGATAGGGCGCGCCGTGATGCTTGGAATATGTCATTTATGGCTTGGCCAGTGACTTCATATAGATAAGTGTTGGCTTGCTTTTCTTTTGTTGGTTTGGCTTCATGTAGGCGCGGCCACCTTACCTCAGCAAGAGTGTGCACTTTGAGATTGGATTGTAAACTTTGGTTGAGGATGGATATTGAGACTTTGATGATGGTTCATTTTGTTATCATGCAAGCGATGGCTTGAGTAGGACGGGTTGCATGCTAGAATCCCTCGAGTTGGTTATGTATTGCTTGTCGTTTGGATTGAGTTGAATGCTTGCATGCTTAAACTTCTTTACAACTTTCCTTAACATGTCATTTCTATGCCATGAAATGAATCTAGGATTCAACTAAAAAGATCACCATATAACTGTTTGCATTCACTATTTAATTAGTGTCGGCTTAGACGAGTGGGTTACCCCGCTCACCAGTACGGCTGTGTACTGACCCACGTTTGTGGGCATTATTTTAAGTACGCAGGTGTAGTGGTGCTGCTTGGATATACGAAACATGATGTATGAACTGTAAGTACCTTTGTGGTCCAGAGAAAGAGAAGAGTATTTCATCGCCTTCGTGGCATTTCATTTGGACCCTATCGAGAGCTTCGCTGCGTATACTCTGATGTGTGCTTGGTACACAATACTTGACTTTCGTTGCAACTTGGTTGTTTCAATGATAACTTTGGTGTTTAACAACATCGCCTTGTACGAGCACAACTCCGGGCTCGTACGATATCACGTCCCGAAGAGAACGATTGTCCTACGGGAGAGCTGCAACGTGGTGATTCACGTTCAGCGGGGACTATTGAGCTTGCGGGAGATTGGGGCGTGACAAATTGGTATCAGAGCGCCTGGTTCATTTCCTCGGACTTGGTCCTTCACTTCATCACAAACTCTAAATAACTTTCGCGTGTCGTTTAGCTCTTGGCTCTACTCGGTGCCGCATTGGATGTTTCATGCAATAAGTCTATATATTGCTGGTTGTGGCTGCATATTGTGCTTCGTTGTATTGCTTTTGTTAGTTTTCGTTAGATCTCTTAGCCTCGTTATGCGTTGTTGCATTCAAGCAGCAAGTTGGATGGCGTTGTTACATTTGTGCAATAAGTTGAGAGCTATCGTTGGGTTGGCTTGGCTTGTCGTTCAGGGAGTTCTGATTGCATCAGTGGATCAGTTGGTTGGCATACGAGATTTGGTTATGTGGCATCTCATGAGTAGAAATATTCGTTGAGAATGGATCGTTGCACGGGTTGCACGTGTAGCGATTGTATTGGGTAGAAGTTTAAATTTTGGCTGGGTGTATCACAGAGAGCGTTGCACGAGTTGCTCGTATGGCGCATTGGTTGAGCATGTTTGAGTTTGGCTTAGGAATATTAGGATAAGTTTGCACGAGTTGCTCGTACAACAAATGTGTAAAAAAATTTGATATTTGGGTTGGACTACTTGGAAGAGATCGTTGCACGAGTTGCTCGAGTAGCGAAAGTATCAGACGGTTTGAGAATAGCTGGAAGCATTGAGAATGGAACATAGCACAAGTTGCATAACGAGATTGATGGAAATAGTTGGATAATTCAGGCATTGGCTGAGTTTCGTGTCAGACTTGAGTTGGGGATGGCAGGATCACGTATAAGGGATGGTTCAAACGGATCTTGGATCAGTGCAAAAAAATCATAATGCGAGTAGCGACTTGATTCGGAGTGGTATATGGGATACCACATAGGAAGCAAGGCATTGGAGTATTTTGGCTGGACAAAAATGGGAATTGCCTCAACGGACTCGGGTAACGGGAATACAAGTTGGTTGGTGCACATCGGCTGAGTTGGGAAGAATGAAAATGGAGTAAGCGATTGTTGTATTGAGCAATCGAGAACGGACTCGTGCAAATGGAAGTATCATTGGGCTTAAGAGATGGACGAGATTGGAATGAACAGATGAGAGACGCTTGAGCGAAATGATGGGTTAATCGGAGGATAAGCGAGCACGGACTACGATTTTGGGCAACACATTTGAGCTGTTGGTTGAGCAATGAAACACGATCTTGGTTTGGAGGGGCAATGCGATGGTTTCACACGGACTTGAAGGATTTTGGATATTGCTGCTCGAGAAGTCGACTCAGGTTTAGCGGAAGTGGAATTTTGGGCAAGATGGTGCAACGATGGTAAACGGATTCTCCGAAAGACGTGAATGGATTGAGGCAACAACTGAAGGCAAAGATTGTGGCGGATAGACTTTTAAAGATAGCTAAATGTGGGAGCAATAATTGAGCAATCACTGTGCTGCTCGAGTAAGTTGGACGTGCATTGTGGGACGCGGCAAACGGATAAGAATTTGAGCAAGTCTTGAGTTTCGAGAATCATTGCAAGTTGTAATACGAGAAGACAAATATGGCAATTCAGAAATTAGATGGATTCAGGGCAGAACGACGGATTGATGGAAGATGGTTTCAACGAGAGCAGTTCTAGAACTGTGGCTTGGATAAATAGAAAGACTCTAGGTGGTTAAGCGACATTGGTTGACAGATCATTAGAGGTAGTGCATGAATTTCTCGGATTTGAAAGTTCGTTCGGATGGAATGGTTGGATTTTGATTCGGATTTGCAGGTGAGATACAACATGGTTCATAGTAACTGTCCATCGTGATGACTTACAATTATCGAGCGTAGCTTCGGGACAGCTGACCCTAGCGACTTGACCGTCAGGTCAGAGATGAATATTATAGACCCATAAAACGACCCTTGCGGCGGCGCATTTGGGAATACGTCAAGGGCAGATGCGAGTACTGAGTATTGGATTTGAGAGACCCTTGGGATAGTCTTCAGCTGAAGATGCAGCCGGAAGATCGGAGCGATGGTGGAAATAGCCTAGTCAACTGATGAGATTCAGAGTCACAGATTTTTGTAGATGGCATCGCCTGTGACTCATCGTGCCCTGGAAGGGAATAGCATTCATATGAATTGACGAATGTGAAACTAGCTCGTGAAGTTAAAGCAGCGGCTCATTCAGATCAAATCTTTGCGAGTACTGGAAGGGACAGACGTGCCTCAGATTTACAAGATGTATCGAAACTTAGTCTGGGAAGCGTGCTTATTCAGAAGGCAAAGGTAATATCCTATGTTTCGAGGCAGTGGAAGCAGCACGAAGAACTATTCCATGTGCAACCTAGGAATTGTGGCGAGTGTGTCCATGTTGAAATCGTGGTGACACTATCCCTTTGGCGTGGCGGCAAAATCTTCGTGGATCACACGAACCTCAATATAGATGTTCACCTAGTGAGGTATTGAGATGGCAGAAAAAGGTGTTGGACTGAGCTGATCTAAGCAAAGTTTGATATTTGGGTAAGTCGCCTAGTTGGGGTAGTATCAGTTGACATGATCGTTCGGTGCATGAGATATATTTGGAGATATTGCTAGTGCAGATTCAGAAATAGTTGGATGGATTAAGTTGGAACACGAACTGATTGAGTCAGTGGGAAATCATCATATTTGAGAATAGTGCTCAATCGAATATGTTGGAATGGAAATCATGATTTGGTTCAATTGGGAGTAAAGCAAATGGATGCCTCGGACATAAAGATACCCTTATAACATGTTCAAATTTGCTATCGTAAAGCTCGGCTGAAATGCATGTATTTTAGGGACACCTTAAATATATGTACGATCCAAAACTAAGTGATATGAGAAATTCATATTAAGCTGCAAGGAGGATGTGGAATTCGTGAAATTTATACGAGCGTTCAGCAAAACGAGATGCTAAGTCAGAATCGTGAGTATGAGAGTTGCATAGAGCAGAGTTATGAATTGGACAAGCGGCATGTGATAGGAATGAGTACCAACACGGTTCGTGGACGAACCTGATTCTAAATGGTATATTATGTAACACCCCACAACCGCACGGTGCATTACGCTGAGTCGGATTGAATAAAACAAACGCTGGTTACATTTGATTTGTTGAATTTCGGAAAGAAGTATTGATTGAGTTGGTTTCATGTGCAGATGGCTAGCGGAGTTCGATGGGAATCAGGTGTTCGTTCAGAACAGTACTGAGATAGCTGGATGGGAGCGATAATGCCATCTTCCTTAGTCCGATCGGTCGGATGATTTGGAGAGCACGGCGTGCTCGCACGGTCATACCAGTTGAGTAGATCACGCTTTGCATCGGACCACGGGTTCAAGGGATTGGCCGTATCGGCAGGATAGGATGCTTAACGGAATCAAACATTGTGAGTGGGCTCTTTCCCTTCTCCTCTACTCCTTCATGCCTAATAATATGGAAAACACGTAAAAGGCTTGAATACTTAGGCTGAAACTTGGGAATCACTATACTGAGGCATGCATAGAGTGTATGTCGTTTGCTTGGATAGGATTGTGACTTGAATTGATTTGCGCGTATGGCTAGTTGGAGCTAGAGTTGGATTATACACATGGAAAAGTTGGTTGAATGATTGGGCTTATGCTTGGACAGTTGGAATGATATATTAAGGCATTAGAAACATCGAGAATTCGGGCGAGCGAGCGTGCATCCGTGCACAAGTATCACTTGGTCGCTTTATCTTGCAAAGCGAGCAGTTGTGGTTCGAAACCGAACAACTGCATCGGCGAGGGTATTGTGCCACTGTTGGGGCATTGTGCCATAGGATTATTCTGAGCGTGGGGTGTTGCACCCAATTTGAAACACTGTGTTGAGAAGCAGTATTGTGCCTATGGGCATAACTTGATATTTGGTGCCTTGGGCTATATGTTGGAAGAATGGTTATGGATTATTTGGTTGGATACTTGGTTGAACGAGTCTAGAATCGCTTGGTGGGACGAGAATGTTCGATCCTCTCGTCATACCTACTTGGTGTCTGCATGTCACCGACAACTTGTGCACAAGTTTTGGCATTTTCTCGAAAAGGCATTTCCGGGGCACTTGAACCGTATCGATCCGGAGGGAAATATTTGATTCGTACTAGTCACGATGCATTGCGGGACTTCCAGCGGGGCTTGCTACCCGGGCTGATAGGGCGCGTCGTAATGCTTGGAATATGTCCTTTTTGGCTTGGCCAGTGACTTCATATAGATAAGTGTTGGCTTGCTTTTCTTTTGCTGGTTTGGCTTCATGTTAGCACGGCCACCTTGCCTCGACAAGAGTGTGCACTTTGAGATTGGATTGTAAACTTTGGTTGAGGATGGATATTGAGGCTTGGATGATGGTTCATTTTGTTATCGTGCAAGCGATGGCTTGAGTAGGACGGGTTGCATGCTAGAATCCCTCGAGTTGGTTATGTATTGCTTGTTGTTTGGATTGAGTTGAATGCTTGCATTCTTAAACTGCTTTACAGCTTTCCTTAACATGTCATTCCTATGCCATGAAATGAATCTAAGATTCAACTAGAAAGATCACCATATAACTGTTTGCATTCACTATTTACTTAGTGTCGGCTTAGACGAGTGGGTTACCCCGCTCACCAGTACGGCTGTGTACTGACCCACGTTTGTGGGCATTATTTCAGGTACGCAGGTGTAGTGGCACTGCTTGGATATACGGGACATGATGTATGAACTGTAAGTACCTTTGTGGTCCAGAGAAAGAGCAAGAGTATTTTATCGCCTTCGTGGCATTGCCTTCGTGATATTTTATTTGGACCCTATCGAGAGCTTCGCTGCGTATACTCTGATGTGTGCTTGGTACACAATACTTGACTTTTGTTGCAACTTGGTTGTTTCAATGATAAATTTGGTGTTTAACAACATCGCCTTGTACGAGCGCAACTCCAGGCTCGTACGGTATCACATTCCGAAGAGAACGATTGTCTTGCGGGAGAGCTGCAACATGGTGATTCACGTTCAGCGGGGACTATTGAGCTTGCGGGAGATTGGGGCGTGACAGCTGTAAGATTTTTCTGATCATCCTTGCCTTTGGCCTTCTCAGCTTTAAGCTTCATGCAGTTTTGCTTGATATAATCTATTTTGCCACAGTGATAGCAGCCCTCCTTGCGGTCGACAGTCGCAAGATCCTGAGAACTCCCACATATCCTCGCATGTGACTTGTATCACGCCCCAGTACCAGAATACGAAGACGGACACGACCAGCTACCCCGTACAAGGTATTATACGTCGTACGACGATTACGGCTATAACTAGACAAGGGGGTGCAAGCTACAATCAGGTCACTTAGGGTCATACGAACATCTATGTATCAATCAATCAAACAAGAAACAGTAATCATAGAGCATATATGATAAAGCAATAAGACGTCACAAACGCTTTCATCAAAATATTCTGGACACTAGTTGTACAAAATAAGAAACTGGTAGAGTAAAAAAAGTACATGAAGTGATCAGCTGTAGTCTGATTTATATACAACCATGTAAGGAAACTAAATGTCTAGACATGCCGGCACACAAGTGTCGGTGGCTTAATGCCCAAAAGATAAAATGTACAATGACGAGCAGGGAAAAAGAAAACCTACTCATTATCCTCGGTGGCCATGTTCCTGGTATACCCCATGAGTCGGGGGAAAGTATGTTGGATCCTCGGGTGCTGGCTCCAAACCTGGCCATACAAAACCAGTGGGGTTAGACCCCAAATAGCAAGTACCACAAAGGAAGCATAAAATGGAGAAACAAAAATCCAAGAAATAAATATAGAATAATATAGGTTCTATGTCGTAATTTAGGTCCATGGCATATCCTGGCACAAAGGCCCAACCCTACAACTAAACAATACAATGATTAAATCCATCACACTATGATAGTCCATTTTCCTAGGCTACTAACAGAATAATACAATCACAACCAAGTACAATTAATAATATTAGCCAATCACTTGTACAGCTTGCTAATTGTGGAGTCTGAGGTTATCTCAGAATAATGCATAATAGGTATCCTTAGATCATGTCATTGTTGAACATGAGCTAACCGAGCCAAATAAAATAATTATACAATCACTTCACGAATTGCACCAGTTCCTCGTAGGGCCACTATGCCAGATCACGATATTAGCAGTTCCAATGTTCCTATAGTGAAACAGTGGCTCGGCGTTATTTATAATAGGTCAGATACTACACTCCACTAAGGTGGATGATATACAGTATCTGTGGTGGCCAGCCCACAGCGCACTTATAATGAATCTCCGTGGGAAGGTTCGTTGGCATTATCTCATGACACCATTTTCTCCTAATGTTACTACAACTTTTAGTTGCTTAATTAACCCTATATTGTTTTGAAATCACAAGGCATGGCCACATGAGAATTTTCCTTAAGAAGTCGTACAAAGTACGGGCACGCTAGATACGAATCCATGGAAGTTCAATATAGATTCGCCTGAGCGTGTATGCAACATTCAACAATCAAAATCCTAGCACACTTTGGTACTTGAATCGTATATCATATCCGTGCCAGGGAAAAAGTATATATATATAGTATCACGCGTTCAAGAATTTTGTCACGTCCCAGTCCCAAAAATACGTAGGACTAGGACACGTAAGCATGCCAGCCGTATGGATATGGCAACTCCAATATATGGAAACCAAAATTCACACGTACGCTGTAGTATGAATATCAATCCACAAGTGGTATAAAATATATCACAAGTCACAGGGTATAATCTAAATCTAATCCATAGAAAATCGATATAAATAAATAACCAATATCTACATAACTAGATCTCAATAAGAAGTATTTAAAGAGGATAGTTGGATGAAAACAAATATACTACCAACTTGAATGGAAAAGGTACAACACAATAAACAAAATATAAGAATACTAGCTAACGACCACGGGCTCGAAGAGAAGACATCCTCGAAACATATGTAACCATTCGAATCTGCGCTCCTGCAAATACTCAAGAATAGATACACTTGGAAGGGGACCAGGTCCTCAGAGGGACGTAACAAGATACAGAACAACAATCCAATTTGAATACAGTAAACATGCATAATAGGTAAAAAATATGTAAGTACGCTGTACAAGACAATCTATATGAATGCAAATGAGGACAACTTTTCGACGTATGGGCAAGGGTAGGCTACTCGATCTAAATCTCATACTCACACACTCGTCAGTGGATATCATCAGCCGACATACCTCGGGGGTACCGACCCTCGGACTCCATCAATCGACATACCTCGGGGGTAGCGACCATCGGACACGACCACCATAGTGCGTGCTAGTTACTACGATTTACCAGAGTGGTTAAAATCTCATACGTCTAATGATTGTTCTCTCATGATACTAAGTGTCAAGTGTGTGTCAACATACATATAATAGATAGTAATGACTGAAAGAAAACACACATGAAATGCATATACAAAATGCAATGAATATACAAAAATATAAATAGCATGCAAAAGTACTGTAAGCAATTTGTCAAGGTATCTTGCCTGATCTGAAAAAGAATGAATTCCCAACTCAAGGCGTCGTCCGATCTATCCGTCACATAAATCAAATAAGTTAGGTTACAAAAATGGGTGAATAGGTTCCTCCATTTTAATCTATTTTAATTCTGAATAAAATAATCTAAAATAGTATTTTAATCTTATTATAATCTGATTTTATTGTTAAGCTCTAATTTTGGTCCAAAGAAAGTCAACTTTAAGGATTTGTGATCTATGGCGCACAAATCGAGGCAATCCGTTGACCAAAAAGTCAACCGACTCAAATCCTGGATTTGTGTATGGAATCCTATATATTTCAATGCTACATGAAAACTGGAATAGACGGTTTCATAAATCATAAGTCAGTAAAGAGTTATTGCCACAAGGGCGCACAGATGACAGTTTTCGGTGGTTTCTTATTTACGTCTACGTTTGCACAAATTTTACAGTAGAATAAACTTATATCATAAATTTTGTAAAAATACTTTTCTGGAATTTAATCATGTCAGCTTTTCGAAACTTTAAACGGTTCGTAATTCCGAGTTCGAGATCTCCCGAAATCTCGAAAATACCAAAACGCGTCTGATTTCGGACAGCTGGCACTTTTAGAATTTTATGGAAACATAGGTTCTGAAATTATTAAAATAATTTATATATTCAGAAAACTAACCTTGATATGGTTCTAACAAAAAAAACTGGAGCACGTTTGGAGTCCAGAGCTAGGAGATATAGTCCTTTTAAGTCGTCATAACATACTAGAAAATGAGGCTGAATTTATGACGAATTTTGACTCCTTTTGGACAAAAAAGAGGTGAATTTGGGAAAGAAAAATATGAAGGATGAGTTATTTATAATGGTGGAGACTACTTAATTGAATACAACTAGGATTGGCTAATTTGAATATGAATAGGATCAATATAAATAAGGATATGATATGCATGAAGTTGCTTTACTAGTAGGTTCAGGATGTGAATTAATTTAAAATAGAGTTTGAATTTATCTCAATAATTTATAATCTTAAATATAATTAAAGATAATACAAATAATTTATAAAATCTTATTAATATCTATTAACACTAAATTAGCATCTATCTAATATTAAGACTATATATATCCAAATAAATCCTAAATAATTTTAAAAATCTAAATAAATTTCTTAAAATTCTAAATAAATTACAGAAAAATATAATTAAATATTTTAAACTAAAATAAATATTTGGTAGGAACAACATGCAAGTATGGTCTTATAGTAAATCATGGAACTCCTAGAAATTTACGTTCCCTATGTTTTAATTACCTAAAAATTCTAGAAAAGTCTCCAAAAATCTAAAATAGCCTAAAAATAATTCTAAATAAATATTTACATAAGTAAATATACTAAGAAAATTATTTTCTAATTAACTAATAGAATATTCTAAAGTAATTTAATATCTATAATAAATATAATAATATAAAATACATACAAAATATCTATTTTTGGTGAGGGGGTTTACAATCTACCCAACTTACAAAAATTTTGTCCTCGAAATTGACACTAACCCATATTCATAATAATCACTATAGCTATTACACTACATAGCTATCTAGCAGTGCTTCTTAAAAGTCATGGTCTGTCATTCTAACACTTCTCATTTATTGCCCATACACTATCATATTATCCTCTAACTCGTCTACACTACCCAACTTACAAAAGTTCTACTAGTAGTCATAGTCTCTTGAGGCTATTGTCTAGGTTGTAAGACGAATATATTTATTGGGTCAAGAATCTTGGGGTATTTGTCTTGAATCTCACAACCATGATTTATCTTTGTAACCGTCAAGTATCGTAGTCTAGTACTGTCATGCCACCTGACCAATATATTTGCAAATACTTCGACTACTTTACTACAACGGTCTAGTTGCAGTTGTCGCTACTTTGCCAGCGATTTGTCATAGTTGTCAGTTCGTAACAAGTGCCTTCAATTCTTTCCTAGGCATAGTCTAAGTTTTTGGGCAACAGTTACAGTCTTGACTAACTTATAAAACTATTAAAAGTATGAACTAGTTCAAACAGTCTAACAAATTTCTATTAGCCTAAGGGATGCTATACTGGTTTTTTTTTTAATAATAAGAGGATACATATATTATTATAGTGCATATACATAAGGGTTATTATTAAGAACTCATCATTTAGTTATTAATCATCTACTAAACCATTTACGTTTTAACTAACAAAACTAAGGATGGGGTCGAAGTAAACCAACAATTCATGTTGGCACGAAAAAGACATAACTACGATAGAAAGAATTAAGCACGAGATAATGAATGGATAGAGAAGAGAAGATGAGACACCTAAGGGGGCGAGATGGTGATAGAAAAAGAATACTATTACTGCTACTCGCGTCATCTATTAGCATCGCGTGTATGCCACCTGGGTAAAATATCAGTATATCCTCATAACTGCTAAACCAACACCTATATAATTCTACGTCTACTATGCACCTAAGATCTCGTGTCATAAAGGGGGTCATGAGTATGCAATGACACATATAACTAAGGTCGTACATGTATCTACGGCTTCCTGTGGCCGCGCTAACTTGTTTGTCATCATGAGTGCTTGGCCTATGGGGTATATCTAGTAATATTCTTGTATCAAACTTATACTAAGCATGAACGTTCGTCTTTCCGAAATAGGGGAAGGCGGAAGAAAATAATAAAGAATTCAAAGAGGAGATGATAGAATACAAGTACGGGATTCAAAGGGATTAGAGAATTCGAAAGAGAGTTACCAAGGCAGTTGTGGATTAAAATCTTATTTTGGTATATTCCTATTTGCATGTTCACATTAGAATAATTATGTACCTAATATGATATGCTCTGACCAGTCTAGAGGGCAAGTATATTCGTCTAACAAGTTGAGTCAACAATATCTCAATCCACGTAAAGTAGTGATTCGAAGAGTGAACCAAGCGCACTAAGGTTGATCAGACTATAATGCACCGATTCTGATTTAGACAATGTATTAGTGTGGGCCCCCAATAATACATATGTCATGAACAAGCTCAATAAAAGAATAAGCTTGCAAAACTAGGCTATAATAGCAACATAAGTCGAGGTAGTAAAAATATGAGTACGCTTGATTATGATGGAGGAAAGTACAGAATAATTTAAGTTTACCAAGAAGATCGGTGTTGTGCCTCTATAGTTGTCATACTTTCTTGTCTAAGTCTAAAGTCAACCAAATGGGTGTATGGGCCTCTAAGTTCTACAGTCTAGATAACACTAAAGTTCTATAGCCTAGATAAACACTATCTTCTTATGCAAGTCTATAGTTGGTGTTATTCAATTATACTTCATTAATGGGGCAATAGGACTATGTGTTACTAGGTTATGAGACATACTATCCAACTTACAATAATTTAACTAATAGTGTTATTAAATACTAGAGGGTATATACCTAGTATAAGTCATCTTCCTAACCTCTATCAAGCACGAGAGAAGATCAACGTTGAGAAGGGATCAAGAAAGATGCAATGCAAGCAATCAAATGAGAATGCGAAACAAAATTAAGGGAGGTGATAAATAAGTGGATGAGATCCTATACTCTAATCCTATACGCAGGCTTGCTTGGTACAGTGACGTAACCGAGACAATATGCTCTCGACTTGCATGGGCCACCACAAAAATATGTCACGCCCCAGTCCCAAAAATATGTAGGACTAGGACACGTAAGCATGCCAGCCGTATGGATATGGCAACTCCAATATATGGAAACCAAAATCCATACGTACGCTGTAGTATGAATATCAATCCACAAGTGGTATAAAATGTATCACAAGTCACAGGGTATAATCTAAATCTCATCCACAAAAAATCGATATAAATAAATAACCAATATCTACATAACTAGATCTCAATAAGAAGTATCTAAAGAGGATAGTTGGATGGAAACAAATCCACTACCAACTTGAATGGAAAAGGTACAACACAATAAACACAATATAAGAATACCAGCTAATGACCACGGGCTCGAAGAGAAGACATCCTCGAAACATATGTAACCATCCGAATCTGCGCTCCTGCAAATACTCAAGAACAGATACACCTAGAAGGGGACCATGTCTTCAGAGGGACGTAACAAGATACAGAACAGCAAGCCAATTTGAATACAGTAAACATGCATAATAGGTAGAAAATATGTAAGTACGCTGTACAAGACAATCTATATGAATGCAAATGAGGATAACTTTTTGACGTATGGGCAAGGGTAGGCTACTCGATCTAAATCTCACACTCACACACTCGTCAGTGGACATCATCAGCCGACATACCTCGGGGGTAGCGACCCTCGGACTCCATCAATCGACAGACCTCGGGGGTAGCGACCATCGGACACGACCACCATAGTGCGTGCTAGTTACTACGGTTTACCAGAGTGGTTAAAAGCCCATACGCCTAATGATTGTCCTCTCATGATACTAAGTGTCAAGTGTGTGTCAACATACATATAATATATAGTAATGACTGAAAGAAAACACACATGCAATGCATATACAGAAATGCAATGAATGTACAAAAATATAAATAGCATGCAAAAGTACTGTAAGCAATCAATTTGGTAAGGTATCTTGCCTGATCTGAAAAAGAATGAAGTCCCAACTCAAGGCGTCGTCCGATCTACCCGTCACATAAATCAAATAAGTTAGGTTACAAAAGTGGGTGAATAGGTTCCTCCATTTTAATCTATTTTAATTCTGAATAAAATAATCTAAAATAGTATTTTAATCTTATTATAATCTGATTTTATTGCTAAGCTCTAATTTTGGTCCAAAGAAAGTCAACTTTAAGGATTTGTGATCTATGACGCGCAAATCGAGGCAATCCGTTGACCAAAAAGTCAACCGACTCAAATCCTGGATTTGTGTATAGAATCCTATATATTTCAATGCTACATGAAAACTGGCGGTTTCATAAAATCACAAGTCAGTAAAGAGTTATGGCCACAACGGCGCACAGATGACAGTTTTCGGTGGTTTCCTATTTACGTCTACGTTTGCACAAATTTTACAGTAGAATAAACTTATATTATAAATTCTGTAAAAATACTTTTCTAGAAGTTAATCATGTCAGATTTTCGAAACTTAAAGGGCTCATAATTCCGAGTTCGGGATCTCCCGAAATCTCGAAAATACCAAAACGCGTCTGATTTCGGACAGCTGACACTTTTAAAATTTCTGGAAAAATAGGTTCTTAAATTATTAAAATAATTTATATATTCAGAAAACTAACCTTGATATGGTTCTAACAAAAAAAATTGGAGCGCGTTTGGAGTCCGGAGCTAGGAGATATAGTCTTTTTAAGTCGTCATAACATACTAGAAAATGAGGCTGAATTTATGACAAATTTTGACTCTTTTTGGACGAAAAAGAGGTGAATTTGGGAAAAAAAATATGAAGGATGAGGTATTTATAATGGTGGAGACTACTTAATTGAATACGACTAGGATTGGCTAATTTGAATATGAATAGGATCAATATAAATAAGGATATGATATGCATGAAGTTGCTTTACTAGTAGGTTCAGGATGTGAATTAATTTAAAATAGAGTTTGAATTTATCTCAATAATTTATAATCTTAAATATAATTAAAGATAATACAAATAATTTATAAAATCTTATTAATATATATTAACACTAAATTAGCATCTATCTAATATTAAGACTATATATATCCAAATAAATCCTAAATAATTTTAAAAATATAAATAAATTTTTTAAAATTCTAAATAAATTACAGAAAAATATAATTAAATATTTTAAACTAAAATAAATATTTGGTAGGAACAACATGCAAGTATGGTCTTATAGTAAATCATGGAACTCCTAGAAATTTACGTTCCCTATGTTTTAATTACCTAAAAATTCTAGAAAAGTCTCCAAAAATCTAAAATAGCCTAAAAATAATTCTAAATAAATATTTACATAAGTAAATATACTAAGAAAATTATTTTCTAATTAACTAATAGAATATTCTAAAGTAATTTAATATCTATAATAAATATAATAATATAAAATACACACAAAATATTTATTTTTGGTGAGGGGGTTTACAAATTTGGAGGCATTCTCGATGCACAACCCAATATAAATCACTTAACATACAACACGGTATGTCGAAGCTCGGTGCACAGATTATGAACAATATCAGGCAATAATTATATCAGCACGGTTACAGTACTATTCGAGTCCAATTACCAAGATCATAATCATGAGGTCTAGCATAGGGTCGGATTACTAAGCCCATTCTCCCCTAAAATCATAACACAAGCAATAACCAGGATCAACCATATAAAGGATGATACGAAACATTCCAAATAAAATAAATGATCCCAACAAGAAAGTACTACGTGTACACAGGGAGTCACTAAGGATAATACATGTCTAAGTCGTGCACAAGAAGGTCAGGCCGCATGAACCAACCCGGCCGCATGTTCCTCCAGGCTGCATGCTCGGGCAAAAGTCCACTAGTTAGGACAAGTGCCGAAGTGATGGGCAATAAATGAAGTATCAGGGAAGTGACAAAAGGCGATTGATGTGACAAAAAATAAATGTCAGAGATAAAAGACAAAGGCACATAAAGTCGTACAGAGACACAAAATTTATGTAGATACATGCGCCCAAAAGAAGAGACGCATGGATCATGGCCGCATAATCTCCGGGACGCATGGAGTCGGGCCTTAGTGAATTTCCATGCGTTCAGGTACTATCTGTCCAACTTTTGAAAGCAGGAACAAAGTAGACATGCGTCCAATAAGGTGGGCGCATGCTGAAGGGAGCACATATTGCTGGCCGCATGGTACTCCATCGTCATAGAACTGCAAGTTCAGCCATGGAAAAAATCCAAGAATCCGAAAAACTAGTTCTGCCATAAAATTCTTATCTCAACTCCAAATCAAGTAGTTCAAAAGCCAAATTACTCGAAATAAAGTGCTCCATCACATAGAACAATATTTTTTTTGAAAACAATAAGCTTTTGAAGATCAAAACCAAGAAAAACTCAAGAACACCCACACTCATAAAAAAATTCAGATCTACACCATTCTATCTACCAAATCTGAAAAACCAACTTCTAAACATGCTTAAAATCACACAATAAACATAATAGACCAATAATATGGAGGATTTCTCTATTTCTCCTGCAAGGTGTACTTGCCTATGGAGGGAGGAAAAAACCTAAGAAAGAGAAGGAAAAGAAAGAATGAAGATGGAGAGAAAAAAGTTAGATTGTATAGATAGGGTTTGAGGTTTAGACTATGGGTTCAACTCATGATCAAATCAACCCCAAACCATAAACCAAGAACCAAGAAAAACTAAAGAATGTGTCTAGTCTAATGCAACCAAATAAATAACATGTAAGCAAGAATAATACGTTCCAAAATATGTATATTGGGAACGGGAAATGACACTTGTGTCATGACTCGATCTTCCGCAGGATCGACCATCCCCGCTGAACGTGAATCACCATGCCAACGCTCCCGCAGGATGATCGCTTCCATCAGGACATAATGTGGCGCCAACAAAAGCTGCCCACACACAAGGCCAGGTGTTGAATAGGCGATGAAATAACTAAGCTACAGAGTCGCACAGATAGTCCCCTAATGCAGCAAAATAAGAATGAACACAAGTATGAAGGTAGTTCACACAAGACAAGTACCAAAACGAGCGTTCGATAACTAGTTCGCAGAGTCGTCATAGCGAAAGCATTAAATGAACACAAATATAAAAGTAAAATAAGCTCTTTATTGATATTAAATAAGTATTACAAGAAACGCAAGGCCGAGATTACAAATCGCTCATGCTCTCTCTCTCTTTCTCTCTCGAAATAATAAAGGCGTGTCAAGCGACTTACAACATGGGATGATACATAGGCGATGTTCTAATACATTATGTCATGTATATGTACTTCAGCTCCGAACGCAATATTCCAAGGCTCTGCAGCGTACTACATGCCTTAGAGTGCACGAGAGAAAACTCCACACCAAACGAGGTTCTTTCGCACCCTGTAAGCAACCTGGTGGGTTATCAGTACATTGAATGCACTGGTGGAGAGGCTTCTTGCCCGCTCAACAAATCCAAACATGTTTATTTAGTTACGTGCACCATCTATTTGTTGTCTTTCTAATCTTGCCTTAGGATCAGTTTTATGGCACAAGATGAAAAGCCTAACTCGTGATGCAGTACGTCGTGCGATATAAGAGTAACATGGCAAAACTTACCTACTTAATATTCGTCCTGCCCTGTTCAGGCAAACCATGTAAACCAAGAACGAATATATATAAAATGAAATCAAAGATCGCATAAGCAAACACAAGTGTTACGAGCATGTTTCTGACTCAGGTGAACGAGTTACTCAGGTTACTCATATATCTTATACTCAGATTCTACATATTATGTTATACTCAGATTGTGTTATGCTCAGATTGTTTCATTTTACTTGTTTCAATGCAATACAATGTAATGACAAACACGCGGATTACCGCAATCGAGCCAAACTTAGATCTATATGAAAATGAGATCCCATAAAGGACTGTTTTATAGTCTGAGGTCGAGAATGGTGAGTAACGCAAGAAAATGAGGTGTTACTAGCCAATCCTCCCGAAACATGAGACTATCAGAAAGTGGTCAGATAACCAATAGTAGGTAGTGAATTTCTTGTTCCCGAACCTGATATTGCGTTGCCCCCGATGAGCTATCTGCTCAGATATCTTATACTCAGATTCTACAGATTGTGTTATACTCAGATTGTTCCATTTTACTTGTTTTAATGCAATACAATGCAATGACTCACACGCAGATTACCGCAATCAAGCCAAACTTAGATCTATATGAACATGAGGTCACTGACTTAGCCATAAAGGACTGTTTTATAGTCTAAGGTCGAGAATGGCGAGCAACGCAAGAAAACGAGGTGTTACTAGCCATTCCTCCCGAAACATGTGACTATCAGAAAGTGGTCGGATAACCAAGAGTAGGTAGTGACTTCCTTGTTCCCGAACATGATATTGCGTTTCCCCCAACGAGCTATCTGCACTAGCCACCACCGGGAACGCAATACCCCAATATTCCTCCTAGGCCGGCACGATCCTAGTGCCCTGGCGATCCTCTGAGGAATCCAATCAATACCTCGTGCACGAGTTGTCCGTGACCATGCATGATTCTTTTTTTTATTTCATTCTCAGTATAGTTCAGTTCAGATACTTTCATTCTTTCTTTTCTTTATCACTTCATTAACAGTACAACGACGATGGTTGTAAACGTAGGTAGGCCATTATTTGCTATAAGACATCCAAAACGATTCATGGATTATCGACTGGGTTGGTAGCGCTCCATGCAGCAAGGGTAGCAAGCCCCACTATACGTCCCCGTCATACCCGTTTATAATCTTTCTTTACTTCCATTCTTGCTTATCATTTCTTTCAATATTGCATAAGCCTTTCTATGTTTCCATTACTTGGCTCAGAAATGACTATTTGATAGTCTTCCTGCCTCAAGAGAGTGAACTATAATAATTTGTGAAGTGCATCAATTTGTGGCATGATCAATAAGGCGATTATTGAAACTGTACGAAGGCATATACTACGGTGCATTGGGAAAACTCTATTGACAATAATGAAACGCATATGAAGTTTCTATATTTCTAGCAGCAGTTACATTCTATATTCTAAGCAAGTAATACAAGATGGAATTATTCTCTTAGCTAGGTTGGTTCATTCTTTATTAGCATGCATTGGTGAATTTCCCTAGCGACTATTATATATCATCTACATTATTAGGTGTGCAGACTAAGCAAAGACGGGTTCATCTTAGCCACCCACATTAGCGATGAATTACATCGGGCGAGCGGGACTCCGAGCACTCCTTTGAAAGTCTAAGTTTGAACTATTGCTGAAGGGACAAGTATGAATGCCTTACTGCAAACAAGTCAATCTCATCGATCTAAGCGGGACGAATTATCGCACTTGTGCCTTTTGAATTGGCTCTCCGCTTGAGCTGAGCATGTCGTTTCAACTTGGGTCTTCCCTTCCCGTAGGAAGCCACCAGAGCAGAATCCTGTGATGATTCTATCTACTTACGTCGGACCTCCTCATTCAACAAGCTGCTTTTGACTGCCTCCATTGTGACAACTCTATCCGGAGCGGAGTTGCTCACCGATACCACCAATGTCTTCCAGCTTTCCGGCAAAGAACTCAAAAGCAACAGGGCCTGAAGCTCATCCTCGTTCACTATCTTCATCACAGATAATTGATTAATGATGCCCTGAACCTCGTTCAAATATTGTGCCATCGTTGCACCTCCGTGTACTTTGAGTTAACGAGTTGGCGAATAAGAAACGCCTTGTTGGCAGCCATCTTCTTTTTGTACAGCGAATGCAGATTCTCCTATAATGCTTTTGTCGAACTCTCCATGGACACGTGGTGAAACACCGAATTTTTCAACCATTGGCGGATGAATCCAAAGGCCTTCCGATCCAGTCTTTAGCATCTTTGTCTGATGGCTTTGCGTTGTTACCCTCTATCGGACCATGCAAGTCCTTGCACTAGAGTAGATCCTCCATCCTTGGCTTCCAAATCTCCCAATTCTCCCATGTAAGGTTGATCATACGTGTGTTTATCTGCTCCATAGACATGGTTACACCTTTCCTCGCGCGAACTTGAGATCTCTGATACCACTGGTTGGGCATGTGAAAGTGTTTGCTAACCCACCTGAGATAATCAACCCCGTCTAACGAACACCAAGCACAAATAAAGACAAGTATATGGTGGTGATTATGTCACCTAGACAAATTATAATCTTTACAACTCAAATAAAATTACAAGATTGACAATAATTAATAGTGAACCCTTTGCCCTAACAAGTTCAACCCCCTTACCACACTCAAGAAAAAATAACATAGATTACAATAAAATCACTCACCAACCCGTAGCAATTTTCTTAACCGAAGTTGATGACTCCTCGATTAGATCTCTTCTTCCTTATGTCTTTGATGTCGAAGAACCCCAAGATGGACGAGCACCCCGAATCTCAACTTTGTGCTATTTCTTTGTGCCTCCACCCTCACCCATATAAATAGGATGAGAAATCATATTTTAGGTCATAATAGGATTTTCTAAATAAGAATATGAATCATATTACACCTAAAATAGCCCAACACCAATTATGGACGTCCAAATATAGTCAAATTAAATATTTGATATAAATTTGAAATCTAATAAAATTAATATAGATTTTTAAATCATATCAAATCAAATCTTTTGACCATATTTGGGCTCCAAAATTTATCAAATCCAGACTGGACTCCAACAGAATCTATGTAGAGATTCAAAAACTTTGAAGAGGGTCTTGTAGAAGCATAGAAAATCTAAGCCTAAAATCCATGCTTAGACGTAAAAAGAGTGCTTCTCTTGAAAAGAGTGCAAAACAATCTCTTAGACCCATTTACGCGTAGAAATATCATACTGTGTAAAAGTTGATCCATTGAAGGAAGTTTATCTTCTAGGCACAAAAGGGTGCCCCGCGTAAGTGAAGCTTTGCCTAAGATGAATCATGCGAGATTGCCTCTTTAGAGTCTCATTTAATGCAGATGTCACGTATATTAAAAATCGAGCTCTGATAGCTAACAAAAATCCTTCGTATTCCATGAAACATGAATGATTCGAGAGGGCTAACTTCGATTAAGCTGCAGTAATTATCCACGTGGCATGCCAAGCAGCTGTCATCGCCTAAGGATTTATCTACCGAATGATTTCTACACGTAAGCGCTACTTCCTCTTTCTTGCATTTAAGACATGCTGACGTGTTCCAAATGTTTTGAATTTCGAGAGCTGTGCACGTTTCGAGATTACATCGTATAAGGTATTCTCTGTGCAAAATGAGATAGCTAAACCAAAAGTTGTCATACTGTGGCATTACGCATCCCAAGGACGGTGCGTGCCTTAAAAGCTATGCATTTTAGAACTCAAAACGACTATCATGATGATGCTGACAACTGTCTCAACATTTAAAATATTCCTCGTAACTAATGACACGTGTTGTGTAGACAGTAATTCACGCCAGCATTCAAATCTAGCATTTATGCCCAGTGTTGGCATGTTTCTTATGCCTAGTAGTGTCATGCGCGTAAAAAGGTGAAATCAATATATTTGCTTTGTTTCTTACATGAAAGTCCAACAATTAGTCATTACAGTGTGAATGACTATAAATAGTTCAAAATTTGAACTGCCAAGTAGCATAGAAAATCTCGATTCTTGAGCCAGAACACACTTGCTAGTAGTTTCTCTTCTCCACAGTATTGTGAGCTCGAGACATCAAGTTTTTTTCATTACCGTGCCGGGTAGTCAAAGGAGTAAAGCGATCACGCACACGTCGGATCTCTAACGCTACTCTTCCCTAGATTTCTTGTTTTCCTTTGCTCGTACTAAGAAAATTCTTGTCGTAAGAAGACATTATTTGTACTTACAAGCAATAATCTAAGTTCTTATAAAAAAGAATTGTATTATTTTTGTTATGGAAAACATATTACTAACATGAATTCTCCATTTTTAGATTTAGTTAGAAACTACAATAACATAGCTCTTAAAATGTCAAAAAAGGGCCAAATTTTAAAACGATTAAAAAAAAAATCCTTTTTAGTGTTTGTAAAAGGCCCCTAGAATACCATAAACGGTCGTGAATGAATTCATACGATTCAAGAAGGGGGTAATAAACGTAATATGGTTAAAACACAATGGACCATTAAACTTCTATGCAAGGAAAGCCACTCATGAAGATCTTTAATCTTTGCAAACTTTTTTTCTGAACACTTTCTCATTTTCCACCAACAATATATACTACTTCTGCATTCACAATTAATTTTATGAATGATTATAGAAGATGGAAATGAGACATTAATAACCACTTTGAAGAAGCATACTACTAGTGAGACACTTAAAATGACTGGAGTCTGACACAGTTCATGTAGCACTTTTTTAAGTCCAACAGAGAGGTCCACTCATTCTTAAAGAGGAAAAATATGTAGCGATTCAGCTCCTGCTCCTGCTCCGGCGCCTATACCTGAGAGATAAGAAGGTTAATGCAGTCAAGATTATGAGGGGGCAAATGATAATGAGACTAACGGGAAGAGAAATAAAAAAGCTAAGCTCAGGATACTGGAAATAAAATGCGATACCTATACCTCTGCGGTATCGAGGACTTGGGCTCCAGCGCCTACCGCTTCCTACACCTCCATAGCCAACACAAAGGCGACACTCCCGAGCAAAATGACCTGGTTGACCACACCCATAGCATTTCATGTCCTCACCACCACGAGATCGTCCGCCGCCACCACGGCCACCACTACCGTCTTTTGATTGGTGGGACATCTCTACACGCCAACCATTCTTGCCCTGACAAGTGACAAACAAGAAGAGTATGATACTGTAGATATAAAACTGGCACGGCCCCAAACTCTAAATTGTCCGAACTGGTGAAGTTTAAACTAAGAACCACATTCAGTCCTCGGATAAATTTAAACCTTGTGGAGTAGACATCATCCATACAAGAATCTGCACTAGGCTGCTAGCAATGGTACTGAGGGCTAAGGCTGTAGTTCGCAAGTTCAATGCCTTTAAATTTGAATCCGCTTTGTGCAAAAATTGGTTTACTGTGGATTAGTTGATGTGATCAATAGAATTTGCTGACCTATGGGGTACATTTTGTTGGATTAATTTTGTTAGAACTTTGTCCTATTCCTTAGTTGTATTGTGTGGCTGTGAGCCACTTCTTCCATTTTTGTAGTTTTCCACCACTTTGTGTGTGTGTCTATTTAAAGGCCATTTTCTATTGAATAAAGTACACAGTATGTTAAAGAAGTTAAGCTCTGTCCCCTCCACGTGTGTGTGAGTGGTATTTTTTTTCTTTTTATTGTGTTACCTCTCTACAATTGGTATCAGAGCTCAGATTGGTCGAGCACTTGATCCGTTCATGCCCAAATACATGCCGCGCTCTCCGGGAAGTAGTGTCACCGGCGACGAGGTACCGATGAGTATGGTGGCGAAGGAGAATTCCGTCGTCTCGCTGCATTATCCGATGCTCACGACGAGCAATTATGCAGCCTGGACAATCAAGATGAAGGTCTATATGAGGGCTCAAGGAGTGTGGGAAGCTATCGAGGACATCAACATCGACGTGCGCAAGGATCAAATGGCATTGGCGGCCATATACGCGGGCATCCCCGAGGAAACGCTCTTCCTACTGGCCGAAAAGCAAACGGCCAAAGATGCGTGGGAGGCGTTGAAGACGATACAGTTAGGCGTCGATCGTGTGAAGGAGGCTAAGGTACAAACCCTCAAAACTGAGTTCGAGGGATTGCGCATGAAGGAGACGGATTCGGTCAATGACTTCGCTGTCAAGATAACAACCATCATCAACAAAATTCGTGCATTGGGCGACAAGGTTGAGGAGGCCCATGTCGTCAAGAAGTTTCTCCGGGCAGTCCCAAAGAAGTTCTTGCAGATCGCATCCACAATAGATCAATTCGGCGACCTTAAAACAATGACGGATGAGGAGGTGATTGGGCGCCTCAAAGTCCATGAGGAGCGACTCCGTGGATACGATGACGACAACAGCAAGGAGCATCTTCTTCTCACCCGAGCCTAGTGGAAGGCACGTGAGAAGAAGTGTGAAGCCGAGGGCTCCTCTGGTGCTGCTCGTGGCCAAACCGCAGGATTGGAAGATTTGATAAAGAAAGGGTAAGATGTTATAATTGCAATAATTACGGTCATTTTTCTTTAGAATGTCCCGAAAAGGAGAAGAAAACTCTACTCGTAGAGGTAAGCGAAGATAAACACCCCGCGTTGCTATGAATTGGAACAACAAAATTAGGGGTTGATTGTTGGATTAATTTTGTTAGGACTTTGTCCTATTCCTTAGTTGCATTGTGTGGCTGTGAGTCACTTCTTCCATTTTTGTAGTTCTCCACCACTTTGTGTGTGTGCCTATTTAAATGTCATTTTCTATTGAATAAAGTACACAATATGTTGAAGAAGTTAAGCTGTGTCCCCTCCACGTGTGTGTGTGAGTGGTATTTTTTTTTCTTTTTATTGTGTTACCTCTCTACACATTTACTGTTTCTATCATACATGATTCATCTGATCTAACACGAGATAAATATTTATGCGACAATCTAGCAACGTACAAGTTGATTGTTGGTTCCATTAGATG
The DNA here is from genome assembly GCA_036927795.1 of Iris macrosiphon. Lineage (NCBI taxonomy): Eukaryota > Viridiplantae > Streptophyta > Magnoliopsida > Asparagales > Iridaceae > Iris > Iris macrosiphon. The sequence continues at coordinate 145,660,841 of JAYESA010000004.1, forward strand.
AATAGGATGTAAAAATCTTTCTAAAAAAATGGTAACTATTGTAAATAATTAACGAGATTAAATTTTAACATAAAATCCTTACCGTCTCACCATATGCACATTACCATGCTTTAACTTCAAATTCTTTCCACATTATATAGGATAAATAATGATATGATAACCAAGGTTCGCAGTATTGGAATCGGTATCGGACCCTTCCGATGAGTATCGGTAGTATCGGCAATATCGACAGTTTCAGATCGAAGTATCGGATCTTTTTGTATCGAAGCAAAAATAATTACTAAAATTTTAGAATTATTTTACACATTTAGGTATAATTTTAAGTATTTCATGTGTTACTTAGTAGTTTTGAAATATAATGAAATAGTAGTAACCCTTGCTGATTGGTTTACCTACGATAGATAAGTTTTCTTCTTTTACAATTTTACTATTTTATGGGCTTGCTGTCTTTTTCGTTCAATTTTCTTTGCTGAATTGACTGTAAAAGACACCCTATGTCGGTATCGGTCAGTATCGATATCAGTCGATATCCGATCAGAACATGCCAAATCATATATTTATTGGCCATATTGGATCGGTCAACTATGACGATAACAAGAAAGAACTAAATGATTTTGTCAAGCAAAATAGCCTTCATAACCACTCATTGCTACTGTGAATACAAATGCAAGTTTCAAAGAACAATTGTAGAAGATCTTCGTTTTCAATGAAGAGGTCAAGAAAAGGATCCCATCTTGTATGGCTGTTGTAACATCCACATTTTTTTTCATTCCTCTAATAGCTCACGAACTATAGTTACATCTAATTCCCTGTTCATGTATCTAGTTGCAAAGAGTTTGTGGGTTTGAAAAACATGCGTCAGTTAAAGGCAATTTTGCTCCATAAGGGAAAATTGAAAGAGGCGTGTTTCCAAGAGCAACATAAAAAGGCTTCTGTTTGCTAATAACAGTTATAATCTGTTAACTTAGACCTTATGGTGTATAAGAGTTCTAATCTCTTAGTTTAGCACCTAGGTTGTCAACTTGTATAGCATGTTGTGTATCGATTTGCTTGTGTATCGTATCGTGTATCGTACGATATAGTAACTCTAGGAGTTTAGGTCTATACTTCTAAATCTATATAGAAACATGATTTAACATAATTTTCTCATGATTTTTTATTTGTTTCATCTTTACAGGTCTATCTATATCATATCTACTATCAGAATCCATATTCCTAAGTATACATTCCATGGCTCAAGTAAAAGAAAATCAGTACATACCTACAGCCTATAAGTATCAGGCCAACCGATAACGAAATTGTAGTATATTGTATCACGTAGGGTGTATTGTGAGATACTAACAACATAGTTTAGCACCATTTAGGATTTTAAGTGTACAAATATCCATAAAAAACAATAGCTAACTCAGAATACTCCTGAAATAACAGAAATCTACAGAACTTATCTAGAGATAACAGGTTATTTACATTTATTAGCCCTTCAGTATTTAGCCAAATTACTAGTCTGTATACAATAATTTTCAATTTATTCACTGAAATATAGCATTTCTGAAAACAACTAAATAATAAAATTTACTTCGACAGAGATTAATTAGTCACTCTGGAAAGAGAAGTATTGGGTCACTAACTCCATCATTCAACATGTAGCACCACGTATAGTAAAAGCTAAACTTTCAACCAAAACCAATTGAAAGAAGAGAGCCGATAATATGATCACGGTGAAGGAATGAATGAAGGAAGCAATACATCTTTTCAATTATGAGCTCGAGTATTTCACAAACAAAATTACGAAAACAAAGAAGCAATTTCAGAAGTAAATAAAGCATGCTGATCATCATCAACATACCATCTAATGCACTAATGGCATCCAAGGCATCTCTCCGGTCATCAAATTCGACAAACGCATAACCAGGCGGTCTTGGAGCAACCCAGACACTATATAGGTTATGTAGAACACGTAAGATAGCAAATTATAATACCGAGCAAAAGGAAACTAGCAGCAGCATTGATGAATATATTACAAGCAGCATAGAACCATCAAGAAAAAGGTACTAATAATGTGGAAACCATTTCTAAAGCAAAATGTTCTACAGTCTACATGGATGAAACAACGTGATTCTATTCATGTTTTCTGGTCCTAAAAAACAGTTTCTACAGTGACCTGGAGATCCTAATAACAGTAAGGCCTAGATAACATTAACGTACAACAAGAACAAAGTTTTAATCCCAAAATATTTGATAGTTAAATATTAGTAATACAAGTAAAAAAAAAAGGTAATATGAATCTAAGACAATACATGACCAAGATATATATATACACAGTTGTAGAAAGATAACAGCGTATAGTGGACCATTCCTTCATACTCTACTTATATTCTCATCAACAGGCACGAGTGCCCCAAACAGGCATGATTAAAGAAATTAAGGGAAGTTTGAGCTAACAATTTTTATATAAATTCAATCCACCTCTTGCTTTTGTGGATAAAGGCTTTGTTTTTATACAAAGATCTTGCTTTATTATTTGCTTGCCAATGAAATCAGTCATACACTTTTCCCATGGAATGAGTTCTCTTGTATAAATGTTCTAGTTAACTGACCAAAGTTGGGAAAGCCTAGTGGCTAAGACCTCAGGTGCATTAAGGAAAAGGGGCAGATCCAAGTATAGGATGGGGTGGGATCCAGCCCACCCACCCCTTTTTTTTTTTACGTAGGTTTTTTTTTTTTTTTGATTTTTTTAAGGAGTTAGCCTGCATCTCACCCACCCGAACCCACTCTAGCCCACCCCAGAATATATTTCTGGATCCGCCCCGAGGGGGAGGGGTGGGAGGAGTGGGGAGTGATGGGCAGTCTGGAAAGAATAGAAGAAGAAAAAGATTAAGGCGGAAAAAATCCTAGAAACCTAACATTATATTTTACTAGAAACAGGTAATCATTAACACCAAAAAACTTTCATGGATGATAAAAAGATACAAGAATGAATATACTTGTTTTAATTGAACAGTTGATACATTTATGTTAGAGTTATTTTATTATATTATTTATCATATGAGGGTATAATAGTAATTGTGGGTGTATTGCATATCAATATAAATATACATGAGATGCAACCTAGGATTCAAGGCCCTTGCAATCTCCTTTCTCATATTCTCTCCTCCTACTTTTTTCCTTCTCCTCTCCATCTCCAAACTTCACTTGGTATCAGAGCATATATTTGAAAGTACTGTACATCACATCCACGATAGGACCGATCGAACTGTTTTTTCGTCTACTTTTCATGCTTCGCCGTTCGTCGTTCTTGGTTCGTTTATGAGATCTAGGGTTTCTACAGATCACCGTAGGTTGTTCGTCGGTTGAGGTTCGTTGTGAGATCTAGGGTTTCATAGACCTCGTCTTTCTATTGCATCTATAAGTATGGTGGAAACCGAATCTTCTAGCGAGGTTAATAGTGGTGGTGGTAGCGGAGGTGATTCTCCTTTTATTGTTATAATGATAAATTGGAAAAGTCGATTACAGCGGTAAAACTCAATGGTGCGAACTACCTTGCCTGGTCTAAGTCTATCAAAGTGGTGTTAAGGACGAAGAAGAAGTTGAAGTTTTTGACAGAAGAACCCCCGCCTGAAACTTCCGCTGAGTATGAAGATTGGATGAGTGCAGGTGCATACGTTATGTCGTGGTTGTGGCATAGTATGGAACCGCATATCGCTGCTAATGTTCAGTTTGTGAATCAAGCAAACAGATTTGGGAATCTTTGGAAAATCATATTCGCAGAAGCGAAACGTTGTCCGTATCTATGAGTTGTACGAGTTATTGTTTAATACAAAGCAAAATGGAAAGCCTGTGAATGAATATCTGGCTTCAAAGAAGACTTTGTGGGAGGAACTGCTTCAATATCATGTTACTACTGATTTGAATGAAGCTCAGAGACAGAATGAAGAGTTATGTTTCACTTATCCTAGCCGGCTTGGATCCTGCAGAGGCCGAGTACCGTGCGATGGCTCATACAGCTTCTGAGATGATGTGGGTGCAGTCTCTTCTTCATGAAATGGGGATTATGATTCCTATTCCGATGGAGATGTATTGTGATAATCAGTCGGCAATGTTTATCGCAAGTAATCCGGTGTTTCATGAGCGCACGAAGCATATCGAGGTAGATTGTCATTTTGTTCGTGATTTGTTGCTGAAGAAACATATTGTTACTCCTTATGTTCGGTCAGAGGATCAATTAGGTGATATCCTCACCAAACCACTTGTCTGTAGTCCATTTTCTGATTTATGTAGCAAGCTGGGCATGTCTGATTTATATACTCCTGCTTAAGGGGGGGTGTTAGAATTATTTTATTTTGTTATTTATCATATGAAGGTATAATAGTAATTGTGGGTGTATTGCATATCAATATAAATAGACATGAGATACAACCTAGGGTTCAAGGCCCTTGCAATCTCATTTCTCATATTCTCTCTTCTCCTACTTTTTTCCTTCTCCTCTCCATCTCCAAACTCCACTATTTAAAAATCCACTAAAAACAATGCAACATCTATTGTAAAGTGAGGACTTGAATTTTTTTTGTTTGTATTCATTTCTGCAGCCATTAAGAACCATACTTTTATTATTGTAACATTTGATAGCTATCCTTATTCAAGTCTGCATACAAGGATTCCACCGTCTTAACTTACACAAGTTTATGTACTAATGTAATGTTGGTTTAGCATGTCTACTACCAAACTTTTATTTCTGATACAATCTATTATACTACTATAATAATTTTTCTTCCTCAACTGGTATGCTCATATATTAATTTACTACAGCCTATCTCGATCTGTCAAAAGATTTGGTCTGATTTCTAACACAATATACTATAAAACCAGTCAGAACCCAATCATGTTTATCTCAATTCTTTCATGAAAAAAGTATCAGATATTTGTAATTTCATTGTCCAACATACCAATTTACTATTACACCTTTGATAAAAAAAAAGTTTTGTGGGGTAAAATTTGTAAAGGTAAGTTTACACGAGGATTTATTGGTTGGGAATCCTTCCATGCTCGTCCACACGTGGATCCACCCTTGGGAGCAGTGTTGAGGGATTGGTAGTTAAAATTCACAAAATAAACAAGGATATTTCTAATCTCTAATACAAATACAACATTATGTGGAACTACTATCACATAGTGTTAGTTCTTGCAGCATAAGCCAAAGCTCCTATTCTAGAAGGCTAATGCTAAGGGCACTACACAATATGTTGGCGGTTGTCACATGTAAGGGGCAGCACACTTGAGTTATGAAATTGTAGGGGGCATCATACCATTTGTTAGGGGCTACACCACAACTCAAACCCAAACTCCTGTTCTCTCTTTACCTTCCTCTCACTACTTTTTTATTCTCTCAAAAAACTTCATCTTCCTCTTGCAGCACTAATCGAAGATGACACAATCCAAGACTTTTTCAAAATCAAGGTAAATCTTCCTCTTCCTTTTCCTCTTCATTTCAAAGTATGTTTTCTAGATTTTTCCAAATAAAATTAACACACCCAATTTTAGGAAAATTTTTCGATTTTTAAATTTAAATTAATATATATTGTGGATTTATTCCTTTCAAACATCATTATTGGTAGTTTTGAACCCTCATTATATGGGTTTGGAAGTTTCATAATTAGGGCTAGCAGGGTTGGGGACGACGCAGGACTGCCAAAAGAGTGAAGCTTATTTTCATAGGACTACAAATTTTTTAGCACTTATCTACAGTGAAGACTGCCAAAATTTTCGTAGTCTTGATAGATTTTTTTTTTCTTAGGACTGCTGAAATGTTGATAGTCCTTTTTGTAGTTAGGACTGCTTATGTCTTAGGACTGATAATATTTTGGTTGTCCTAACTATAATGAGAACTGCCAAAATTTTGACAGTCCTAAGATATATTATTTTGTCAGTCTAAATATTGAACGAATACTACTTTTTTGTTACAGCCACCAAAGTGAAGGAGAGAAACCCCCCTTGAAGGGACAAGTTGAAGGAAAGAAAAGAAAGCTTCCGACGATGTCTGAGCGCAGAGCGCGACAAGCGCAACGTACAAGTGAGGTACGCCTAATCATAACAGAGCCGACACGCAGGCTCTCTGGGTAGATTACTTCAACCGCGTATTGCCGAAACGCGTTCAAAGAAGAAAGCTCCTCCATCTTCTGCTTCATCTTCGGATGATGAAGAAGTGTCCAAAATCCAAGGTACGCCGAATGATGGGTCTATACCTTCTAAACAGACTCGTCCCAGTGGTTGCCATCTCTTGTCATCCTTCGAGGACCTTCTAACAATAGTCAGAACTACCAAATTTCTAACAGTCTAGAGACACCCAGAGTCTTGAGACTACTAAATATTGGTAGCCCTGATTCTTCAAGTCGAGATTTCTGACATTGGTTGGCAAAATTGAAAGAAGGAAAGGAGAAAAACAACATTAGGTTTTTCGGGATCTTCGAAAATGTGAGGTAGTATATTTGACGAGCCGATTACTTCGTCAAATTGGTTCTCCATCATCTCTTCTACATTTTGGGGACATATTTGTTTTGGAGGACCACAAGCTTGAGAAACTTGGTCACAGAATTTTGAAAAGTACGACTGAAGATTCATTGGAGATTTCCATGTGTGATCGTAATGAGAAGGTTTAAGAAATATTAGGTTTTACGGAGTTGGGACCACAAATTTTTAATTTTTCTCTTAGTTTAGGGATTTGGGAATTGAGGAAGAAGAAAAGTCGGTACAGACAAATTTTTAGTTTTTTATACTCAAAGTTGTGTTAGCCCCTAGTATTTTTTAAAGGATATTATGAGTATAAAAAATGACCATATTTTTAACAAACTGGTGATAGCCCCTAACATATTGTGTAGTGTCCTTAGCATTTGCCATCTATAATAGTGTTCATCTAGCCGTAATTGTTAACTTATAATATGTTGCAGGTTTCTAGTCGATAAAATTCCCGTTCGAGAAGTCATACTGATGCAATGCCTAGAGTCTACTCTTCGAAGCCAATGTCGCTTTACTCGACAATCTGGGACGGATCAGAGTGGGCAACACACGGAGGAAAGAAGCCAACTGGACTATAACTTTGCAACATTCCAAGATCTTGAGGTAGACGGGTAACTGTGGAATCAAGAGTACACAACCTTTTAGTGTACTAATCATGCACGCTATGTTTCTATTAAATTTAGAACATTTGTCATTGTTACCATGTGATCCTTTCTTGGATCATGTATGTAAAGACTCACTACATTCACAGCAAATGAGATATCAGGACGAGTGTGGCCAAGATAAATCAATCTATCTACAAGTCTCTGATATCTCTCACGATCAATAGGCTCTCCTGCCTCTGCACCCAACTTATCTTTCTGATCGATTGGAGTGACTGTCGATCGACATCCCAGCATACCAGTCTCTGTGAGCAGGTCTAGTACATACTTCCTCTGAGAGAGGACGATCCCATCTCTTCCTTGAGCCACCTCGATCCCGAGAAAATACCTCATCATTCCCAAGTCCTTCACTTCAAACTCCTTGGGGAGTTTTGACTTCAGGTGGGTGATCTCCTCCTCATTATCACCTGTGATCACTATATCATCCACATACACTGCAAGTATGGTGATATGACATCTTGCATGCTGAAAGAAAATCGTGTGATATGCATTGGTCCAGCAGTACCTCATGTCTGTGACAACCTTCCTGAATCTATCAAACTAGACTTGAGGAGATTGTTTGAGCCCATACAATGATTTTTTTAGCTTGCACACATTTTCCGTCGACTGCTTCGTGCAAAATCCTGGGGATCTCCATGTATACTTTCTCTTATAGGTCCCCATGAAGAAAAGCGTTTTTCACATCCAATTGATACAACTGCCACCCATGGTTTGCTGCAAGGGAGATCACTGTTCTCACAGTACTTATCTTTGCCACTGGAGCAAATGTCTCATCATAGTCGATGTCATAGGATTGAGTGAATCCTTTGCAACCAATCTTGCCTTGTATCGCTCCATATTTTCTTTTGGCATCTCTTTTACTGTGAAGACCCATTTGCATTTAACTGCTCTCTTTTTTTAGGCAACGGAACAAGCTCCCATATCCCATTTCTTTCGAGTGTCCCAAATTTCTCCAACATTGCAACTCTCCACTTTGGATCTTCCTTCGCTTTCTGCCAACACTTAGGCAAAGAGGTGGTGTCTAACGATGCAATGAATGCTCGAAAGGTAGAAGATATATTAGAGTAGGATAAGAAATTGGCAATGTCATGTTCATAACCATAACGATTATGGAATTTTTCCGCATTATTGCGAAAAGATCTCCTTAAGGAAATATGAGGAAGTGGTGAAGAGATCATACCATCCGAATCAAAGGGACCCGCATCCGAATCAGAGGAATCCGGTGCGGGAGGTGCATCTTCAAGAGTTGGGACAGAGTTAGACAAGGGACATGGCACAATAGGGGCAATAGGCATAGTAGTGGACTGCTGCTTTCTCCTTCTGTAGACTTGGAGCTCTGTAGATTGTTCTGTAGTCTGTCCCTCCCTCTGCACTAGAGCATCACTTTCTTCTTCCTGATTGTCACCACTTTCTTCCTCCTGATTATGTGCATCATCATCACTTTCCTCACCCTCGCTATCTCTCCCTTGTTCTCTTGGACCAGCTTCCATCATTAGACATGGAACTGACCCGACAATCACGCTTGGGCCCATCTCCCCCTCACTCCTAACACCTCTTGTGTTAGGTGTGTCACCAAATGCGGAGCCTTCACATGAACCATTGTGGTAGTATGGTTCCATCTTTTTGAATGTAACGTCCATGCTTACAAAGAGCCTTCGCTCCACCGGACTCCAACAAGAGTATCCCTTCTGAGTCCCTGAGTAGGCAACAAAGATGCACTTCATTGTCCGAGGGTCCAACTTTTCCACCGCATGTCTGTTATCTTTCACAAAACATACACATCCAAATACCTTTGGGGAACAATGTACTTATTCTCTCCTGTAAGCATCTCAAACGGTGTCTTCCATCCTAACACCTGAGAGGACATCATGTTGATGAGATATGCAGCTGTCAATACGACATGCCCTCACAAGTGTTTAGGAACATTCATGGCAAACATTATTGACTGTGCTACTTCCAACATGTGTAACCTTCATATCAAGAATTTAAATTAGGAAGTCAAATTCAATTTGGATTGCTCTTCATAAGAGGAGAAATCCAAATTGAATTGGTTAAGGGCATAATGGTCAATGCACCATAATAAATATCTTGACAACCTCCAACCCTATATAAGGACATTCCCACTTCCTTCACTCATCATCCCTCATCTCCCCTCAACCCTATATTAGCAAGATAACCTTTGATTCTCTTCAAATTTGTTTTATAACTCTAACTAGGATAAGTGTGTGTGTATATATATGTGTGTGAGTAAGGACTGCAGAGAAGCAGCAGCGTGCAGCAGCAGCAAGCACTGCCTGCAGCAAGCAGTAGTAGTATAAATTTATATAAATATGTATCTATATCTATGTATACTATATATTATCTGTATATATATATATATATATATATATATATATATATATATTGTATTATATATGTATCTATATACCTTATATATAAGTATATATGTATTTATATATATATATCTATATATAATATATTGTATCTATATATATATATATATATATCATATACATTTATATATATATATATCTATATATAATATATTGTATCTATATATATCTATATATATCATATACATATATATGTATCTATATATCTTATACTAATGTGTCTATATATAATATATTGTATCTATATTGTATCTATATATGTATCTATATACCTTATATATATATATATATATGTCACGACCCGATTCCGTAGAATCGTTGGGGCGTCCCCCGAATCGTGATGCCGTGCGGGCCTGGGGTTGCGCCCGCACAAGGCTAAAGTATTTTGCATAACGAGCACATATTCAGAGTACGCAGATAAATTGAAACATAGATTTGAAACATGGAAAAGTTCTCTTTATTGATAATGAACATCTACTACAAACTCTTGAACGAGTCAGCTAATATGCCGAACGGCTTACAAAAGAGATGACTCAAAATGAGATAGCAGTCCTGTACATTATATCCCTTTACTAAACTTCAAAAGATATAGACCTCCAAGCTGGAGGATAGCTTTGCCATGGAGCTGCATTTGTGTATGAAGAGTTGCAGGCTCCTGTCTTCAAAATGCTTCAAGGGGCGCGGTGAAGATACGCCAACAGCTGGACTGGATCGGGAAGACGACTTCGGCTCCTCGCTCGGTTCGCCTTGGTGCGGAGAACCTGTTTCAACGAGGGTCAGCATGTCGAAACATACTGGTGAAGGCGAGCTAACCGAGCTATACCAATCAACACGTTGTTTTAATGAAGCATGAATATTTGTGGGTTTCTATCTTGCCTTAGTTCATTTACAAGTAAGCAGCATATAGAATTTACTGAAATGAACGTGCCACCGTTCGGTGGATTTTACCTGCCCGTCTGAGTTACCTGCACAATACTTACCATGCCTTCTCTGCCACGAAGACACAAGTTAGTTTGCAACAGGTTTAAATATACAAGATGATCACTGGCTTGATAGCCATAATGGACTAATCTGTGACGAAGATGGTTTGCTACGTGCTAGTACGTGAGGCGCCGCATACCACCTTGTCCAAGTACGTGAGACTAAACGTGAGTTCCGTCCGGAGCCGGAACGGTGCCAGTGCCCCAGCAGCCGCCCGCAGGAACTATACCTTGTGCACAAGTTGTCCGTGATCGAACGTTAACAATCATTCGCCCGGAGGCTACGTGAACAATCATTCGCCCGAAGGCTACGTGAACAATCATTCGCCCGAAGGCTACGTAAGCACAGGACAAGCATTATTGCATGATTCGTTTACATTGCATCTACGTTCAATTCATGCATCGGGACAATATAAAAGAGAAGTATATATATTCAAACTTGTATCTATGCGTATGATGAAAATTCCGAACGAACAAGCATGCAAAGATATAACCGTTCACAAGTTTGATTGACAAGCAGTATTTTCCAAGTCTATTCTCTTTTATCTTGGTATCTTTTATTATTACTTGGTATCGTTTGATCGGGGCAAAGAAGAGTGCAAGACTTTATAGATGTGAAGCTTGGAAGCAGGGCTAGCTAATCGGGTTGGTAGCCACTCACTTAGATTATTGGAAGGGAGAAGGAAAGAGGCGCTTCACGACTCCGCTCGCAAGCCGCCTACTGCTCGTTCACCTGCACACGAATAACTCGATTAATACTTCTTCCTCTCTTTCCAATCTCGAAATTGAAGTGCAGTTCAATGAACGAAAACAATGAAAACCATCGAAACCGTTCAAGGAAAACAAGCAAATCCCAAAACCAACTCAAAGCACGAAAGCAACAAGCGACATCGAAAACCGAGACAATAAAAGATAGCAGCGGAGAGGTCCCTCCTGACTCTGCCGCTAAGTCGATCCCGGGGGCACGGTCCACTGAATATGGGAATCGATTCCGAAGAAACAAATCCATAACGAGGACGAGTTCTTAATTCAATCTATCCCGATCGCACGATACCGACTTGTGTTTCTTAGCCGCGCTCTCCGCACCGGGAGAACGAGGCGCTACATCCTACCCAACTAATTGGAAGTTTCGTCCCGAAACATAGGAATAATGCTTACCGTCAGGGAACGTTACGTTGAGGATGCTTAGCAGAGTAATTGGGGCAGTTACGCATTTTGTGGCTTGCAGCACCACAGATGAGGCATAATCCTTGTCTCAGACGACATTCGTTGGCCAGGTGCCCTGGCTTCTTGCAGAAGTGACATAGCTGCCCTCTATGCGGACCACCGTTGTTGCGGCGCTTTGCAGCGGTGTTTCCTCCTTCGTTGCTTTGGCGTTTGTGACTGGATGTATGCACAGCGCCGGCAGCAACATGAGGATACTGTGGTTCTAGCGATAAGGCGTGATTCATGACTTCACGCATGGTTCCATATTGATTATTGACCACGTGCGCATGGATGGCAGGGCGTAGTCCACCTTCAAACCTTCTGGCTCGACTCGCTGCATCAGGTAAATAGGCCCTAGCGAATTTGGAGAGTCGGTTGAATTCGGCGGAGTATTGCTTCACTGTCATACTACCCTGCCTCAGTTGCACGAAATCATTCTCCATCTGACGTTGTACTGGAGGGGGTATAAACTCCTCTTCAAACGCGACACGAAAAGTCGTCCACGATATCACCTCCTCTCCGTGATCAAATTGAAGAGATCGTCGATGCACGTTCCACCAATCGTGCGCGTTGAGGCGGAGCTGTAGTTGCGCGCAGGCGACGCGCTTCTCTTCGGGGACCTCTAGCAGAGCGAAGTGATCTTCAAGTTCGGCCAGCCAATCTAGGGCCACGATGGGTTCCTCAGTCCCGTTGAATGGGGCGTTGCAGACTTTCTTGAAGTGGCCAAAGTCGAAGGTAGTCACGTCCCTCGGCCTTGGAATTTGCGGCGTCTCTACTTCAAGCACGAGCTATTCCACTGGAGTCGTTGCAGTTGCAGCGGAATGGTTGGAAGCCAAAGTCTGAACGATTCGTTGCAGGGCATCTACCTGCTTCTGTTGGACTGAGAATCGAGTCTCTAGATTGCTTTCGAACTTGGCTTGGCGAGCATCATCTCTTTGTCGTTGCGATTCTAACATTTGCATTACCCGCTCAAGCGGATCGACTTGAGATATGCCGCGCTGGCTCTGAGAGCTTCCCGAATTTCCCGAACTACTTCCTTGTGTTTCGTTCGGTGCTTGCGCTGCAGATTGCGCTAGTGCCATTCCTTCAAAAGAAGGTAAATTACATTAGAATCATAATGTATTATGGACTTATTGCATGAACGTATCTCATTTTGGTCTAGCGAGTTCAAGAGTTCGCACAGGAATTGATCGTTAAAGGAACTTTTCCAGCACGAAGTCTAAGGAACTTGAATCTGTGCTCTAATACCATTATGTCACGACCCGATTCCGTAGAATCGTTGGGGCGTCCCCCGAATCGTGATGCCGTGCGGGCCTGGGGTTGCGCCCGCACAAGGCTAAAGTATTTTGCATAACGAGCACATATTCAGAGTACGCAGATAAATTGAAACACAGATTTGAAACATGGAAAAGTTCTCTTTATTGATAATGAACATCTATTACAAACTCTTGAACGAGTCAGCTAATATGCCGAACGGCTTACAAAAGAGATGACTCAAAATGAGATAGCAGTCCTGTACATTATATCCCTTTACAAAACTTCAAAAGATATAGACCTTCAGGCTGGAGGATAGCTTTGCCACGGAGCTGCATTTGTGTATGAAGAGTTGCAGGCTCCTGTCTTCAAAATGCTTCAAGGGGCGCGGTGAAGATGCGCCAACAGCTGGACTGGATCGGGAAGACGACTTCAGCTCCTCGCTCGGTTCGCCTTGGTGCGGAGAACCTGTTTCAACGAGGGTCAGCATGTCGAAACATACTGGTGAAGGCGAGCTAACCGAGCTATACCAATCAACACGTTGTTTTAATGAAGCATGAATATTTGTGGGTTTCTATCTTGCCTTAGTTCATTTACAAGTAAGCAGCATATAGAATTTACTGAAATGAACGTGCCACCGTTCGGTGGATTTTACCTGCCCGTCTGAGTTACCTGCACAATACTTACCATGCCTTCCCTGCCACGAAGACACAAGTTAGTTTGCAACAGGTTTAAATATACAAGATGATCACTGGCTTGATAGCCATAATGGACTAGTCTGTGACAAAGATGGTTTGCTACGTGCTAGTACGTGAGGCGCCGCATACCACCTTGTCCAAGTACGTGAGACTAAACGTGAGTTCCGTCCGGAGCCGGAACGGTGCCAGTGCTCTAGCAGCCGCCCGCAGGAACTATACCTTGTGCACAAGTTGTCCGTGATCGAACGTTAACAATCATTCGCCCGGAGGCTACGTGAACAATCATTCGCCCGAAGGCTACGTGAACAATCATTCGCCCGAAAGCTACGTGAGCACAGGACAAGCATTATTGCATGATTCGTTTACATTGCATCTACGTTCAATTCATGCATCGGGACAATATAAAAGAGAAGTATATATATTCAAACTTGTATCTATGCGTATGATGAACATTCCGAACGAACAAGCATGCAAAGATATAACCGTTCACAAGTTTGATTGACAAGCAGTATTTTCCAAGTCTATTCTCTTTTATCTTGGTATCTTTTATTATTACTTGGTATCGTTTGATCGGGGCAAAGAAGAGTGCAAGATTTTATAGATGTGAAGCTTGGAAGCAGGGCTAGCTAATCGGGTTGGTAGCCACTCACTTAGATTATTGGAAGGGAGAAGGAAAGAGGCACTTCACGACTCCGCTCGCAAGCCGCCTACTGCTCGTTCACCTGCACACGAACAGCTCGATTAATACTTCTTCCTCTCTTTCCAATCTCGAAATTGAAGTGCAGTTCAATGAACGAAAACAATGAAAACCATCGAAACCGTTCAAGAAAAACAAGCAAATCCCAAAACCAACTCAAAGCACGAAAGCAACAAGCGACATCGAAAACCGAGGCAATAAAAGATAGCAGCGGAGAGGTCCCTCCTGACTCTGCCGCTAAGTCGATCCCGGGGGCACGGTCCACTGAATATGGGAATCGATTCCGAAGAAACAAATCCATAACGAGGACGAGTTCTTAATTCAATCTATCCCGATCGCACGATACCGACTTGTGTTTCTGAGGAGCAACAACAGTCTGTTCAACAAAAAATGGGCAATATCTTAGACTTCAAGAAGATGGCTCATCGGGAGTTCAAGAGAACTGAAGGGATCCTATATGCAGATGAATGGCTCGAGGATATCGAGCGAATTATGCGGGTTGCTCGGATACCGGAAGACCTGAAGATAGAGGTTGTAGGCTTGCAGCTTCACGATATCGCCCACACTTGGTTCAAAAATGAGCCCAGACTTGTTGATCCAAACCTAACTCGGGACCAATTCAAACACCTTTTCAAACATAAATTCTTTCCCGCAGTAGCCCAGGGCGTTCTGGAGAAACAATTCCAGAACTTGGAGCATGGTATTCTCTCAGTAGGTGAATATGCTGTAGAATTCGGTAGGCTGAACCGATTCGCAGAATATATGGTGAGAGATCCGGAGGACCGAGCTCGAAGATTCCGGTAAGTCTTGGCCCAGGAAATTCGAGTCATTATCCCCTTCAGTATCACGACTTTTGCTGGGATTATAGCAGAAGCCCAGAGGATCGAGGTGGACATGGGCTTTAAACCCAAGCGGGACCGGAATGCATTCGAAGGAGGCAGTAGCACGGGACCAGCAAAACGTTCCCATTTTCAGCCGAGGACTTTCCAGCAGCAGCATTGTCCTCCAACTAGATTTTTGGCTCAGCCGCATCTTCAAAGACAGATCCAGCAGACCCATTTTTGCCATTTTTGCAAGAAACTGGAACATTCCTGGAAAATATACAGAAAGACTTGGAGTCTGTTTATACTGTGGATCTGCGGAACATCATGTGAACAACTATCATATTCGAGGTGCAACAAATCAAAAGGGACCAGCTAAGCCACCTGTGGCACAACAGCAGAGGGGACCTCCACTTCCAACACAACAACAACAATTTTTCCAGCACCAACAGAGGGGAGCTCCTCAGCAGGGTAGAGCTTTTTCTACAACTCTCGAGGAAACTGAGCCCACCGGTGATGTTATAACAGGTTCTATTCTTCTCGATTTTATTCCAGCCGTAGCATTATTTGATTATGGTGCATCCAATAGTTTCATATCCGTGTCTTTTGTACTTAAGCATAATTTAGCAGTGGAACCCTTGAGTAGAAATTATAAGATCACGACTGGGGGAGGCATCATCCTAGTCAGTGATGTTTGCAAGGGGTATCACGTTACATTGGGAGACCGTGTTTTGTTTGCTAGCTTACTCGTAATGCTACTTCCAAGTTTTGACATTGTCCTTTGAATAGATTGGTTGGGTATGCATTTCGCTAGCATTGATTGCCGCAGAGGTCGTGTGCTGTTTCGACCTCTAGGAGAGCCGGAGTTCGAGTTTGCTAGAAAAAAAGAGGCCAAATCGTGGAATTCTTTGCGAAGCTATAATGGAGGAGAAAGAGCTACTGCATCCTATTATTGTTGAGTTCTTAGATGTGTTTTCCGAGGAGTTACCAGGATTGCCGCTAGATAGAGATGTTGAATTCTCTATTGATCTAATGCCGGGAGCAGAACCAATATCGCAACATGTCTACCGGATCAACAACAATGAGCTGGCGGAGCTAAAGAAACAGATCGATGAATTATAAGACAAGGGATTCATCAGATCAAGTTCGTCGCCCTGGGGAGCTCCGGTACTTTTTGTGCCAAAGAAGGATGGATCGGTGCGGATGTGCATCGATTACAGGACCCTGAACAATCTCACAATCAAGAACAAATATCCGCTGCCGAGAATAGATGATCTCTTCGATCAGTTGAGTGGCGCGAAGGTATTTTCAAAGATTGACTTGAGATCCAGATATCATCAGGTGAAGGTGAAAAAGGAAAATATTCCGAAGACTGCATTCAGGACTCGATATGGCCAGTACGAGTTCTTGGTGATGCCGTTCGGGTTAACTAATGTCCCGGTAGTCTTCATGAACTTGATGAACAAGATATTCCATCAGTACCTGGACAAGTTCGTGGTAGTATTTATAAATGATATCATTGTATACTCAAAGACGCTAGAAGAACACTTGAAGCATTTAAGGATAGTGCTTAAAACTCTCAGGAAGGAGAAGCTCTATGGAAAACTCTCTAAATGTGAGTTTTTCTTAAACAAAGTGGAATTTCTCGGACATGTAGTGGCTGGAGATGGACTATCAGTTGATCCAAAGAAGATTGCTGCCGTAGAATCTTGGGCCACTCTAAGCTCTGTTGCAGAAATTAGAAGCTTCTTATAATTGGCTGGATATTACAGAAAGTTCGTGAAAGATTTCTCTCGAATTGCAGAGCCTTTGACTAAACTCACTCGGAAAGATGTTGAGTTTGTTTGGACAGAGGAGTGTCAAGTTGCTTTTGAGGAATTGAAGAAGAGGTTGACGTATGCTCCTATTTTGGCATTGCCATCAGGGTCTGGAGGTTTCACTATTTATAGTGATGCATCGAGGAAAGTTTTGGGTTGTGTTCTTCAGCAGAATAGGAAAGTGATTGCCTATGCATCCAGGCAATTATGTCCTCATGAGAAGAACTATCCTACCCACGATTTGAAGTTGGCAGCAGTCATCTTTGCCCTGAAGTTGTGGAAACACTATTGTACGGAGAGCGTGTGGAGATCTTCACAGATCACAAGAGCTTGAAGTACGTTTTCACTCAGAAGGAGTTGAACATGAGGCAACGTCGGTGGTTGGAACTGATGAAGGATTTTGACATATCTTTGCAGTATCATCCTGGGAAAGCCAATGTAGTTGCCGATGCCTTGAGCAGGTATCCGGTAGCTATGTTGTTGACAAATGATCGATATTTGTTGGAGGACTTGGAGAGCTTGGGCATGGAGGTGATAGTTTCTGATTTTGCTATGCAGATGTGGGGGTTGCAGATACACTCAGAGTTGATGGACAGGATCAAGCAGCCCAGTATGAAGATGTATCTCTGAGGAGCATCAGAGCTCAAATAAGAGCAGGATTGGAGGATGATTTCGCCATTGATGAGAATAGTTCTTTGCGACATGGTGCTATATTGTATGTGCCTAGTGGAGAGCTGCGTGAGGAGGTATTACAGGAAGCGTATCGCTCTCAGTATTCCATACATCCAGATGCCAACAAAATGTATCGGGATATACGAGAGAGTGTGTGATGGTATGGCATGAAGAGAGAAGTGACACAGTTTGTATCCAGATGCTTAGTGTGCCAGCAAGTGAAAGCCGAGAGGCAGAGTCCAGGAGGTTTACTTCAGCCATTACCCATTCCAGAGTAGAAGTGGGAGCACATTACTATGGATTTTGTATCCGGACTTCCACGATCTCCAGGAGAAAAAGACGCGATTTGGGTCATCGTTGACAGGTTGACCAAATCGGTCCACTTTTTGCCTTTCAAGGTGGGTTTGTCTACGGAGAAGCTGACAGAGATGTATGTGAGGCAGATCGTCAGGATACATGGGGTTCCCGTCAGCATAGTCTCGGATCGGGATAGTCATTTCACTTCTCATTTCTGGAGGAGTTTGCAGGCGAGTTTGGGCACTCGGCTCAAGTTCAGTACTGCATATCACCCCAGACAGATGGGCAGGCAGAGAGGACTATTCAGACTCTCGAGGATATGTTGCGCACTTGTGTACTAGATTTTGGAGGATCTTTGGAGGATCATCTTCATCTTGTGGAGTTTGCATACAACAATAGTTACCAAGCAAGCATCGAGATATCTCCTTTCGAGGCTATGTACGGCCGGAGATGTCGTACTCCATTATCTTGGGACGACGTAGGTGAGCGAGCATTGTTGGGACCAGAAATGGTAGTAGATGCTGCGGAGAAGGTAAAGCAGATTAGAGAAAGACTTCGTGTAGCTCAGGATAGACAGAAGCACTGGTCTGGTAGTCGCCGGAGACCGTTAGAGTTCGAGGTTGGCAAATTGGTGTTCTTGCAAATCTCCAACACGTGGCACGATTCGTTTCGGGAGAAGCAGGAAGCTCAGTCCAAGTTTTATCGGACCTTTCAGTATTACCGAAAGGGTCGGTGCTATAGCCTACCGGCTAGCTTTGCCACCTACATTAGAGGGAGTATATAACGTGTTTCCTGTATCCCAGCTGAGACGTTACGTGGCTGACCCTAACCACGTATTAGATCACTCAGAAATTGAAGTGGGGCCGAGCCTCAGCTACCAAGAGCAGCTCGTGGAGATACTAGATCGCAGAGAAAATGTGCTGCGTAACCGGAGGATTTTATTTATTCGTGTCAATTGGAGTCATCACTCCCTGGATGAATCTACTTGGAAGAGAGAGGATGAGATGCGTGAACGATACTCATACCTCTTTGAATTTTGAGGTATTTATACTTTCTTTCTGTATGATCTACTTTAAATTTCGAGGACAAAATTTTTCTACCGGGGATAGATTTGTAACCTTCATGTCAAGAATTTAAATTAGGAATTCAAATTCAATTTGGATTGCTCTTCATAAGAGGAGAAATCCAAATTGAATTAGTTAAGAGCACAATGGTCAATGTACCATAATAAATATCTTGACAACCTCCAACCCTATATAAGAACATTCCCACCTCCTTCACTCACCATCCCTCATCTCCCCTCAACCATATATTAGCAAGGTAACCGTTGAAACTCTTCAAATTTATTTTATAACTCTAACTATATATATATATATATATATATATATATATATATATATATATATATATATATATATGTGAGTAAGGACTGCAGAACAACAACAACATGCAGCAGCAGCATAAATTTATATATATGTATATATGTATATCTATATATCTATGTATCTATATATATGTATACTATATATATATATCTATGTATCTATATATATGTATATATATATATATATATCTATATACCTTATATATATGTAACATAGATATATAGATACATATATATAAATACATATATATATATATATATATATATATAAGGTGTCTCGATCGTGCCGAATATAACCATAACGTTCAAACGTTCTTGTCTTGTGCGAGCGTAACTATATGCCCGTACATGCGTCACGTCCGGATTATGACGATTATCTAGCGGGAACGTTTGTGTAGTGATCTCACGTCCAACAAGGGTGATCGAACTTGCGGGAGACCGGAGCGTGATAACTGAATGATCGTCTTGACTTTTGGTTCGACATGATAAGACGAATTTGGAATGCAAGTGAATTAGAAAAAAATGTTTGAGGATAAGTTAGCCTAGAACTTGTAATAAATCACGCTTGATGATTTCATGAATGAATACGTGAATCAGGTTGGACGACTTGGAGATTTAACCTAAGGTTTAGAATTGAATCTTTGTTCAGTGGACTAAACTTGGAATGGATAAGAATTCTATCAAAACATGTTTTGAGAGATAGACTATGCAAATCACTAGGCCTGTCCTGCATCTTGGATATATCACGAATTTTTCGAACGAACTCGTCTTCCGTGCAAACGAACGTGTTATTGAGAAGTAGGATGATCTGTGCTCGATGTCTAAAAATCTGAGTGAAACGAGCTAGGGTAGAATACCCCGTGCAAATGAACATTGGTTTGACCCTAGGAATTGGGGCGAGCATGTGCCGAGCTAGGGTATTTGCACGATGACTCGTGTGCTTGAACTTGTACCTATAACCTTGTGAGCTGACCTAGTAATTAGGCAGACGACCCTGTGCCGAGTGAATGAACCTGTGCAGCCGAATTTAGAACATTGCTTGAACAAAGCTATAGAACTGGGGCAGCAAGACTTAGGGTTAGACTGGGAACGATAACGTGTGCTGCGTTTGACCCGAACATATGAACGCTAGTCGATTGAAACTAATAGATCGTGCTCAACGGTTGTGCAAATACTTGATTGAGTTGGAATGAAAATGAATTGGGTTGGATTGACCCTATCGGAAGTATCCTTATGAATTATGAAATGAGAACCCGTAAAATTTACGCAAGTAGCTTGTCCAATTTTACTATCTCTAAGTTTGGTTGCATATATATATATATATATATATATATATATATATACATATATATATAGGTATATAGTATATATTAGATACATATATACATATACTATATACCTATATATATATGTATATAATATATACTATATAGTATATGTATATATGTATATAATATATACTATATACCTATATATATATGTATACCTATATATATATATATATATATATATAGGTATATAGTGTATGTATATATGTATCTATATATAGGTATATACCTTATATATATGTATATGTATACTATATACCTATATATATATGTATACCTTATATATATACACACACACACCCTTATATACATGTATATATCTATATATAGGTACATACCTTATATAATGTATACTATATATATACATTATATAAGGTATGTATATATATATAAGGTATATACCTATATATAGATACATACACACACACACACACATATATATATATATATATATACACCTTATATATATGTATATGTATATATGACTCAGTTCAAGAGCTTGTAATAGATGTTCATACTATCAATAAAAGAGAACTTTTCCATGTTTCAAATCTGTGTTTCAATTTATCTGCGTACTCTGATTATGTGCTCGCTATACAAAACAAAAAAAACCTTAGCCTTGTGCGGTGCGCAACCTAGGCCCGCACGGCGGTCACGCCCGGGGGGACAACTATTGATTCCACGGAATCGGGACGTGACATAAGGGCGCTGCATCTGGAACAGAAGCACATATACAAGACATGTTGGAACATCGACTGAACATCGTCTATACAAACATTCCACAAATGTAGCCACTTGGTACGCTTTTATGTTTCAGAGAGAAGAGTGCTTGAGCGACTTGTAAACTCGGCCTAGCGCCGTCTGTAACACTTGTTTCAATATCAATAAAAGAGTTTACTTTACTTCAACTTATGTTATTCAATACTTCCGCTATTGTCGACTCAGAGAACTTGTTATCAATCGCTTATGCGTTTATACATTCCGCTGCAATCGGATAATCTGTGCGACTCTGTGGCTTACATCTCTTACCGCCAGCCAATGAACCACGGCCTTGCACGGGCACGGCTTACGCTCGTGCGGCATCACGCCCAGATGGATCAAAGCAATCGTCCCGCGGGAGCGCTGGCGCGGTGATTCTCGCCTAGCGAGGACGGCCGATTAGCCTGCGGGAGATCGGGACGTGATAGGTTGGATACCAACATGTCACGTCCTGATTCCGTGGAATCGATAATCGTCCCCCCGGGCGTGACCGCGGTGCGGGCCTAGGTTGCGCACCGCACAAGGCTGTTATTTTTGTTTTGCATAGCGAGCACATATTCAGAGTACGCAGATAAGTTACCGTTCACAAGTTTGATTGGCAAGTATAATAATCCAAGTCTATTCCTTTTTATCTTGACATCTTTTAATTATTACTTGGTATCGTTTGATCGGGGCAAACAAGAATGCAAGATTTTTAGTTGTGAAGACTTGGAAGAATGACCAACTGAATCGAATATAAACCACTCACAAGTTTGTTGGAAGGGAGAAGGAAAGAGATGCTTCAGGACTCCGCTCGCGCGTTGTCTACTGCTCGTTCACCTACATTTGCCACGAACAGCTGATTAATGCCTCCTCCACTCTTTCCAATCTCGGAATTTAAGTGCAGTTCAACGAACGAAAACAATGAAATCCATCGAAACCGTTCAAGAAAACCGAAGCAAATCTGAAAACCAACTCAAAGCACGAAAGCAACAAAAGCGACAGCGAAATCTTAGGCAACAAAAGATGCAACGGAGACGTCCCTCCTGACTTTGCCGCTAAGTCGATCCCAAGGGCACGGTCCACTGAATATGAGAATTGATTCCGAAGAAGCAAATCCATAACGAGGATGAGTTATATACATAGCATAATTTAAAGAAGAAGTATGCATTCTAACTTGTATTTATGCATATGATGAACATCCCAAACGAACGAGCATGCAAATAAGTATATATGTATCTATATACATATGTATATAGGTATATACCTTATATATATATATATACACACCTTATATATATGTATATGTATATATATATATATATATATATATATATATATATATATATATATATATATATACCTTATATATGTATCTATATATATGTATAATATATGTATACTATATATTTTATCTATATGTATATATGTATACATATGTATATATGTATCTATATATAGGTATATACCTTATATAGATATACATACCTTATGTATACTATATAAATTATCTATATACCTTACTATATATGTTATCTATATACCTTACTATATATATTATCTATATACCTTATATATAAGGTATATATATATTTATATATGTACCTTATATATATATATATATATATATATATATATATATATATATATATATATATATCAGGTATATTATATATATGTATATATGTATCTATATATATGTATACTATATATATTATCTATATGTATATATGTATACATATGTATATATGTATCTATATATAGGTATATACCTTATATAGATATACATACCTTATGTATACTATATATATTATCTATATACCTTACTATATATATTATCTATATATATACCTTATATATAAGGTATATATATATTTATATATGTACCTTATATATATGTATATGTATCTATATATATATATATATATATAAGGTATATATGTAAGGTATATTATATATATGTATATATGTATCTATATATATATATATATATAAGGTATATATGTAAGGTATATTATATATATGTAGATATGTATCTATATATATGTATAATATATGTATACTATATATATTATCTATATGTATATATGTATACTTATGTATATATGTATCTATATATAGGTATATACCTTATATAGATATACATACCTTATGTATACTATATATATTATCTATATACCTTATATATATACCTTATATATAAGGTATATATATATTTATATATGTACCTTATATATATGTATATGTATCTATATATATATATATAAGGTATATACCTTATATATCTATATATATGTATCTATATACCTTATATGTATGTATACTATATCTATATATAGGTATATACCTTATGTATCTATATACCTTATATATATGTATACTATATCTATATATAGGTACATACCTTATATATATGTATATATGTATTTATATATGTATCTGTATATGAATACTATATGTATATATATATATATGTATCTATATATGAATACTATATGTATTTATGTATCTATATATAGGTATATACCTTATATATATGTATATATGTGTATATATATATATATATATATATATATATATATATATATATGAATACTATATGTATATATGTATCTATATATAGGTATATACCTTATATATCTATATATATGTATCTATATATATTATATGTATGTATACTATATCTATATATAGGTACATACCTTATGTATCTATATACCTTATATATATGTATAGTATATCTATATATAGGTACATACCTTATATATATGTATATATGTATCTATATATATGTATAATATATGTATACTATATATATTATCTATATGTATATATGTATCTATATATAGGTATATACCTTATATAGATATACATACCTTATGTATACTATATATATTATCTATATACCTTATATATAAGTTATATATATATATATTTATATATGTACCTTATATATACATATGTATATATGTATCTATATATAGGTATATACCTTATATAGATATACATACCTTATGTATACTATATATATTATCTATATACCTTATATATATACCTATAAGGTATATATATATATATATATATATTTATATATGTACCTTATATATATGTATATGTATCTATATATATATATATATATATCTATATACCTTATATGTATGTATACTATATCTATATATAGGTATATACCTTATGTATCTATATACCTTATATATATGTATACTATATCTATATATAGGTACATACCTTATATATATGTATATATGTATTTATATATGTATCTATATATGAATACTCTATGTATATATATATATATATATACATATATATATATATATATATACATACATACCTTATATATATGTATTTATATATGAATACTATATGTATATATATATATATATGTACACTATATCTATATATAGGTATATATCTTACCTTATATAGGTATATACCTACATATATAAATACATATATACATATATATATATATATATATATATATAAGGTATATACCTTATATATATGTATATACGTATCTATATACCTTATATATATGTATACTATATCTATATTAGGTATATACCTTATATATATATATATATACTATATGACCTTATATCAAGGTTCAAAGTATCGGTATCGGAATCGGTATCGGACCATTCCTATGAGTATCGGGATCGGCGGTATCGGTAGTATCGGCGGTTTCGGATCGGAGTATCGGATTTTTTGGTATCGGAAAGCAAACAACTATTAGTAAATTATTAACATTTAAAAGAATATATTTTATACATTTATGCATAATTTAAAGTATTTTCAGTATTGTTTCTTAGTATTTTTGATATTGAATGAAATAGTAGTCATCCTTCTTGATTGATTTATATGCGATAGGTAAGTTTTCCTCTTTTATATGTTTTTACAACCTTACTATGCTTTTACATTTTTTCTAATTGGTCTTTTTAATTCAAATTTTTTTGCCGAATTGACTGAAAAAAAGACCTCTAATGTCGGTATCGGTCAGTATCGGGTATCGGTCGGTATCGGATCGGGACATGCCAAACTGTATCGGTATCGGCCGTATCGGATCGGTATCGGCCGATACTTTAAACTATGCCTTATATATATATATATATATATATATATGAATACTATATGTATTATCTATATATGTATACATATATGTATCTAGCTATATATATATATATATATATATATATATATATATATATATATGAATACTATATGTATTATCTATATATGTATACATATATGTATCTAGCTATATATATGTATACTATATATATATATATATATATATATATATATATATATATGAATACTATATGTATTATCTATATATGTATACTATATGTATCTATATATCTTATATCTATGTATCTATATATAATATAGTGTATCTATATATATCTATATATATCATATACATATATATATATATATATATATATATATATATATATATATATATATGTATCTATATATATATATATACTATATTGTATCTATATACGTATCTATATATCTTATATATATGTGTATCTATGTATTTATATACGTATCTATATATATGTATCTACATATATGTGTATCTATGTATTTATATATGTATCTAAGTATTTATACATAAGTATCTATAAATATATCTTATATATACATTATTTTTATATTTAAGTTTTTATAAAGATAATTGTCCCATTTATAAATAGCATAAAATTGACCTAGAAATCTAGTGGGTTAAATCTACTTAATTATTTTTCACCAATTAATGTGAATTATTCATGATATAGGTTATCTGGACCCCGTCACACGCTCTAACTTGTTTCACCCGCTTTGGACCCCAGGCGAGTACAGATTTTCTTACTGATAATTTCTATAACACATATAGTATTTTTGTACTTGATTCCTGACACGAAGAAACACGGACTAACATATCTTGTATTTTTAGACCTTGATCTTGTGTAATACTTGATATTCGTGTGATTCATGTATGTTAGTCGGAACGAAAAAATGCTAGTTTATATGTTATCGTCCCTTAAATATTGTGCAAATATAATTCCTATGCAAAAGCTAACCATACACTTCACGTATGATTAGTCGGCTCCCATTGTGCAATCCTAAGCCGATCACATAATCAATCTAGTATTTCAAAACACTTAGTGACTATAGATTTTATGGTTGATACATGACATTTTTCTGTTTTTCATTTTTTCTGTTCATTTCTTACCATGTCTTGATGTCAGTTTATTTATCCATCATATATTACTTTTTCTATCACTGTTTTATAGTCCTTATCATGTATTAAAACTCCTATTAGAATTGTATTCGTTCAATCTTGACTGGATAATATTTCAGGTAGCACTTAGAAGGACCTGTGTCCCACCTATTATGGATTTTTGGAAAATAGCTGTCGAGCATGATTTTACCTCCTGGAGGATCGAGGAAGGCCGCAAGTGGGAAACCTAGTTATGACAATAGTTAAAGTTTGCAGACTTACTATAGTTGTATGAGTTATGAATATAAGATTTTGTATTGTAACCTTTATATAGATAGATATATATATAGAGAGCATGTTTTCACCTATCTTAGTTTTGTGATTGAGTATAATATTTGTTTCCTTTATATTATGAGGTGTTGGTTATACAGTACTAGTTCCAGACATCATTCTACCGTCGACACTGCGACGTAGGCTGGACGTACCCACGCACTCGTACCCGAACACCCGGGTGCGGGTCGTGACATGCGTCTGTTCTTCCGCTCTGCCACACAATTCTGTGGTGGTGTATAGGCATACGAAGTCTGATATATTCCATGGACAGATAAGTATTATTCAATAGCCTTGTTGGTGTATTTTGTTCCATTGTCAGATCTTACTTTAGCACTGTACTGTGTTGTAACCCTGCGATGAAAATCTTGAAAGCATGCAAAGACATCACTCTTACTCTTCATTAGATATACTCAGGTGACACGAATGTAGCAATCAATAAAGGTAACAAACCATTTAAAACCATTAACTCCAGTTGTAGGACAAGGTCCCCACACATCAGTGTATCATATCAAAAGCAGCTAAACTTCTATTTCCAAAACTCACATAAGAGCTTCTGGTATATTTTTCAAGCTCACAAGCATCACAAACCAACTTTTATTTATTAGCCTTTTGATACGTAGATGGATACATCCGACTCAGTAGACTGAATGAAGAGTGTTCTATGCGCTGATGTTGAAGTAATAAATCTGCTTCCACTGTTCTTCGCGGCTCCTCCGGTTGTGCTTCTTCCACCAGTGACGTTAGTGCTGCGCCCAGTCGACCCATGTCCAAGTACCATAGCCCCTTATGCCAAGTGCCAGTTCCCAACCGTCTTTCCGTTTCCTTCTCCTTAAAAATTACCTTGGGAATGTCAAAGAAAACAACACAATCAAGTTGAAGAACAATGGCACTAATGGACAATAGATTAACGAAAAAAGATGAAGCATGCAAGACATCAGTAAGGATTATGGAAGGGGTGCATTCAACTGTGCATTTACCCATAATAGATCTAGCTGTACCATCGGCAGTCTGAATGCTTTCAGGCGTCACCAGTTAAGTGTAATCTTGGAACTCATCAAGGGCACACGTGACATGACGGGATGCCCCAGAGTCAATTATCCAACCTGATTTGTGGATAGATGCCAGGGCAGTGGATAGATGCCAGGACATGAGCAGGTATACCTGTGCTTGTATGGGCGTAGTGGGTGATGTTACCCCTGGAGGTGGTTGGAGTTGATGTCCCAGAGATGTTGGCTCGACTGTTGCTGGTACCAAGCTTCATGCTTCTCCATATCTCTAGCATTTTCCTCTCACTAGGGGTCATATCGGGTGACTGACTCTCACTTCTCTCTTCTGTCAGGTTTGCCTTGTGTCCTCCAGAATGATTATTTCTGCCACCATTATAGCCTCCTCTGCCACCCCTACGCTCCCGCGGCTGCGTCTGCGGCCGCTGGACTGACCTCTCAGAAATTTCGTACAGAATCTGATGAAGTGTCCAGGGTCTCCACAGTTGTAGCACCCTCCCCCTCCGGAAGGATTTGGTTTAAAAGCTGCTAAGCTAATTTTTTTCCCAGAGAGCTAGTGGTGCTAGGCATCAGCTTCAGTCGTCTCTACTTATGCCATAGCAGTTATGGCCTCCTCCAGTGATGACATCCTGGGTTGAGCAAGTAGAATATTCTCCCTCTGCTCGAATGCTGGATTGAGCCCCTTCAGGAACTTCATCATCCTCTGTCATGAAACATACTCCATGAACTTCTTATAATGTTTCGCAAATGCCGGTTCCACTTGCTCATCTTCCACGCCAATGGGGTCATAGTGGTCGAGATCTGACCAATACTTCTTCAATAGAGCCGCATACTCGAAGATGGTGTGATCTTCTTGGACCACCTTATCAAGTTCATCTTGTAGTTGGATGAGTCTATATCTCTCAGCGTCATCCAAATGTGACTAGCACCCTCCATTGCTTCCACGTTGCCGGACACTTGGTCGGTCAATGAGGCTGTCAACCATCCAGCAACAACATTATTGACGATCTCCTACCCAACAAATTCTTGTGAGAAGTGATCTTCAGGTGCCTTGGTTTGGCCATTCACATAGCTCACCAAGCCTCTTTCCTTCAGAGTCTGCATCGCCTGACGCGACCACTTCAAGTAGTTGGAAGTACCCTCCAACTTTATCTCCAGTTTCTCCAACTCCATTTTGTATGGTGAAGGATCCACATCTGCGTGTGCACCACGAGAGCTAGTCTCGGTCAGCCTCTTGGAGAAGAGATCGTCCACCAAAGCCTTCATCTCTTGGGTCGTCAGCTTGTCGTAGATCGTCTCCATCGTCTTCTTCTTGTCCTCTTCCATCAGTAAGATCAGTAAGATGGTGGCAGATCTAGATTGTCTCTACTTTTGATCGTCGTCTTCTCCACGTCTACTGTTCTTCCTTCAGCGACAGCGGTGTTCCTGAGAGTCGTTGCTTACATCCCGTGCACGGCTTCGACCCGAGGTCGCATGGCCTGACGAGAAGGAGGATTCGACAGTAGTAGTCAAGATCAGGAGTTCACACAAGAGTTCCCTCACTGATATACCTTGATCCAACAAGCAAATATATAATTAATATCCCGATTACAACTTACTGCTACAAAACAATAATCAGAATATTAAATTTTTCGATCTCCGTGCAATCGCAGTTGCATATGGATAGAACCGAGTTACAACTTGCAGGAGAGAAGACGAAGAAGAAGATCATCGGGGTCGGAGGTCGCCGGGATCGCAGCGGCAACAGCAGCAGCCGTAACAGCAGCAGCAGTTGCGGCGGCGGGGCAGGCCGGCGGCACGTGGCCAGGAGGTCGTCGGGGCTGGCAGGGAAAGAAGGCAGGGGGGCGGCTGTGAGAGGGTTAGGGTTAGGGTTTTGAGAAGGGTGGAGGAATTTGGCTCTGATACCAAATAGAAACTTGGTTTAATACTTGGCTTAATTTTATTGATGGATGAGACTACATATATATATAAGAGAGTAACTCCTCTCTACTATTCTACTAGATGTGGGACTAAACATCCACTAATTCTCTCCACATATATATATATATACATGTTGAAATTAGTTGATGATTTTATTGATTGTCTCATTGGCATTATATAGCCTTACAGTCATTAACATAATGATCTCAATCATTATGACAATAATCTCATAATGGAATATCCTGTGACATATTCTGGCATCCCAAATATGTCCTCAGGATATTCCCATGTGCTTATACTATACTTAAATATGACACCCAACATACCATATCAACACTCCCCCTCAAGATGGGTGAAAGATATTCACTAAGCCCATCTTGTCACATCCTCTAATCATGCTCACTGAGGCGAGTCCCTTGGTTAGTCCATCTGCTACTTGATCCCTTGTTGGAACATGGCCAAGCTCCAGTAATCCACTATCCAACTTCTCTTTGATGAAGAATCTATCAATCTCGATGTGTTTGGTCCTGTCATGCTGTACTGGATTGTTGGCGATACTAATAGCTGACTGATTGTCACACCACAGCTTCATCTTGGCTCCTTGATCCAGCTTCAGCTCCACCAGCATATTCTTCAACCATAGCAGCTCTGCAACTCCCAAGGCCATAGCTCTGTACTCTGCTTCAGCTGTCGATCTGGCCACCACAGACTGCTTCTTACTCCTCCAGGAGACCAAGTTACCTCCTACAAATATGCAATATCCTGAGGTAGACCTCCTGTCATCAGCACAACTAGCCCAGTCAGAATCACAGTAGCCCTCGATGCTCACGTGATTGTTCTTCCTGAATATTAGTCCCTTCCCGGGAGCACCTTTCAGGTACCTCAGAATCTGGTACACTGCATCCATATGACCCTTCCGTGGGTCATGCATGTAGCGGCTCACCACACTTACTGCAAAGCAGATATCAGGACGTGTGTGGCTCAAATAGATCAACTTGCCAACCAGTCTCTGGTATCTGTCCCGATCAACTGGTTCTCCAGCCTCAGCATCAATCTTGAACCTCTGATCTATTGGTGTCGCTGCAGGTTTGCACCCCAACATCCCAGTTTCTGTGAGAAGGTCCAGTGCATACTTCCTTTGAGAGAGAACAATCCCCTCTGCTTCTCGAGCAATCTCAATCCCAAGGAAGTACCGAAGAAGGCCGAGATCCTTCACCTCGAATTCCTTGCCAAGCTTTCCTTTGAGTTGGGCGATCTCCTGCTCATCATCTCCTGTGATAATCATATCGTCCACATACACCGCAAGCATGGTGATGTGGCCTCCACTCCGACGGAAGAACACAGTATGATCCGCATTGATCTGCTGATATCCCATCCCTATCATTGCTCTTCTGAATCTGTCAAACCACGCTCGAGGAGACTGCTTCAGTCCATAGATGGACTTCTTCAACCTGCAGACCTTGCCTACTGTCTGATTGGTGCCAAATCCTGGTGGTATCTCCATGTACACCTCCTCCACTAGATCTCCGTGAAGAAACGCATTCTTCACATCCAGTTGGTGTAGCTTCCATCCACCATTCGCTGCCAGAGAAATCAGAGTCCTGACAGTGCTCATCTTTGCAACTGGTGCAAAGGTCTCGTCATAGTCGATGCCGTACGTCTGACTGTATCCTTTGGCTACTAGTCGAGCTTTGTAGCGCTCAACCTGTCCATCTGGGTTCTGCTTCACGGTAAAGACCCACTTGCATCCAACTGCTCTCTTCCCCTCTGGCAATCTCACAAGCTCCCAAGTGTGGTTCTTCTCCAGAGCTCCCAACTCCTCGTGCATTGCCGCTTTCCACTTTGGATCGTTCTTGGCAACCTGCCAATTGTTAGGTACAGTAATACTATCCAAAGATGCTATAAATGCTCCATGAGAAGAAGAGATATGGTCATAAGAAACAAACTGAGCAATATCCCAACCATATCTGTTTGGAGGATTTCCTGCATTGCTGCGAGTGGTCCTCCGTACATATAGTGGTGTGGGAGGAGTAGAAGTAGGAGGAATGATATTTTGTGAAGGAGGGGGTATCACCTGAAGGGGGGTTGGTGTCGGTGCCTCAGGAGTTGGGACGAACGCAGGCAAAGGACTTGGCACTGGCACTGTCGGTACTGGTCCTGCAGTTTGCTTCTCTCTCCTGCTGTAGGTAAGTAACTCTCCCTGAGCCGTAGGCCTAACACCTTCACCTTCTTGTCCCTTCTCCGTGCCTCCATGCCAAACTTCTAAATCGGTTACCACAAAGTTCTCCATCTCCCCCTCTCGCCTAATACTGGCAGTATTAGGCGTGTTGTGTAAAGTTCCGTCCTGGTGGTAGTATGGCTCATGCTCCCGAAAGTGGACATCCATACTGACAAACTTCTTCTTCTCTACTGGACTCCAGCACACATACCCCTTCTGGGTCGCCGAGTAGCCTACGAAGATGCATTTGACCGCTCTAGGGTCAAGTTTCCCAACTGATGGCCTGTTGTCCTTCACAAAACACACACACCCAAACACCTTCAGTGGGAGTATCCCACTATTATTGCCTTGCAATACCTCACATGGGGACTTCCATCCGAGGACCTTCGAGGGCATCCTGTTGATGAGTTGAGCTGCTGTCAACACTGCATGCCCCCACAGACTCTGTGGGACATTCATGTCGATCATCATACTTCTTGCGACCTCCAGAAGGTGTCTGTTTTTCCTTTCTGCAACTCCATTTTGTGCTGGTGTGTATGCACAGGTGGTCTGATGCTGTATTCCGTGTGCTGACAAGTATTCTGCAAGCGTCCTGTTGGTATACTCCGTTCCATTGTCAGACCTCAGTACCTTCACAACTGCTTTGTACTGAGTCTGGACATGCTTATGGAAATCCCGAAAACAAGCAGGTACATCATTCTTATTTTTCATCAAATATAACCAGGTAACACGAGAGGCACACTCAATGAAAGAAACAAAGTACTTATAACCATTCATAGTGTTAGTAGCACATGGACCCCAGACATCAGAATGTACTACCTCAAAAGCAAAAGTGCTCCTATGACCCGTGCCAACATATGAGCTCCTAGTAAGTTTTCCTAACTCGCACGCATCACATACTAATTTCTCTTTTTTTGTTTTTGCATAAATCTCTGGATATAACTTACTTAGAGTATCAAAGGAAGAATGTCCCATCCTCCGATGATGGAGCATCAAGGTATCCTCAGTCCTCTGCTGCAGTCCTTCCATGCCAGCCTTCTCTGCCATAGATACCAATGCTGAGTCCAGTCCTTCTCGATCTAGGTACCACAGTCCCTCATGCCAAGTGCCAGTCCCAAGTCTTCGTCCTGTCCCTTTCTCCTGGAAGGTCACCTTAGGAATATCAAAAGAAACAATGCATTTAAGTTGGAGGATTATAGAACTAATGGACAAGAGACTGACTGGAAAGGATGGAGCATGTAAAACATTGGATAATCTTACTGAACCTGTACAATTAACAGTACCCTTACCGACCACTGGCTGGAAAGTGCCATCAGCTGTCTGAATGCTGTCTGCTGATGCTAGGTGAGTGTAGGAAGAAAACTCACTAGCATTCCCAGTCACATGTCGAGATGCTCCCGAGTCGATAATCCAGTCTGATGATTTAAGGGAAGAGATAGACGCAAGGGCAAGTGATTCGTCAGTACCTTCTGATGGATGGGCATATATGGCAGCGTTGCCCCTAACAAAGAATGAGGTGGACGCCTCCTCTGTTCTACTCCTCATGTCTCCCAGTGCCTGGTCCTCCACAGTAATGGTGCCATCAGCTTCTCCGTTCCCTTCTGATATCAGGAGGTTTGCTCGATAACCTCCTCGG
The DNA here is from genome assembly GCA_036927795.1 of Iris macrosiphon. NCBI lineage: Eukaryota > Viridiplantae > Streptophyta > Magnoliopsida > Asparagales > Iridaceae > Iris > Iris macrosiphon. The sequence continues at coordinate 145,694,642 of JAYESA010000004.1, forward strand.
CCGCCTCGTCTACCCCCTCGACCACGACCACGTCCTCCATTATATCCTCGTCCGCCGAACGGTCCTCGTGCACCACCTGAGTCTCCCTCCCTAGGTGGTTTGGTACAAGCATATCGATGATGACCCATCTCCCCACAGTTGTAGCACTGCCGGTTATCCTGCCAGGGTTCTCCCTTAGATCGTGTATTACCTGAGCTGGTGATCGCTAGTGCTGACTTTGCTTCGGGGGGACCACATGTCCCTGCTTGCAGCCTGATGCGTGTCTCCTCCTGGATCATGGCTGAGATAGCCTCCTCAAGGCTAGGGATCTTTGGTTGGGCTAGAAGTAGGGCCGTCCTCTGTGCGAAAGCTGCAGTCAGCCCTTTGAGAAACTTCATCGTCCTCTCCTGCAGACACACCTGTCTCTCCTTACACTTAGGGTCCCCGCAGCTCGCCCGATCTGAGGAGTGATCATAATCCAACCACAGACGCTCCAACTCCGTGGCATACTCCTGCACCGTCTTCTCTCCCTGTACGGTGTCATCAATCTCCCCCTTTATCTGGAAGACCCGTAAGTTGTTCCCCACACCATCATAGGTCCTTCTCAACTTCTCCCACACATCTTTCACCATCTCAATACCGTCTACTGTGGCGGCAATAGACTGGACTAAGGAGTTGAGAAGCCAGATGTAGATCACCATATGAGTGGACTTCCACTCATCGCGTCCTGTCGAGCCCTCGTCCGGCTCTGTCGTCTCGCCCGTCAGGAACCCCTCCATGTTTTTTCCTGCGAGGGTTCTTCTCACCCGCCGTGACCAACTCAGATAGGTGGCTGGTCCATCTAATTTCAGATCGATGGAGGGAAGCTTCAACTCCGGCGACGTTCGTGTCGTGTTCTCACCAGCCGACATCGTCAACAACTTCATCAACGTCGCCACCTCTGCAGAATCTAGCTTCTTGATGATCTCCTCCATCGATGCTTCGTCTATCCAATCACGTCACGTCCGCTCCACGACTCACGCTCGTCCTCGTCGTCCGCTCCTAGATCCGAACATGTCCCCCCTTTTTCCAGATCTAGGCATCCCTATTAGGCGATGTCTAGTGCTGGTGTGGAGGAGGCGGCAGCACGCATGTCACAGCCGCCGTCGCAGCAGCAGCAGCAGTCGCAGCAGCCGTGAAGATTTTTTTTTTTTTTTTTTGAAGGGAGGGGGGTAGACGAGGCGGGAAGGGAGGGGGGCGTGGAAGAGTTCGGTGGAGGAGATCTAGAAAATCCTCCTGTGGGTTTGTGGAAGCTTGGTGACGGCTAGGGTTTGTGGAAACTTGGCTCTGATACCATGTTGAAATTAGTTGATGATTTTATTGATTGTCTCATTGGCATTATATAGCCTTACAGTCATTAATACAATGATCTCAATCATTATGACAATAATCTCATAATGGAATATCCTGTGACATATTCTGGCATCCCAAATATGTCCTCAGGATATTCCCATGTGCTTATACTATACTTAAATATGACACCCAACATACCATATCAACAATACACACACAATTTCTTTTATATAATTGTATCATTTTTTTCTTTTATAAAATTTATCCTGTGTTGCATGGATGCAACAAACGTGTCCGGGTTATAAAACCTAGAAAGAGAAATTGGTCAAAACTAGGCTTCACAAATACATACACATATACACATGATAAAAATATTTTCAAATAAATACGAAAGTAGTTTTTCCTCTCTTGATCATAGCCGATCCATTCAAAAGACTTTGATGATGGGCATATATATATCTAAATGTGCAGTATATCTTCAGAAACCTTGATTTAGTTCTGGAATCAGATCTGGTAATCAACTTTGCTTTTCACTACCAGGGATATAACAGTGAGACCATAGATTAAGGACCCCATAAATCTAAATTAATATAAATCAGTTCTCATACATACCGACATAATGTGCCCTAATTAATCAGTTCTTACAATGAACAGTGATCATAATTGAGGAAGAAGATTTCTACATCAAATATGTCGATTAATCAATGATAAGTGAACACTTGAAGGGATCAACTAAAAAGTTCATACCGACATAATGTGCCCTAATTAATCAGTTCTTACAATGAACAGTGATCATAATTGAGGAAGAAGATTTCTACATCAAATATGTCGATTAATCAATGATAAGTGAACACTTGAAGGGATCAACTAAAAAGTTCAGATTTCTAAAATAAATGATTGAACAACACTTGCTTGACAAATGATTAATCTGTTTCCTTGAAGAACGACATCCATGAGGAAACTACAAATACTCAGAAGGAAACTACAAACACCCAGACGAATGTCGATTTTCTCTTAATTACCTTATTGGAGATACTGACTTCATTTTTTCATCAACATCTTCCCCTTAAAGAGATTCTGGTAAAAGAGAGATCTATAACCATGCTGGATTCTTCAGTGCAGACACGACAGCCTTAACCTGCAAGTAGCCCTTCAGGCCATCTATGCCCTTCTCTCGCCCTTGGCCACTCATCTTGAATCCTCCGAATGGAATTGCAGCATCGAAGACATTGAAGCAGTTAATCCACACTGTACCGACCTTCAACGCCCTGATCAAAGTGTTAGCCTTGTCGAGATTGTTTGTAAAAACTCCAGCAACCAATCCATAGGGCGAGGCGTTCGACCTCCTTATCACCTCATCCAGATCACTGGCATAAAAAAAGGCAGTTTAAAATGGCTGGCACATTCAATTTTCAAAAGAAGGATTTTGTTTGGTAGAAGGTATGAACTCACTTAAACTTTAAGATGGATTGGACCGGTCCAAAGATCTCCTCCTTTGCAATGACCATGTCATCCTGGATATGGGGATATTAGAGAGATGATTTTTGGTAAAAACGACAGCAACGATACAATGGAGTTGAATTAGTGAGACAGCTCCAATACCTTCACATCAGAGAAGATGGTGGGCTGAATGTAGAACCCTTTGCTTCCTAATCTGTCACCCCCAGCTACAAGGGAAGCCCCATTGTCGACACCAGACTTTATGTAGCGAAGGATCTTGTTGAACTGCTCTTCATCAATCTGAAAGATTTCACAAGTATTGGAAAGGAAAATGATCATTACTGAAGTTTTATTTTCCTTTCAAAATGGCTTCTTGTTCAGATTCATAATCTGCTAGCTTCAAATATTTTAGATATAGGGAAGTGAATCTTCTAATATCTGCTCTGGAGTAAGAAATAACAAAGTTTTGGAGCACAGAAAGTTTTGGAGCACAGAATTTGAATGATAATAGTAAGCATTTAGTCTAATATTATTGCTTAGCCAAAATGCGCCGACATTCCTGACCTGTAATGCTTTAGCCATGTGAACAAAAGATGACATGAGAGCTTATATTTATGCCCCCCCCACCACAGTAAAAAAAAAATTGCAATTACAAGTTGTTGAGTAGAGATCAACTCAATGGGATGAAGTTCAATTGATGGTTGAGTACATATCTCTATTTTTGGTTCATATCCAATGCAGGACTAAAGAAGTACAAAGAGACTATGTTCATTTCTTTTCCTTAAAAAGAAAGAGAGACTAAATATGGATATACAAGAATACTAATGCTAACTACTCTAGCAACAGTAATCACTATTATAGGTGGTATTATTAAGGCAAGGGCTATAAATGAGCCAAGCCAACTCGATCTTCGGGTGTTCAAACTCAAGCTCGAGTGTGCTCACAAGCTTCTTGAGTCGGGTCGAGACTCGAGAGCAACTCGCAAGCTGCACCAACTCAAGCTCAAGTGTACTGTAAAGTAACTAGCAACTATATATCTGAGTAACTAGTCAGTATGAAATTGTTAACCAGTAAGCATATCAATATATAATACATTAATAACTAATATACATATAACTACAAATTTAACTTAGTTGAACAAGCCAACAAGTCAAATGGTAATCAAGTTAGTAGAGTGGCCAAACCTGAGTCGTCATCAAGCTTCACGAGTCAAGATTTGTTCACAGGTCTTTGTTTCGTTAATTGCCATTAACGAAACACGGGGGGATTCCCACCGTTTAGTCTCAAAAAAAGATTGTTCACAAGCCCACAAGTCAAACCTTACTATGTTCATGCTAAGTTCGTCTACAAAGCGAACTCGAGTTGAGCTTGTGAGGTGCTCTGTACATTTGCAGCCCTAAAGAAAGGTGGTGATTGCATTACTGTGTACTCTAACCTCAAATCTATTCTGAAAGTTATAGCTACACCTACAGCCATAGTAAGTATAATCCAATCCGTTCTCATTCTGGTGGAAGGTCCAAAGACTCCAAACCAATAAGAAATATCAGTTTTAGAATGACAAATTAAATATATTATTTGTATTGCAGCCCCTACTACTAACAATACAAGATTAGTGTTCTATATATCATAAGGTGATAGGCTGTAATAATGGACCTGAGGACCCTGCTCTACACCCTTTCTGAAAGGGTCACCAACAACGCGTTTGAGAGCACGTGCTTTTGCTTTCTCTACGAACTCATCATAAACACGTTCATGTACAAAAGTACGAGAACCAGAACCGCAGGTTTGTCCCTGCAGAAGATAATCCGCTTTAACTACATCAACAATCCCTCTTGACAGACTAATGAAGGTAAGTTATCCCCGTAACAAGTTTGGGATTTGACAAACCTGATTGAAGAACGAAGCAAAATGCGCTAGCTCTACAGCCTGGTCAACATCAGCATCCTCCAATATGATCATTGGAGACTTGCCCCCAAGCTCCAGTGTCACTGGCTTAAGGTTGCTTTTAGTAGCCAATTCAAGCACAACCTTTCCAGTAGCAGTTGACCCAGTGAAAGCAAGCTGAAAAGAAGTAATGCAAATCAAGGGATAGAAGAGATCTATTTGATGAATATTAACCATACTGATTTTCTTCCAGGAAAAGAGGAGAGGAAACTCAGCCCCCTCCCCATTTGGCATGACAGTTTTATGGTCATAAGAGAGTATCCACAACAGTGTATATACTAGCCCAATACTTCGTTATCTAAGAACATCACCCCACATACAAAGAATCTATAACCTTTTCTAGCTAACAATTTACATGAGTGGAAGCAATTTCAGATGAAGCTTCTCCTTCATTTGTTTTCTTACCAAAATCTATTCAGTATAACAGGGTCCCAAATATTATAAGGTCTAAACCAGCAAGTTGACACAAACAATTCATTTAATTCAGTTAGCAGTTATATAACAAGTTTCCTATAATAAATAGCAAAAAAATGCAATGTATTTTAGCACGACATGTTTAGGCTAGCTAATGTTACAAATTGACTGAAAAATTAAACAATATTTTATATTTGATTTCTATATGTGCTATTCGACCCTTCTAATTTAAAAATAACTCGCAGACAGTGCAACTCAGTGGGCACCATTCTAAAAAAAGGGTGTCCAAGTGACACGAGAGGCTCCCTCTTTTCGCGTGATCTGGGAAGGTCAAGATGTACGGAGCCTTACCCCCATATATATGAAGAGGCCATTTTTGTGACTCAAATCCACATCCTCCAGGATGCAAGCAACAAGCCTTGCCTTCGCACCAGGCGACTCCCTCCTAGGAGGATGGTAAATTTTCTTTTCTCAAAGCAAACCAGCTACAGCTCATATCTCAAACAAACAAAGAAAATGATAATCCAACTAAGAAAAAAAAATGAGTGTCATCCGACTCATCCCTAATGCTGAAATCAATTGTTAGGAATAATCTCTGGAAAAGGGGCAAATCCAACTAATCTGAGAACATGGAAATATGGAATTATGCTACACTTCCAACAAATTCGAACTCTTCAAAGTAGATGATCACATTAAAGATACCTTGTCCACGTCCATGTGACTGGCAAGAGCTGCTCCAGCAATGGGGCCATATCCAGATATTACATTCAGCACGCCATCAGGAAGGCCAGCCTGTAATTTCCAAGTATTGAGTAAAATTTATAAAGCTCTATTGAATACGAACATAACACAAATATAATAGTCCTTTTGGAATGTTTCTTGGCAAGTGAAAAATGAACAGATTTCACTCATTAGACTCATAATTAAATTCTCTCTCCAATTTCTTTGATGCATGTCTTATGACTCTCCAATCACTCGTTGATTTTTGACTTGTGCACAATAAAGATGTGTAGAATAAATAAACGGTGTTGACCATTGATTGGATGGACAAAATGGTCTGTATACACAGCCTTGATAAAAGGAGTAAAAAATTATTGCCAAGATGATACAATGCAATTATGGCATCAGAAACAAAAAAGAAAAGAAAAATATAAGTAAATAGGAACAACACCGCTGTGGTCTCCACCCACAAAAAGCTACCACAGTGCTACCTATATGCAAACTGATGTCCAAAATATAGACATGGGAAAGGTATCTACTTCACCAATTTCAATAAACAGGCACATATATCAAGAAAACCAAGAGACCTTTTATTTGCTGGAAAGGAACATATTTCTGAGGAAAACATTGGAATTGCAGTATTCCTCGTGTAGGATGATGAATCAACCATAGTTCGGTTGAAAAAAGATTCAAACAATTTCAGAAAACACAAAGCTTCATATGCGTGAGTAATGATAATAACATCAATAAATTTAAGATAAAATGGCACGGGAAAAAAGATACTAATGAATGACAGGCCATATAACTTGATGGTGTAAGAGAATCTTCTAGTTAGCTTCAGCAAAGAAGAGAACTCTTTTTGAAAGAAAGTCTTAGAACTTTATGTTTTTTTTTAGAACTTTATGTTTAACCAGTATTACACACATTGATCTCCAAGAAGATATTTTAGACTTAGATTCCGGGTAAAGCATCATACATAAGAAGGGATACGTTCATAATCATATACACAAAATATACATGACAAATATAATTGAATGGTGAAGCAAAAAAACATAATCTCATGTTTGCTATGTAGGTGCTGAAAATTTACCAAAAACCACAACCATGATACTTTCAAGCCCTTAAGTTGCACATGCTTATATGTTAATGATTTTTTAATGAGATATTGTTATATATCAAAAGATTGGAAGATAAGCTAAAGTTTGGAAAATATTGTGATTCCTTAAATATGAAAGGGAAGAACAAGTGCAACTATCAGAAACGTCAAAGCTGCAATCAGTGTACCTCATGGAATAACTTTGCCACATATAGAGCAGATAGAGGAGTTTGTTCTGCAGTTTTCATCACAACAGTGTTTCCGCACGCCAGAGCTGGACCAACCTTCCAAGCAAACAAAATAAGAGGGAAATTCCAGGGGACGATCTGGCCTGCAACACCAATTGGCTCGTGCAAAACTTGCGCATGATGGGGACCGTCTGCAGGAACAACAAGCCCATGAATTTTGTCTGCCCAACCTGTAGATTTTACAAAATAACAGCTTTTTAACAACTTTCTCATATTAGAAAAGTTATGTAGAGGCACAAGCCATCGCCATCAAAAGTCAATAAATCTCACCTGCATAATATCGTATCAAACGTACCACCATTGCAATTTCTCTGAGGGCAGACTTTTCGTATGGCTTCCCACTGTCCCAACTCTCAAGCATTGCAATTTCATCATTGTGCTTCTCAATCAAATCCGCAGCCCGGTACAGTATGCAAGATCTTTCCTGGAGACGAAAATAACACATTGAATTGACAAGAAACTATTTGCTCCTAATATCTTGCTAACAAACCTATAGAAATAATCATTTGGGTATTCTCATCGAAATGTTGATGGCATGGAGCATGATCCTCTCCAAAACTAGTTCATGGAAGGACTAACAAAAGATTTGTGACCATATTTCGATACGATCCAACTATGCAGGTGGAACTTACAATGAGATCTAGGGGGTTGGCAGTAAGAAAGAACTACATTACTGGTAAAAGTTTTAAGATCAATCAAACAGCAAATCTTCCAAATCCTAGACTTGGTTAGGGTCTATATCAGGAAGAAACATGACAAGTTTTACTATGGGAGAATCTCTTTCAAGGAAGTCATCAACCGAGGATAAACCTTCAAACCATCTGCAAGTCCGTACTAAGAGGAAGGATGACAGCAACAACAATCGACAAGGTTAGTACATTAAAAGCCAAGATTGTAAATCATTCCCACAGAAGCAAGCAATAGAACAAAATTTCAGGTAAATTTAGAGCATTACATAAGCAGTCATCCTTGGCCAACGCCCTTCATCAAAGGCCTTACGAGCAGCGTCCACAGCGCGGTTGATATCTTCTGCATCCCCTTCCGCAACATGGGTAATTACTTCCCCAGTCCGAGGATCCAAGGTTGGAAAAGTCTTTCCTGAAGCGACAATTCAACCCCCATTAGACTGCTTCCAGGAATACTAGAGATTACTATTTGAAGCTGTGTAGACTGATTAATCAATGTACCTGATGCTGAATCCACAAACTTCCCATTGATCAGAAGCTGTGTGTGGTTTATTTTGACCGATGGCGTAATTGGTTCTTCGACTGCAGCAGCAGTGCCGAACCTTTGAATCCTTGATGCAGCACCTGAAGGAAGATATTAATAGAGGTAAGAAATTAGTAGATTGTGACAGTCTTGCTAAGAGAGACGAAGTACTAAGTACTAAACTGAGCTGAAGTAGGCAGCAATTTTATCTAATAGTAAAGTTATATTGGATAGCCGACCCCCAAAATTTGGAATAAAGGCTTTGTTGTTGCCTTTGCAAGTTATATCGTGTCATACTTTTGTGAAGTACGTTTCTTTATTACTATTTCTAGATGGAATGGGGTCGAAGATAGTAGTTATAATCATTCTAGCCTTTTTCCAATAAAAATGATCCACAAAGAACAACTCAAAGATAATGAGCATCAATGTTAAAGGTGAATAAATTTTGGTAAAACCTGTTATACATCATTGTAAAGTAAATGTGAAGCAACAACGTAGCCTCAGCCAAATCTTACTCAAATACAGGGTTTTCATATGACTCGAAAAGTAATGAAGAAAAAAAAAGTTTATTGATTATAGACCAAAAATTACTCCACAATATCACTTCCCAATCAAATTTAACAAGAAAAAAGAAGAAGAAAAAGAATGGAACATTCCTTTTCTCAATTCTCAATCACAATCTTATTGCCTTGAGGCATTCACTAATACTTCTAACTTAAAAGAAAGGAAAATCATTTGAAACTTGATATCAAAATGATCAGATCCCAGAAAAAATTGCTCTCCCACAAACTGGTTTTTTTCTCTCAAGGAAATAAGTCAATATAACAAACCCACAAATTAAATTCCTCTAAAGAAAATCTTTCTCAACCATCAAAATAGCAAATACCCAGAAAGAAAGAAAGAAAGAAAGAGAGAAAGAAAGACCTCTAAAGTCTTGTACTTTCCAAATATAACTTGAAAAAAGAAAAGAAAATTATCCAAACATAAATAATGATGAATCAAATATGTACTTTCCAAACATAACTTGAAAAAAAAAATACATTTTTCAAAACATAAATATAATGAATCAAATATACTCAAAGGGGGACCAGAAATTCCAACTTGGGTTGGCTAGAATAGGTTAGATATAGAATGGAATAGAATGGACTAGTTGTAGACTCCGACCCATATAAACAAGAACAAAAACAAAAAATTATATAAAAAAAGATTAAAAAATTTGTGCAGCTGTAGCCCACGTCAACCCCAATACTCTTCAACATTTACTCATACGGGGCAGGGGCTACAAAATGAGATGTGTGCGCCCCAAAGTACACCTTTGACCATCACATCCATCAATATTACCAATGACCCAGAAATTAAATTCCTCAAAATATTTCTATCCAAAATTCCAAAATTTCAAAATTAAATAATAAAATAACTTTATCGAAGAAAAAATATATATATTTTTAGTAAATATTTTCTTTCAAAATATAAAAACTAATATATATACTTCGAATTTTTTTAAACTAGTATATACTCTCATTCAATGTAAAACAGTCAAAAAAATTGTTAAAAAGTTGAACTATATCTTAAAATTTTAAATATTTCGTACAAAAAATAAAAATATATTTTTTTTAAATAAAAATATATACTAATTTTTATATTTTGAAAGAAAATATTAGCTAAAATATCTAAATGGAAAAAAAAAAAAGACCGGACCGGATTGGCTGCTATTCGTTCCAGTTCCCCTTTTGCATCGGATCCCACCTTCGACCAATGGGTGGCTGCCAGCGCAGTCTGGCGCGTACTGTCTCCCCTGGGTCGGTAAAACATTGTTGAAAAAAAAAATACATAATTCATTAATATGAAGAAAGAAACATTTATATTTTGGAGCGTGCGGTCCACCCTCGGTCGGCAAGACATTGTTGAAAAAACAAAATACATAGAAGAAAGAAACATTTATTTCTCAAAACCAAATATCCAACCAATACCGAGAATAGAAACTTATCCAAACATCCAAAATTGGCAAAAACCAGAAAATGTACGGAAAATTTCACTCAGAACATAAAAGTTTAATATATTTCTAAAAAAAGCAACAAAGTTTTAAAATTTACAGGAAAAGCATTAAAACGCCCTTTGTAAGGACGTTTTACGCTTTTCAGTTAACCAACTTAACGGAAAAAAAATTGACGTTAAAAAAAATAATAAAAAAAATAAAACGCCCTTTAGAAGGACGTTTTATATTTTTTATTAATTTTTTTAACCTCTCTCTCCTCTCTCCCCTCTCTCCTCTCTCTTCACTCTTCTCTCCTCTCTCCTGTACATATTTTATACTATTTTTATAAGTAAAACGCCCTTTGCAAGGGCGTTTTGTATATTTTTAAAATATTTTTATTAATATTTTATACTTCTCCCGTTCCCTCTCTGTTTTTAGAAAAAAAAAAATTTAATTTAATGAAAAACGTCCTTCTTAAGGGCGTTTTTCATTAAATTAAATTTTTTTTTTTGTCCGCTCCTCTAAAGACTCTCCTCTCTCTCTCTCTCTCTCTCTCTCTATTCCTCTCCCGCTGTCTCTCTCCCGCTGTCTCCTCTCCTCGGCACTCTTCTCCCCTGCCGACAACCAGCTCCTCGACTGCGGATCCACCTCCCCGTCAACCTCCCTCTCCGACCACCGCGTCTTCGTTCCCGACTCCCAATTCGTCTCCGACGGTGTCCGACTCCGCTCCCCAGACTCCAACTCCAACCCCAACCTTAACCCTCTCTACCAAACAGCCAGAGTCTTCACCACCCCTTCCTCCTACAGATTCCAAATCAAGAAGAAGGGGACCCACATCCTCCGCCTCCACTTCTACCTGCTCCCCAGACCAAGCGCGCCTCGTCGGACCCACTCCCGACGAATTCTTCAACAGCCTTTCCTACCAGGCCCTCGAGACGCTCTACCGGATCAACGTCGCCGGGCCCAAGGTCACCCTCTTCAACGACACCCTCTGGAGGACATGGCTCCCCGACTCCCCCTTCAGCATCCCGGGTCCCAACTCGAAGACCGTCGCGTTCGGCGGCAGGATCGTTTACCGCAAGAGAGGGGAGCGGGAAAGAGAGATGAGAGAGGAGAGAGGAGAGAGGAGAGAGGAGAGAGAAGAGAAATTAAAAGAAGAGAGAGACTTGGAGAGAGGAGAGAAGAGAGAGGGAAAAAAATATATATAAAACGTCCTTCTAACGGGCGTTTTACTTTTTTTATTAATACTCGAAGACCGTCAATTTTCACCGTTAAGTTGGTGAACGAAAAAGCGTAAAACGTCCTTACAAAGGACGTTTTAATGCTTTTTCTGTAAATTTTGAAACTTTGTTGCTTTTTTTAGAAATATATTAAACTTTTATGCTTTGAGTGAAATTTAAATGTAAACAAGCCTTTCTTAAAGAAAACCTAAAAAATCAAAAATGTAATGAGGAAAACATTCATTTATCAAAAAATAGATACTCGATCAATCATCAACAAATACCAGAAGAAAAGCCTAATCAAAATATCCAAAATTGTTGACAGCAGATTATAAAAAAACACACCTTTCTCAAAGAAAAAATCTCTACAAATCTCAAAAATGGACAAAAAATCATTCATCACACCAAAAAGAAAATCAATCAAATCAACCAATACCCAGAAGAGAAATTCTTGAAAATATAAAAATTGGCACAGAACCAATAACAAAGATCACACATCTCAATTAAAAACTCTCCAAAAACACTAAAAAAAATGGTCAAAGATTCAAAAATCAAGAGATACCCAGAAGAAAAAAATGCTTCCAAAAATAAAAAATGATCCCACCTTTATTCACTTCTAATAAAAAAAAAATCAAATTGGCAATCATTTTGTTAAGATTGAGAACCATCACCTACCTCCTCGAAGGAGAGCAGACCGAGATGAAGAAGAAGCCAGAAGTGACTGATAGGAGAATACATTGGAAGCAATCCTCTTGGCAGCCGCCATAGCTCTCACTCACTCCCTCTCTCCATCTATATTGGAACATAGCTTTATATAGGAATGGAATGCCAATTTGCATTGCACCAGTATGTAAGTGTGCATTAAATCAGAGATGCACGAATCAACAGTGTCTTTGCGTGTGAAAAAGCTGAGATATTTGGCATGGCCGCAACGTGTCCTACCCCTTCCTACTCTGTAGAGTAGAAGGAAGAAAAATAAGCATTATTTTAATAGTTTTCACTAGCTTTTATTTCGTATGGGTTTCTTATTTGGCTGTTGATAAGGGCACTACAACTTTTACTTAGGACTAGTTTAGGATTGAGACTAGTCCATTAATAAGCAAAGTTTACTCACACTAGTCCATTAGTTTACTCATACTAGCCCACTTTGAAATCTTTCTTCCCAAACACTCTCAAACCCTCCCCACCCCACTAGAGCCCTCCCCCCTCCCTCTGTCCTCCTCCGCCTCCTCCCCCGCCCTCCACCGCAGCCTCTCGTCGTCGTCGCCGTCAAAACCAAAAATGAAAATAAAAAAATAGAATAACTGTCAAAATTTGACATATATGTTGATTTTTAGGACTGTCAAAATTTTGACAGTCCTACCAATTGGAAGTACTGTCAAAATTTTGACAGTCCTAAAAATTCAACATATATTTTTAGGACTGTCAAACTTTTTGACAATCTAACCAATTGGAAGGACTGTCAAAATTTTGACAGTCCTAAAAATGTATGTTGAATTTTTAGGACTGTCAAAATTTTGACAGTCCTACAAGGTTACCGACTGTCAAAATTTTGACAGTCCTTCCCATTGGTAGGACTGTCAAAATTTTGACAGTCCTAAATTTTTTTTCTGTTAATTTATTTTTGTTAATTGTTGGGGGGACCAATTTCAAAATATCCTGAAAATTTCTATCCTTAAAATTTGTTAAAGTATTCTATTATTTAAAATAGTAAATTTATTATTGGTACATTAAATATTTTGTAAAAAAAAAATTACCAAAAGTAAAATTTGAAGGTCGAAACATCGTTATTCTAAAAATTTGGGAAGTCCGTCAAACGGTGAAACTTTTTATCCTGAAATACTTTTCCATACGGTCATTTTGGCACAAACTGGAGCTTGTTTCGATCTCCCAGTCAAAAGTTATGATACTTTAAAGTTTTATATTTTATATTTTTGCCTGTAATATGTACGTCTTACTTCGGATGAAAATTCTCTCTACACGAATTGTGTTACTCTCGTCGAAAACATACAAATAGACCCATTGTGTGACGAAAAACGATTTGAAAACAAATAGTTATGGCCGTTTGAAGTCTGATCGACGGCAGACGTAATATTCGTACGGTAGATTTTTTATTTTTTTTGGTTCAATGATAACATATTTTATTTTGGATGTTAAACTAAATAAAAAAATCAAAATCCAAAACTAACTAAATAGAAATAAACTTAAAAAAAAATCCTGACAATTAAAATGAGGACTGTCAAAATTTTGACAGTTCTCATTGTTTGTGGGACTGTCAAAATCCTGACAGTCCTAGTTTTATATAAAATTTTCAGTGGCTTAAAATTAGGACTGTCAAAATTTTGACAGTCCACATAGCTTGTGGGACTGTCAAAATTATGACAGTCCTAACAATTTGTAGGACTGTCAAAATTTTGACAGTCCTTCAAAGTGGTAGAACTGTCAAAATTTTGACAGTCCTGATTATAACAATTTGGGCTAGCTCCAAGTAACTTTGAAAAACTTGTAATTTTGGAAAATGGGACTGTCAAAATTTTGACAGTCCTAACAATTTGTAATACTGTCAAAATTTTGACAGTCCTTCCAAGTGGTAGGACTGTCAAAATTTTGACAGTCCTGATTATAACAGTGGGTTAGCCCCGAGTAACTTTCATGATGGAAACTTATAATTTTTTCTAAATTTTCAATGGACTAGTCCCAAGTAAAATGTGTAGTGCCCTTATAATTATCCTTCTTATTTCTATCTTTGGGCTGCATTCCTCAGATGTGACAGTAGATATGAGATGGACAGTCCTATGGGACTCCAAAATCTGTTGTACAAAATTAATGCGATCAGGAAGAAAATCATTTTCTACTGAAATTATTCTATAAATGTGTACCCTTTATGTCGATATTTAGATTGTGCATATACATAACATATTTGTATACAGTTTAACGGTTGAAGAAAGAATTGGTGTAGGGAGACTGATGTATTGAATAATTTCTACATTTCCAAGTGGTGGGTGTTGTAGGTCGGTGTGCTATGCTTGATGGGCCGGGTGCGAACAAGAGAGCAGAGGTCAAACGAGTCGGAGTTATTCCTTCGGTCTGTTGGAGAAAGAAAACATTTTTTATTTTTAGATGTCAAAGAAACGTATGATGATAGAAAAATGATTTTCAATGAAAAAAAATATGAAACATTTTTTTATTATGGACTAGCCAAAAAATATTTGATTTAATTACAAATTTACCAAAAAAAGTTACTTGCGACTAGTTCACTAGTGAGTCTAAAGATAACTTTTATATTTTAATTTGCTTTGTGATCTTCTTTCTCCTTTGATTTTTCCAAGTTCCAAAACTAAAATCCTAGAAAAATATTTTAATGAAATTACATTAGATCTTTATCTGGAGACGGAGAAGAATGAAGTTAGACAGCTTTCGGAACCTTTTGATCTTCATAATAGTTATGTTGGTAAAATTCAAGTTACAATAGATATTAAATGAGTTTTCCTAACAATGATACTCATTATTGCAATGAAGAATTAGAACCCAAATGTCATATAGAGTTCATGACGTGATCTTCAGGAAAGGTTTCTTCTGATGTCTGCATTTGGGCCTGCAGCTAGTTTATCTGTGAGAACTAAATAACCTGAACATAGAACCTAGGGGTGAAATTGGAATGCTTGGAAATCCACTTGACGGAGAAACCAATGCAATCAAGTCTATTTATTCACTTTTTCGTTTTGTCTTTTGCAACAAATGAACATAAAGGATTATTAAAATTTTGACAGTCCTTGTATCAGTTAAGACTATCAAAATTTTGACAGTTCTACTAATAACATGCAAGAAACATAGGACTGTTAAAATTTGGTCAGTCCTACTAATAACTTGCTGTAAACATAGAACTGTCAATGGCTTCAATAATTTTGATAGTCCTACTAATAACATGCTGGAAACATAGGACTGTCAATTTTTTTGCAGTCCTGGCTTCTGTAGCACCCCGTTCTCCCGGTGCGGAGAGCGCGGCTAAGAAACACAAGACGGTATCGTTCGATCGGGATAGATTGAATTAAGAACTCGTCCTCGTTATGGATTTGTTTCTTCGGAATCGATTCCCATATTCAGTGGACTGCGCCCCAAGGATCGGCTTAGCGGCAGAGTCAGGAGGGACCTCTCCGCTGCTATCTTTTATTGCCTCGGTTTTCGATGTCGCTTGTTGCTTTCGTGCTTTGAGTTGGTTTTGGGATTTGCTTGTTTTCCTTGAACGGTTTCGATGGTTTTCATTGTTTTCGTTCATAGACTTGCACTTCTATTCCGAGAATGGAAAGAGAGGGAGAAGTATTAATCGAGCTGTTCGTGTGCAGGTGAACGAGCAGTAGGTGGCTTGCGAACGGAGTCGTGAAGCGCCTCTTTCCTTCTTCTTTCCAAAATCCAAGTGAGTGGCTACCAACCCGATTAGCTAGCTCTGCTTCCGAGCCTCACTCCTTCGCCCCGATCAACGATACCAAATAATAATAAAAGAAACCAAGATTAAAAGAGAATAGACTTGGTTATTATGCTTGTCAACAAACTCATGAACGGTTATCATCCTGTATGCTAGTTCGTCTATAACTGTTCTATGAATCGTGCTAAGTATGGAAATATATGCTTGTTATGAAATAAACTGTCAGGATGACTATGCAAACTGTATGCTATGGAACACATTCTATGAGTATTCTCGATCACGGACGACTTGTGCACAAGGTATGTTATGAGTTCCGCGGACGGTCACCGGGGCGCCGGGACCGATCCGATCCGGACGGAACGTATGTATAGTCGTATGTTATGGGGCAAAGTGTTATGCAGCGGGGCTCGCCACCTGCGGTGTATATCATTTGTGTCTTGAGACTATAACCCGTCCCTCGTGGCATCAAGCCAGTGATCCTATGTATATTTAAACCTGTTGCATACTAACTTGTGTCTTCGTTTCAGGGAAGGCATGGTAAGTATTGTACAGGTAATTCAGACTGTCAGGTAAAATCCACCGAACGGTGGCACGTTCATTTCAGTAAATTCAATATGCTGCTTAACTGTAAATGAACTAAGGCAAGATAGAAACCAACCAAATATGCATGCTTCACTAAACAACGTGTTGATTGGTATAGTCAGGCTAGCTCGCCTTCACCAGCATGTTTCGATATGCTGACCCTCGTTGAAACAGGTTCTCCGCACCAAGGCGAACCGAGCGAGGAGCCGAAGTCGTCTACCCGATCCAGTCCAGCTGTTAGCGCACCTTCACCGCGCCTCAAAGCCTTTTGAAGCCGAAGCTGCAACTCTTCATACACAAATGCAGCTCCGTGGCAAAGCGATCCTCCAGCCTGGAGGTCTATACATTTTGAGTTTATAAAAAGGATGTAATGTACAGGACTGCTATCTCATTTTGAGTCAACCCTTTTGTAAGCCGTTCGGCATATTAGCTGACTCGTTCAAGAGTTTGTAATAGATGTTCATTATCAATAAGGAGAACTTTTCTATGTTTCAAATCTGTGTTTCAATTTATCTGCGTACTCTGAATACGTGCTTGCTATGCAAATCATTAAAAAGCCTTGTGCGGGCGCAACTCCAGGCCCGCACGGCAGTCACGACTCGGGGGACGCCTCGGGGCGTGACATAGTGGTATCAGAGCACAGATTCAAAGTTCCTTAGACTTCGTGCTGGAAAAGTTCCTTTAACGATCAAATTCCTGTGCGAACTCTTGAACTCGCTAGGCCAAAATGAGATGCGTTCATGCAATAAGTCCATAATACATTATGATCCTAATGTAATTTACCTTCTTTTGAAGGAATGGATCCAGCGCAATCTGCAGCGCAACCACCGATCGAAACACAAGAAAGCAGTTCAGGCAATTCGGGAAGCTCTCGGAGCCAAAGAGGCATGTCTCAAGTCGACCCGCTTGAGCGGTTAATGCAAATGTTAGAATCGCAACGACAACGAGACGATGCTCGCCAAGCTAAGCTCGAGAGTAATCTAGAGACCCGATTCTCAGTCCAACAAAAGCAGGTAGATGCCCTGCAACAGATCGTTCAGACTTTGGCTGCCAACCATTCCGCCGCAACAGCAGCGACTCCGGTGGAACAGCCCGTGCTTGAAGTGGAGACGCCTCAAATCCCAAGGCCGAGGGACGTGACTGCCTTCAACTTGGGCCATTTCAAGAAAGTCTGCAACACCCCATTCAACGGGACTGAGGACCCAGTGGTGGCTCTAGATTGGCTAGCCGAGATCGAAGACCACTTCACTCTGCTAGAGGTCCCCGAAGATAGGCGCGTCGCCTG
This sequence comes from Iris macrosiphon, assembly GCA_036927795.1. Taxonomy (NCBI): domain Eukaryota; kingdom Viridiplantae; phylum Streptophyta; class Magnoliopsida; order Asparagales; family Iridaceae; genus Iris; species Iris macrosiphon. The sequence continues at coordinate 145,712,509 of JAYESA010000004.1, forward strand.
CGCGCAACTGCAGCTCCGCCTCGACGCACACGATTGGTGGGACGTGCATCGACGATCTCTCCAACTTGATCACGGAGAGGAGGCGATCTCGTGGACGACCTTTCGTGCCGCGTTTGAGGAGGAGTTTATACCGCCTCCAGTACAACGTAAGATGGAAAATGACTTCGTGCAACTAAGGCAAGGCAGGATGACAGTGAAAGAGTATTCCGCTGAATTCAACCGACTCTCCAAATTCGCTAGGGCCTATTTACCTGATGCAGCGAGTCGAGCCAGAAGGTTTGAAGGTGGACTACGCCCTGCCATCTATTCGCACGTAGTCAACAATCAGTACGGAACAATGCGTGAAGTTATGAATCACGCCCTATCCCTCGAGCCGCTGTATCCTCACGTTTCCACCGGCGCTGTGCATACCTACAATCACAAACGCCAAGGCGACGATGGAGGAAACAATGCTGCAAAACGACATAAAGACGGTGGTCGCCACAAAGGAAACCCGAGACCATTCTGTGATTTCTGTAAAAGACAAGGACACTCCACGGAGAGATGTTACAGCAGAAAAGGTCTATGCTTCAACTGTGGCGGGCCTGGCCACGTAGCTCGGGATTGTCCACTCCCCTCTAAGCTCCTGCCTCAACCCAATAACCCCTAACGGTTGGTTCTATTCTTAAGTTTCGGGACGAAACTTCCAATTGGTTGGGTAGGATGTAGCACCCCGTTCTCCCGGTGCGGAGAGCGCGGCTAAGAAACACAAGACGGTATCGTTCGATCGGGATAGATTGAATTAAGAACTCGTCCTCGTTATGGATTTGTTTCTTCGGAATCGATTCCCATATTCAGTGGACTGCGCCCCAAGGATCGGCTTAGCGGCAGAGTCAGGAGGGACCTCTCCGCTGCTATCTTTTATTGCCTCGGTTTTCGATGTCGCTTGTTGCTTTCGTGCTTTGAGTTGGTTTTGGGATTTGCTTGTTTTCCTTGAACGGTTTCGATGGTTTTCATTGTTTTCGTTCATAGACTTGCACTTCTATTCCGAGAATGGAAAGAGAGGGAGAAGTATTAATCGAGCTGTTCGTGTGCAGGTGAACGAGCAGTAGGTGGCTTGCGAACGGAGTCGTGAAGCGCCTCTTTCCTTCTTCTTTCCAAAATCCAAGTGAGTGGCTACCAACCCGATTAGCTAGCTCTGCTTCCGAGCCTCACTCCTTCGCCCCGATCAACGATACCAAATAATAATAAAAGAAACCAAGATTAAAAGAGAATAGACTTGGTTATTATGCTTGTCAACAAACTCATGAACGGTTATCATCCTGTATGCTAGTTCGTCTATAACTGTTCTATGAATCGTGCTAAGTATGGAAATATATGCTTGTTATGAAATAAACTGTCAGGATGACTATGCAAACTGTATGCTATGGAACACATTCTATGAGTATTCTCGATCACGGACGACTTGTGCACAAGGTATGTTATGAGTTCCGCGGACGGTCACCGGGGCGCCGGGACCGATCCGATCCGGACGGAACGTATGTATAGTCGTATGTTATGGGGCAAAGTGTTATGCAGCGGGGCTCGCCACCTGCGGTGTATATCATTTGTGTCTTGAGACTATAACCCGTCCCTCGTGGCATCAAGCCAGTGATCCTATGTATATTTAAACCTGTTGCATACTAACTTGTGTCTTCGTTTCAGGGAAGGCATGGTAAGTATTGTACAGGTAATTCAGACTGTCAGGTAAAATCCACCGAACGGTGGCACGTTCATTTCAGTAAATTCAATATGCTGCTTAACTGTAAATGAACTAAGGCAAGATAGAAACCAACCAAATATGCATGCTTCACTAAACAACGTGTTGATTGGTATAGTCAGGCTAGCTCGCCTTCACCAGCATGTTTCGATATGCTGACCCTCGTTGAAACAGGTTCTCCGCACCAAGGCGAACCGAGCGAGGAGCCGAAGTCGTCTACCCGATCCAGTCCAGCTGTTAGCGCACCTTCACCGCGCCTCAAAGCCTTTTGAAGCCGAAGCTGCAACTCTTCATACACAAATGCAGCTCCGTGGCAAAGCGATCCTCCAGCCTGGAGGTCTATACATTTTGAGTTTATAAAAAGGATGTAATGTACAGGACTGCTATCTCATTTTGAGTCAACCCTTTTGTAAGCCGTTCGGCATATTAGCTGACTCGTTCAAGAGTTTGTAATAGATGTTCATTATCAATAAGGAGAACTTTTCTATGTTTCAAATCTGTGTTTCAATTTATCTGCGTACTCTGAATACGTGCTTGCTATGCAAATCATTAAAAAGCCTTGTGCGGGCGCAACTCCAGGCCCGCACGGCAGTCACGACTCGGGGGACGCCTCGGGGCGTGACAGCTTCAGTCTGGACTGTTAAATTTTGCTTCAGTCAGAACTGTCAAAATTTCGACAGTCCTAATAATAACTTGCTGGAAACATAGGACTGTCAAAAATTTGACAGTCATGGCTTCAGTTAGGAATGTCAAAACTTTGACAATCCACATTAATGTTATTTAAAAATAATCAAAGTTACAAAATTTGACTGTCATTCAACACCAATCAAAGTTACAATATTTTGGCTGTCATTCAACACCAACAAACATCAAGTAAAAAGAAAATCAAACACCCATCAATGTTAGATCAAACAATCTTCTCAACTTTACATTAGATTAATTTTAGTATATTAAAACCAACTTCAAAGATACAAAAGTTTTTTTTACACAAAATATCATATTATTTTCGCAAGAGATTAATCATGTGTTAATTCATGTCGGACTTCACTTTTTCTGTCATGCCCCAGTCCCAAAATACGTAGGACTAGGCACACGTAAGCATGCCAGCCGTATGGATATGACAACTCCAATATATGGAAACCAAAATCCACACGTACGCTGTAGTATGAATATCAATCCACAAGTGGTATAAAATGTATCACAAGTCACAGGGTATAATCTAAATCACATCCACAGAAAATTGATATAAATAAATAACCAATATCTACATAACTAGATCTCAATAAGAAGTATCTAAAGAGGATAGTTGGATGGAAACAAATACACTACCAACTCGAATGGAAAAGTACAACACAATAAACACAATATAGGAATACCAGCTAACAATCATGGGGCTCGGAGAGAAGACATCCTCGAAACATAGGTAACCATCCGAATCTGCGCTCCTGCAATTACTCAAGAACAGATACACCTGGAAGGGAACCAGGTCCTCAGAGGGACGTAACAAGATACAGAACAACAAGCCAATTTGAATACAGTAAACATGCATAATGTTTGAAAATAAATAAGTATGCTGTATAAGATAATCTATATGAATGCAAATGAGGACAACTTTTCGACGTATGGGCAAGGGTAGGCTACTCGATCTAAGCCTCACAACTCACACACCCGCCAGTGGACATCAGAAATCATCATACCTCGGGGGTAGCGACCAGCGCGACTCTACAGAAATTGACATACCTCGGGGATAGCGACCAGCACGACGCACGCCCGTAGTGCGAGCTATATACTACGGTTTACCAGAGTGGTTAAAGCCCATACGCCTAATGATTGTCCTCTCATGATACTAGGTGTCAAGTGTGTGTCAACATATCTAATATATAGTAATGACTGAAAGAAACTGCACATGCAATAAATATACAGAAATGCAATGAATATACAAAAATATAATAACACATGCAAAGTACTGTAAACAATTTGGCAAGGTATCTTGCCTGGCCTGAAAAAGAATGAAGTCCCAACTCAAGGCGTCATCCGATCTACCCGTCACATAAATTAAACAAGTTAGGTTACAAAAGTGGGTGAATAGGTTCCTCCATTTTAATCTATTTTAATTTTGAATAAAATAACCTAAAATAGTATTTTAATCTTATTATAATCTGATTTTATTACTAAACCCTAATTTTGGTCCAAAGAAAGTCAACTTTATGGATTTGTGATCCATCGCACGCAAATCGAGGCAATCCGTTGACCAAAAAGTCAACCAACTCAAATCCTGGATTTGTGAATGGAATCCTATAGATTTTAATGATACGTGAACACTGTAATCGATAATTTCATAAAATCATAAGTCGGTAAAGAGTTATGTCCACTAGGGCGTACAGATGATAATTTTTGGTGATTTTCTATTTACGTCTACGTTACACAAATTTTACAGTAGAATAAACTTATATTTTAAATTCTGTAAAAATAATTTTATGAAAGTTTATTATGTCAGATTTTCGAAACTTCAAACGGCTCGTAATTCCGAGTTGGGATCTCCCAAAATCTCAAAAATACGAAAATACGCTTTTAGAATAATTTATATATTCAGAAAACTAACCTTGATATAATTCTAACAAAAAAAACTGGAGCGTGTTTGGAGTCTGGAGCTAGGAGATATCGTCTTTTTAATTCGTCATAACTAGTAGAAAATGAGGCTGAATTTATGACGAATTTTGACTATTTTTGGACGAAAAGAGAAGAATTTGGGGAAGAAAAATATGAAGGATGAGGTATTTATAATGGTGGATACTACTTAATAAATACGACTAGGATTGGTTAATTTGGATAGGATTATGATGAATTTAAATAAGGATAGGATATGCATGAAGTTGCTTTCCTAGTAGGTTCAGGATTTGAATTAATTTAAAATAGAGTTTAAATTTATCTCAATAATTTATAATCTTAAATATAATACAAATAGTTTATAAAATCTTATTAATATCTATTAACACTAAATTAGGATCTATCTAATATTAAGACTATATATATCAAAATAAAAATTTAAATAAATTTCTTAAAATTCTAAATAAATTACAGAAAAATATAATTAAATATTTTAAACTAAAATAAATATTTTGTAGGAACAACATGCAAGTATGGTCGTATAGTAAATCATAAAAGTCCTAAAAATTTACGCTTCCTATGTTTTATTTACCTAAAAATTCTAGAAAAATCTCCAAAAATCTAAAATAACCTAAAATAATTCTAAATAAATATTTATATAAGTAAATATATCAAGAAATTTATTTTCTAATTAACTAAGAGAATACTCTAAAGAAATTTAATATTTAAAATAATCTATAATAAATATAATAATATAAAATACACACAAACTACCTATTTTGGGTGAGGGGGTTTACAATCTACCCAACTTACAAAAATACGAAATTGACACTAACCCATATTAATAATAATCACTATAGCTATTACACTACATAGCTATCTAGCAGTGCTTCCTAAAAGTTATGGTCTGCCATTCTAACACTTCCTTATTTATTGTCCATACATTATTCTATTTCTAACTCATCTACACTACCCAACTTACAAGAATTCTACTAGTAGTCAAAGTCTCTTGCGGCTATTGTCTAGGTTGTAAGACGAATTTATTTATTTGGTCGAGAATCTTGGGATACCTGTCTGGAATCTCACAACCATAATTTTTTTTTTGTAACCGTCAAGTATCGTAGTCTAATACTGCCATGCCACCTGACCAATATGTCTGTAAATACTTCGACTACTTTACTACAACGGTCTAGCTACAGATGTCGTTACTTTACCAGCGATTTGTCATAGTTGTCAGTGTCACGCCCCGATCTTCCGCAGGCTAATCGGCCGTTCCCGCTAGGCGGGAATCACCCTCGCCAGCGCTCCCGCGGAACGATCGCTTGACCCATCCGGGCGTGATGCTGTACGAGCGTGATCCACGCCCGTGCAAGGCCATGGTTCATTGGCTGGCGGTTAGAGTTCTAAGCCACAGAGTCGCACAGATTGTCCGAGTGCAGCGGAGTCATAAACGCATAGCGATTTGATAACAGGTTCACTGAGTTGACAATATAGCGGAAGCATAGAAACACAAGTTGAAGTAAAGCAAGCTCTTTTATTGATATAAACTTTTGTTACAGGCGGCGTATAGCCGAGATTACAAGTCGCTCAAGCCTCTCTCTCTGAAACAGTAAAAGCCTGCCAAGTGGCTACAACTGTGGAATGATTGTACTGGCGATGGTTCAGGCGACGCTCCAACATTATGTCTTGTATATGTGCTTCAGTCCTGGATGCACCGTTGCAAGGCTTCAGAGGGAACTCCTGGCCTTAGCACGCACGAAGGAGGCATCCGCACCGAACGAGGTTCTCCCGCACCCTGCATACAGACTGGTGGATTATCAGTACATTGAATGCACTGGTGGGGAAGCTACTCGCCCGCTCGACAAATCCAAACACGTAATATAGGTTCTGTGCACAACTATTAAGTTGTCTTTCTAGTTGCCTTAGGATCAGTTTTATGCTAATATTGAATGGCCTAACGTGTCGGACAGTGCGCCGTGCAACATGAGAGGAAACACGGTGAGACTTACCACTTACCCTTCTCCTTCCCTGTCCAAGGCAAACATTGTTAATTCAAGCACGGGCAAGTAAAATATTCAGGAGGCAAAGCATATGCAAACACGAGGGTCGTTTTAACATGATCGTTCAGGTGTTCAGTTGTTCATTTATGCGATGCAGTGACTCGCACGCGGATAGCCGCTAAGCAAGGATGACTTATCTATATGAACATGAGTCGCTGGCATAGCCATAAAGGACACTAGTCTTAAACGAGAATAGTTTGCAACGAAAGTACAGTGGGCGCTACAAGCCATCTCGTTTAGTACAGTAGACTATACAGTAAAGTTTAGCCATGGAGCGGATGGTATGCAGCGAAAGAACGGTAGGCGCTGCACACTATCTCGTCCAGTACAGTTGGCTGAAACAGTGGAGTTCCATCCGGATCGGAGCGGCCCCAGTGCCCCGGAGACCGTCCGTGGAACTATGCCTCGTTTCTGAGTTGTCCGCGACATGCAGGTCAGGGTCTTTTCCAATTTCACGTGATAATCGAGTACTGTAGAACAGGAGTACAGTGGTACAGTAGGACAGTAGAACAGTAGTACAGTAGTGCATGATTACAGGAGATGTTTGAATCATAATTCTGTACAGTGATTACTTGTCTTGATGCATTCCCCTGGTTCGGGGATGCCTTGGGTGACCTAACGGTCCCGGATACTTGCAGGTTCGTTCAGGCACGGAACGACTACTTAGTAGTCTTCCGGGGTTTGGATGAAAACACGGTAACATTCAAGCAGACAAGCATACGTTTCTAAGGAACATAAGCAGGCACGTTTGCTCGGACCCGAAGGTAAGCCGAGAGATGAAACCGTTAAGGGACTTAGCATGCGAGGGTCTGAATATAAGCAGTATTTCAATTTCCATGTTCTAGCAAGCACTACAAGTTGGGATTATTCCCTTAACTAGGTGCGTTGGATTTATTAGCATGCAGGGGGTGATTCACCTAGCGACTAGCATGAATACTCCAGATTTTATGTGTGCTGGCTAAGCAAAGACAAGTTTACCGTAGCCACCCACCTTAGCGATGATTCGCCTCGGTAGAGCGATACGTCTGAGCGAGCCTCTGAAAGCCTAAGCCGGATTCCTGTAGGGACAAGTCTGGATATCCTTTGCTTCTCGTTTGAGGCAAAGCGGGTCGGGACAGTTGCACTATTGCCGATTGAAACGGCAGTCCGCTTGAGCGGAACGGGGTGTTACAGTAGTTCGTAATAAGTGCCTTCAATTCTTTCCTAGGCATAGTCTAAGTTTTTGGGCAACAGTTAAAGTTTTGACTAACTTATAAAACTATTAAAAGTATAAACTAGTTCAAACAGTCTAACAAATTCCTATTAGCCTAAGGGATGCTATACATGGTTTTTAAAATAATAAGAGGATACAGATATTGCTATAGGTCATATACATAAGGGTTATTATTAAGAACTCATCCTTTAGTTATTAATCATTTACTAAACCATTTATATTTTTAACTATCAAAATAAGGGTGAGGTTGAAGTAATTCAAACAATTTATAATGGCGTGAAAAGATATGACTATAATAGGAAGAGTTAAGCACGAGATACAGAATGGATAGAGAAGAGAAGATGAGCCACCCAAGAGGGCGAGATGGTGATAGGAAGAGAATACTACTACTGCTACGCGTGATATTTATTAGCATTGCATGTATGCCATCTGGGTAGAATATCCATACATCCTCATATATGCTAAACTACCTTATATAATTCTACGTCTACAATGCACCTAAGATCTCGTGTCATAAAGGGGGTCATGAGTATGCAATGACACATATAACTAAGGTCGTACCTGTATCTACGACTTCTTGTGGCCGTGCTCTCTTGTTTGTCATCATGAGTGCTTGGCCTATGGGGTATATCTAGTACTATTCGTGTATCAAAATTATACTAAGCATGAACGTTCGTCTTTCCGAAATAGGGGAAGACGGAAAACAACAATAAAGAGTTCAAGGAGGAGGTAATATAATACAAGTACGGGATTCAAAGGGATTAAAGAATTTTGAAAGGGAGTTGCCAAGGCAGTTGTGGATTGAAATCTTATTTTGGTAAATTCCTATATGCATGTTCATATCAGAACAGTTATGTACATGGCATGATATACTCTGACCAGTCTAGAGGGCAAGTATATTCGTCTAACAAGTTGTGTCAACTATATCTCAATCCACATAAAGTAGTGATACAAAGAGCTAACCAAGTACACTACGGTTGATCAGACCATAATACACCGATTCTGATTTAGACAATGTATTAGTGTGGGCCCCCAATAATACATATGTCATGAATAAGCTTAATAAAAGAATAAGCTTGCAAAACTAGGCTATAATAGCAGCATAAGTCGAGGAAGTAAAAATATAAGTACGCTTGATTATGATAGAGGAAGGTACTGAATAATCTAAGTTCACCAAGAAGTGTCACGCCCCAGTCCCAAAATACGTAGGACTAGGAATACGTAATACGCCAGCCGTATGTATACGAACTCCAATATATGGAAACCATATACACACGTACGCTGTACATGAATATCCAATCTACAGTGGTAAATATATGTCACAACAAGTCACACGCAGTTCTATATCTCATCCACAGCACAAATATTAGAATAATGGAAATCAATAAATGAATATCAAAGAAGCAGTCTCAAATAGTAATCTCAAAGTGTGATAGTCGGGTGAAAACAAATCCACTGCAAATCGACTATAATAAACTACTAAAGAGAGAAGAAAATAACTCTAATATAAGAATAAATGTCTAGAAAAAGAATAGCAACTAGAATCTCTAAACAGCTGCAATGAATCACATATAGTCAGAAGGTAATATCTCCTCAGACTGATAGGTAGCGCCAGGTCCAGGTCCATACTCATGCGGGTACTCCTGCTCACCTATATCTGGAAGGGACCAGGTCCTCAGAGGGACGTAACAAGATACAAAAAGCACATGCCAATAAAGTACTAAAAATAAACATCCATTGGGGTCGCCTAACCATCTATGTGAATGCAGTTTGAGAATAACTTTCTAACAAGTGGGCTATCTGGCCATAAATAGGATTGGCATGGTTCTCTTGGAGATCCAGGGGCCTACAAAGGCACGTCGTCTTTTGAACGACGGAGGCCCGCCAAGTAGTATAGGTGTCATCATGACCGCGCATCTCCGGCGGAGCGTACGGGTTACACAAGGAAAGTGCAAAGGAGCCCAAATGCCTTACTTGTTGTTCTCTCCACCCAATGCTCTAAGCATGTCATGTCCATGACACGATAATACCTCTAATAATTGCCAGGTCTACTAGCATGCAAAGTTTCTATTGGCAGTTATCCCTATCCGTCGCACGACCTATACGTACCGGTGGCCAGCCGAGTACGCAAGTCCGTGTCCTACATGTGACTCACACTCGTGTAAGAATAGTGTCATGGCCAATGAAACATAAATGCCTTATGCAAATGGGGTAGTCTCATAAAGTAGGTCCAATGCATATACATAAATAAAAATATAGTACGACGACACCGTCGTTGCACCAAGTTTCCTTGGACGCGCAGATTATATAGCAGTTAAAATAAATGAACTAAATAAATAGAAAATAAACATGCATGCCTCATATGGGATGTAAAAACAGTACAATGGCAAGGTATACTTGCCTGGCAAGAAATCTGTAAAGTGTACGCGCCCAAATGTCAAGGACACTGAACCTGGAACTAAGGACTCCGAACAAACGTCTCCGGATGCTGAAATAAACACCACCAACATTTCTGGAATGAGCAAAATAGCTAAAAAGCATATCCTTTTCGTCCAATTTGGACACAGGGGCAAAACGGTAATTTCTGATAAAAGTGGGGTCCACGTGTGGCCCACTTTGCACCGAAAAGCGTGCCAAGGATAACAGTCTCTAAATGGGACAAACTATAGGTCAAATAACTCTAGATGTCAATACGAACCCAACGGTATGTCCAAATGTGGATTCCGATGGGCCGAACAGAATTTTGTCCAAAAAGTCAACTGTGGGGCCCGCCAATTGGCGATCTGGTCAACCGTCTCAGAAATGCGTGAAAATTGGGTCACAGGACCAGCGCGTTACCACGAGTCCAGTGGCGCAAGTTTCATCGCAATCTGACAAGCGTGCACAAAATACGCGCGAGTTCCACAAAAGTTGCGACAGGAAATGTGTCCGCGGATACGGCCTGATTCCGGCGCGCACACGCGTCCGAATCAGTCCCCACAAATTTTTACGTGTCCGGTTACGCTGCGTGTACCATTCAGTACACTTGGTACACGGCGGAACGGTCCCGTTTGGCGGGACGCGCTCCGTTTTCCAACTTTTGAAAAACTGAAAAAAGTGGGTGCGCGCAGTTTTGTGACGAATATCATTATGTCCACAGCAACTAATAGCATAGGGTTATTTAACAGAAAATAAACTAGGTCAGGTATTCTACAGGTATCAAAAAGAATCACCAAATTCGGATCTCTGTGGTGGGAGATACGAACTCGGCAATATGGGTGGTCATTCTGGAATTCTGCGATTCCAAAATTCTGTTTGCTCGCCCAACTTGGGCGCTATTTTTCACCTAGGGGCACACATTTTCCGAGGTTAGCTATAAAATAAATATGGAAGAGGGTTAAGGGGTGATCATACCGATGAAGACGGAACAACGTTTGGTTGAGCGAGTCTACGAGAAATCACGCCGGAGCGAAGGTGCCTCGAGTGGGATTCTGCAGGACGCGAGGTCGGAGTCGACGGGATGGTTGGATGGCTTAGTGGGGCTTCTCTGGCTGTGGTGATGACTCTAGATGGGAAGATGAGGTCTGGAGATTTAGATTAGGGTTTTGGAATATAACTATATATATATATATATATATATATATATATATATATATATATATATATATATATATATATATATATATATATAGGGAAAGAGAGAGGGGTGGAGCGGACGGTCGCGTGAAGGAAGGGTCGGGTCTATTCGGCTGCTGGTGCAATTAGGGGCGGGCTCCCTGGCTGCAAGTGGGCGGAAGGGTCTGGCATATTTGCTGGGAATTCAAGTTGCTTTAGGGATAGCAAAATTCCTAAGGAGCTTTAAGTGGTAAAGTAATTAGTAATATTACTATTATTATTATTATTATTATTATTGTTATACTTATTATTAAATTCTTTTGCTTTCTTTTCTTTTCCTTTATAAAATATATATATACATATATATATATATATTTGTATATACATATTTATATATATATACTCATAGGAAAATTTATAGATTAGGGTAATGCATAACATTAGGCTAGCAACAGCTTAAGGGGTCTCCTACATGGAATAAATTCCGAAAAATTCCTGATGGTCCCATAAGTCATCTAAGTGCCCGAACACCTAACATAAAAATTATTAAAAATCTAATTCTCCTATTTAGACCTAATTACTATAATTTAATTAATAAATAATAAATAAAAAGGCTATATACGATTTTCTAGGAAGGGGTTTTACATTCTACCCAACTTGTAAAAATTTCGTCCTCGAAATTAAAATTAAGCCACGATAGAATGCAAGGATGGTATAATATATAAATTAACAATGAAAATTCATACCTTGGTCTGCGAATAGGTTCAGAAAATGCTTGCGCATGTCGTCCTCGCGCTCCCAAGTTGATTCTCCTGGCGCGCCATGCCTCCATGCTACGCGAACCAAGGTAATAGACTGGTTCCTCAATACCTTCTCTCGACGATCAAGAATTTTCACGGGTTGCTCTTGGTATGACAAGCTCGGCCCAATGGTGATCTCTGAATGGTCAAGAACATGACTGTTGTCTGCCACATATCGCCTGAGCTGCGACACATGGAATACGTCATGTACTCCCTCCAGTGAAGATGGTAGCGCAAGTCGATATGCCACCTCTCCAACTCTCTCGAGCACGTCAAATGGTCCAATATACCTTGGACTCAACTTGCCGCTCCCTCCGAATCGGATGGTGCCTCTGGTCGGTGATATCCTCAAGAATACATGATCGCCCTCTTTAAACTCCAAGGGACGACGATGAAGGTCTGCCCACTGCTTCTGCCTGTCTTGCGCTGCTCGCAAGTGTCCCTGAATCTTCTTGACTGTCTCTACGGTGTTGACCACCAACTCGGGTCCCAAAATCTGACGCTCTCCCACGTCACTCCAATACACAGGAGACCTACATTTTCTTCCATACAATACTTCAAACGGAGCCATCTGAATACTCGCTTGATAGCTATTGTTGTAAGAAAACTCTACAAGATGTAGGTGGTCCTCCCATGATCCTCCGAAGTCCAACATGCAAGCCCTCAACATGTCCTCCAAGGTCTGAATAGTATGCTCCGACTGCCCATCTGTCTGCGGGTGGTAAGATGTACTGAACTTCAGACGAGTACCAAGACTCTCTTGCATGCTCCTCCAAAAGTGCGATGTGAAGCGCGAATCTCTGTCCGATACAATGCTGACTGGTATGCCGTGCAATCTCACGATCTGCCTCATATATAAGTCAGCTAAAGCTTCTGTAGACTGACCCACTCTAAAAGGTATAAAATGGGCTGACTTGGTGAGTCAGTCCACTATTACCCACACTGCATCTCTCCCACTTGGACTCTTGGGAAAACCCGTGACGAAGTCCATAGTGATGTGCTCCCACTTCCACTCTGGAATTGGAAGTGGTTGCAATAATCTTGCTGTCCTCTGGTGCTCCGCTTTCACTTGTTGACATACCAGACATTTAGCTACAAAGCGAGCTCTCTCTCTTTTCATCCCATGCCACCAAAAGTGTTGTCGTAAGTCGCGATACATCTTGGTGCCTCCAGGATGAATAGAATAAATCGAACTATGAGCCTCTGTCATCAGCTCCTATCGAATCTCTCCATTTAGAACATAAAGACGATCACCACATCGTAATGTCTCATCCTCGTGAATGCGCAATCCTGTCTGCTCTCCGACCTCTATTCTTTCCTTTAGTCTCCTGAATCTGGCATCTATAGGCAAAGCTGCCTTAATCCTCTCTACCAATGATGATTGAACTTGTAAGTAGGCTAGTGTCCCATCTGCTCCGGGTAATATCACTTCAATGCCAAGCTCTTGCAAGTCCTCCAATAGTTCCCTCTGTGCTGTCAAGAAGTAAGCTGCTAGCTTCCGGCTTAACGCGTCTGCTACCACGTTAGCCTTGCCTGGATGATAATGTAGCTCTATCTTGAAATCTTTCATCAACTCGAGCCATCGACGTTGCCTCATATTTAGCTTCTTCTACGTGAAGACGTACTTGAGGCTTTTGTGGTCTGTATAGATCTCCACTCGTTCCCCATATAAGTAATGTCTCCATAGCTTCAGAGCAAATACAACGGCTGTAAGTTCCAAGTCATAAGTCGGATAATTCTTCTCATGTACTCGTAACTGCCTAGATGCATATGCAATCACCTTGCCATGCTGCATCAATACGCATCCCAAGCCTTTTCCTGATGCGTCACTGTAGATCACGTGACCTCCTGATCCTGACGGAATCGCCAATACTGGTGCTGTAGTCAGTCGTTTCTTCAACTCTTCAAAGGCGGCTTGACACTCGTCAGTCCATATAATTTCTTGATCCTTACAAGTCAAACGAGTCATAGGTGCCGCTATCCTTGAGAAGTTTTCCACGAACCGTCGGTAATATCCCGCAAGTCCAAGGAAACTCCTCACCTCTGCTGCTGATTTAGGAACAGGCCATGTCTCAACTGCTGAGATCTTCTCTGGATCAACAGAAATACTATCTCCTGTAATAACATGTCCAAGAAATGAAACTCTGTCCAAGAAGAACTCATATTTGCTGAGTTTAGCATATAACTGCTCTATCCTCAAAATCTCTAGAACAATCCGCAGGTGCTCCTCGTGCTCCTCGTGGCTCTTCGAATAGACAAGTATATCATCTATGAAGACAACCACGAACTGGTCCAAGTACTGGTGGAAGACTCGATTCATCAAGTCCATGAAGATCGCTGGAGCATTGGTCAATCCAAATGGCATGACCAAAAACTTGTAGTGCCCATATCTTGTTCTGAATGCGGTCTTCGGAATGTCCTGCTTCCGTACCTTCACTTGGTGATATCCCGATCTCAGATCTATCTTCGAGAATACCTTAGCTCCACTTAGTTGATCAAACAGGTCATCAATGCATGGCAATGGATATTTGTTCTTCACTGTCACTGCATTCAAGGCTCTGTAGTCAATGCACATACGCACTGACCCATCCTTCTTTGGTACAAACAACACTGGTGCTCCCCAGGGTGATGCACTCGGTCGAATGAAACCTTTCTCCTCTAGCTCCTTTAACTGTGCCTTCAGCTCGTCCATCTCCTTCTTCGCCAGTCTGTAAACATGCGATGTTATAGGGGCTGCTCCGGGTGCTAGTTCAATTGAAAACTCTACGTCTCTGTCTGGGGGTAGTCCTGGCAAATCCTCTGGAAAGACGTCTAGAAATTCTGAAATAATAGGGTGGTAGACCACATCGTCCATCGCGAGCTGCATACCATCAAGGATTTCTGTGGATCCTCGGGCAAACTCAAGTTCAGGCTGGCCTGGCACCTTAAAAAGAATGCTTCCTCCAAAGCAATCAAAGAAAGCATGGTACTTGCTTAGCCAGTCCATTCCAAGCACAATATCAAAAGATGGCATAGGAAGAACTAAGAGTTGGGCATTCATCTCTCTGCCACGTATCACTATAGGGCCGATCTACAAACTCAACTAACTGGTACAACTCCTCCTCCGGTAAGA
Source organism: Iris macrosiphon (assembly GCA_036927795.1). Classification (NCBI taxonomy): domain Eukaryota; kingdom Viridiplantae; phylum Streptophyta; class Magnoliopsida; order Asparagales; family Iridaceae; genus Iris; species Iris macrosiphon. The sequence continues at coordinate 145,727,633 of JAYESA010000004.1, forward strand.
ATTCTAACACAACTAGATAATGGTGTAGAAGCAATGTTGTGTTTGGCAATAAAACTAGATGATATGAATGAGTGGGTGGCTCCTGTATCAAATAATGTCACAGCAGAAAAAGTAAAAGCAAGGGTAATACCTGCTATGACATCCACCTCATGATCCAGGTCATCTACCTCCAATGCAAAAGCTCGCCCGTTCCTCTGTGGCTGTCCATGTCCAGTCCTCATATACTGCTCCTCCTGAGTGGGTAGTGGTGGTCCTCTCTGAAATCCTCCTACTGCTGGGGGACGGGGTGCTCCCGGTCCGGTCATCTGCTGGGCTGGCTTCGGTGCTGGAAGCGCTAGTCTCTGAACTGGTGGTGGGAGTGTCGATGTCTGCATTGGGCAGTCTCTCGCCATGTGCTGCCCGGAGCCACATCTCAGACACTGACCCAAGCGAGTCCGACAATCTCTCGATACATGTCCGCGTTTCCCACAATAATTGCAGTAGGGCTTCTCTGGATTCTGGTATGGTCCAGCTCTGTGTTGCTGATGCTGCTGTGCTAAGGGACGTCTGATAGGTCCTCCCTGTTGTGTCCTGGCTGGTCCCTGCTGTATCCTTGCTGATCCTTGTTGTGTTCTCAGCTGACCTCCTTTTCTTCTGCTAATGGTTTCCTGAAATCTGGCCTCTGTCAGAAGTTCAGCATAAGAGACTCGGGACTGCGAGCTTGTATAATGTTGCAGCTCCTGGGTCAGTCCTCGATGAAATCTCTTAGCCTTAGCCAAGTCATTTGGTATCAAAGCAGCGCCATATTTGCTGAGTCGACTAAACTCGGCATCATACTCGTCCACGGTTCGGTTCCCTTGCTCTAAGTGAAGAAACTGATCATACAAGGTATCCCTGACAGTGTCCGGAAAGTACTTTCCCTTAAAGAACTCCAAGAACTGCTCCCAAGTCTGGTAAGTACCCAACTGGCGCTCCATGGATTTCCACCAGTGATGGGCATTACCATCTAGAAGCGTCCGTACACCCATCATCCATAGGTCCGTGGGTAACTGCAATGCCTCCAGTAGCTTCTGCGTGTGAGTGATCCTGCTGGTGGTCTCCTCCGGGCTCTCAGTGCCCTTATACTGCCTTGCACCCATCTGAACAAAATCCTTTACTGATCCAACCCTAGCTCGAGGTACTGGAGCTAGTGCTTGGGCTGGTACAGTAGCATGTGCAGCCATCCTCTCCAGTGCTGCCAAAAATTCTTGCCTCTGCTCAGCTGCCTGCTGCCTCTGCTCGGCTGCCTGCTGCCTCTGCTCGGCTGCCTGCTACCTCTGTTCCTGTATCATCATCTGAAAGAATTGGAACATCTGCGCTTGGCCATCTTGCGGTACTGGGACAGGTGGAAGGTTCCCAATAGGTGAAGCGGGAAGATCAGATGGAACTGGGGTGTGAGTCTGTCCATCTGGTCCCGGAAGCCTAGGAATCATTGGGGTCCCTCCTTGAGTCTGACCATTGACTCCAGAAGTTGTGTCGCCATCGGCGACAGTACATCCATTCTGCAAATCCATCTCTCTGCAGTTGATGTACGAAACGATTAGAAAAGTACAGGAATCAAACAGGATGCAGGTATTAAATAGGAAGGATAAATTTCAATCAGGCGTGGATGAGATCCTTATACTCTATTCCTATACGCAGGCTTGTTCGGTACAGTTACGTAACCGAGACAATATATTCTTGACCTGCATGGGCCACCACAAAAACATATCACGCCCCAGTCTCAAAATACGTAGGACTAGGAATACGTAACACGCCAGCCGTATGTATACGAACTCCAATATATGGAAACCATACACACGTACGCTGTACATGAATATCCAATCCACAGTGGTAAATATATGTCACAACAAGTCACACACAGTTCTATATCTCATCCACAGCACAAATATTAGAATAATGAAAATCAATAAATGAATATCAAAGAAGCAGTCTCAAATAGTAATCTCAAAGTGTGATAGTCGAGTGGAAACAAATCCACTGCAAATCGACTATAATAAACTACTAAAGAGAGAAGAGAATAACTCTAATATAAGAATAAATGTCTAGAAAAAGAATAGCAACTAGAATCTCTAAACAGCTGCAATGAATCACATATAGTCAGAAGGTAAGATCTCCTCAGACTGATAGGTAGCGTCAGGTCCATGTCCATACTCCTGCGGGTACTCCTGCTCACCTATATCTGGAAGGGACCAGGTCCTCAGAGGGACGTAACAAGATACAAAAAGCACATGCCAATAAAGTACTGAAAATAAATATCCATTGGGGGCGCCTAACCATCTATGTGAATGCAGTTTGAGAAAAATTTCTAACAGGTGGGCTACTGGCCATAAATAGGATTGGCATGGTTCTCTTGGAGATCCAGGGGCCTACAAAGGCACGTCGTCTTTTGAACGGCGGAGGCCCGCCAAGTAGTATAGGTGTCATCATGACCGCGCATCTCCGGCGGAGCGTACGGGTTACACAAGAAAACTGCAAAGGAGCCCAAATGCCTTACTTGTTGTTCTCCCCACCCAAGGCTCTAAGCATGTCATGTCCATGACACGATAATACCTCTAATAACCGCCAGGTCTACTAGCATGCAAAGTTTCTATTGGCAGTTATCCCTATCCGTCGCACGACCTATACGTACCGGTGGCCAGCCGAGTACGCAAGTCCGTGTCCTACATGTGACTCTCACTCGTGTAAGAATAGTGTCATGGCCAATGAAACATAAATGCCTCATGCAAATGGGGTAGTCTCATAAAGTAGGTCTAATGCATATACATAAATAAAAATATAGTACGACGACACCGTCGTTGCACCCAAGTTTCCTTGGACGCGCAGATTATATAGCAGTTAAAATAAATAAACTAAATAAACAAAAAATAAACATGCATGCCTCATATGGAATGTAAAAACAGTACAATGGCAAGGTATACTTGCCTGGCAAGAAATCTATAAAGTGTACGCGCCCAAATATCAATGACACTGAACCTGGAACTAAGGACTCCGAACAAATGTCTCCGGATGCTGAAATAAACACCATCAACGTTTCCGGAATGAGCAAAATAGCTAAAAAGCATATCTTTTTCGTCAAATTTGGACACAGGAGCAAAACGGTAATTTCGGATAAAAGTGGGGTCCACGTGTGGCCCATTTTGCACCGAAAAGCGTGCCAAGGGTAACAGTCTCTAAATGGGATAAACTATAGGACAAACAACTCTAGATGTCAATACGAACCCAACGGTATGTCCAAATGTGGATTCCGATGGGCCGAACAGAATTTTGTCCAAAAAGTCAACTGTGGGACCCGCCAATTGGCGATCTGGTCAACCATCTCAGAAATGTGTGAAAATTGGGTCACAGGACCAGCGCGTTACCACGAGTCCAGTGGCATAAGTTTCGTCGCAATCTGACAAGCGTGCATAAAATACGCGCGAGTTCCACAAAAGTTGCAACACGAAATGTGTCCGCAGATATGGCCCGATTCCGGCGCGCACACGCGTCCGAATCAGTCTCTACAAATTTTCACGTGTCCGGTTACGCTGCATGTACCATTCAGTACACTTGGTACACGGCGGGGCGGTCCCGTTTGGCGGGGCGCGCTCCGTTTTCCAACTTTTGGAAAACTGGAAAAAGTGGGTACGCGCAGTTTTGTGACGAATATTAATATGTCCACAGCAACTAATAGCATAGGTTTATTTAACAGAAAATAAACTAGGTCAGGTATTCTATAGGTATAAAAAAGAATCACCGAATTCGAATCTCTGTGGTGGGAGATACGAACTCGACAATATGGGTGGTCATTCTGGAATTCTGCGATTCCAGAATTCTGTGTGCTCGCCCAACTTGGACGCTATTTTTCACCTAGGGGCACACGTTTTCCGAGGTTGTCTATAAAACAAATATAGAAGAGGGTTAAGGGATGATCATACCGATGAAGACGGAACAGCGTTTGGTTGAGCGAGTCAACGGAAAATCACGCCGGAGCGAAGGTGCCTCGAGTGGGATTCTGCAGGGCACGAGGTCGGAGTCGACGGGATGGTTGGATGGCTTGGTGGGGCTTCTCTGGCTGCGGTGACGGCTCTAGATGGGAAGAGGAGGTCTGGAGATTTAGATTAGGGTTTTGGAATATAACTATATATATAACTATATATATATATAACTATATATATATAACTATATATATATATATATATATATATATATATATATATATATATATATTAGGGAAAGAGAGAGGGGTGGAGCGGACGGTCGCGTGAAGGAAGGGTCGGGTCTATTCGGCTGCTGGTGCAATTAGGGGCGGGCTCCCTGGCTGCAAGTGGGCGGAAAGGTCTGGCATATTTGCTGGGAATTCAAGTTGCTGTAGGGATAGCAAAATTTCTAAGGAGCTTTAAGTGGTAAAGTAATTAGTAATATTACTATTATTATTATTATTATTGTTATACTTATTATTAAATTCTTTTGCTTTCTTTTCTTTTCCTTTATAAAATATATATATACATATATATATATATATATATATATATATATATATATATATATTTGTATATACATATTTATATATATATATACTCATAGGAAAATTTATAGATTAGGGTAATGCACAACATTAGGCTAGCAATAGCTTAAGGGGTCTCCTACATGGAATAAATTCCAAAAAATTTCTGATGGTCCCATAAGTCATCTAAGTGCCCGAACACCTAACAAAAAAATTATTAAAAATCTAATTCTCCTATTTAGACCTAATTACTACAATTTAATTAATAAATAATAAATAAAAAGGCTATATACGATTTTCTAGGAAGGGGGTTTTACAAGAAGATCGGTGGTGTGCCTCTACAATTGCCATACTAATTTTTTGTCTAAGTCTAAAGTCAACCAAATGGGTGTATGGGCCTCTAAGTTCTACAGTCCAGAATAACACTAAAGTTCTATAGTCTGGATAAATACTATCTTTTTATGCAAGTCTATAGCTGGTGTCCTTCAATTATACTTCATTAATGGGGCAATAGGACTATGTGTTACTAGGTTATGAGACGTACTATCCAACTTACAATAATTTAACTAATAGTGTTATTGAATACTAGAGGGTATATACCTAGTATAAGTCATCTTCCTAACCTCTATCAAGCACGAGAGAAGATCGACGTTGAGAAGGGATCAAGAAAGATCCAATGCAAGCAATCAAATGAGAATGCGAAACAAAATCAAGGAAGATGATAAATAAGTGGATGAGATCCTATATTCTAATCCTATGCGCAGGCTTGCTCGGTACAGTGACGTAACCGAGACAATATGCTCTCGACCTGCATGGGCCACCACAAAAACATGTCATGCCCCAGTCCCATAATACGTAGGACTAGGAACACGTAAGCATGCCAGCCGTATGGATATGGCAACTTCAATATATGGAAACCAAAATCCACACGTACGCTGTAGTATGAATATCAATCCACAAGTGGTATAAAATGTGCCTCTACAGAAATCGACATACCTTGGGGGTAGCGACCAGCACGACGCACGCCCGTAGTGCGAGCTATATACTACGGTTTACCAGAGTGGTTAAAGCCCATATGCCTAATAATTGTTCTCTCATGATACTAGGTGTCAAGTGTGTGTCAACATATCTAATATATAGTAATGACTGAAAGAAACTACACATGCAATAAATATACAGAAATACAATGAATATACAGAAATATAATAAACATGCAAAGTACTGTAAACAATTTGGTAAGGTATCTTGCCTGGCCTGAAAAAGAATGAAGTCCCAACTCAAGGCGTCATCCGATCTACCCGTCACATAAATTAAACAAGTTAGGTTACAAAAGTGGGTGAATAGGTTCCTCCATTTTAATCTATTTTAATTTTGAATAAAATAACCTAAAATAGTATTTTAATCTTATTATAATCTGATTTTATTACTAAACCCTAATTTTGGTCCAAAGAAAGTTAACTTTACGGATTTGTGATCCATGGCATACAAATCGAGGCAATCCGTTGACCAAAAAGTCAACCAACTCAAATCTTGGATTTGTGAATGGAATCCTATAGATTTCAATGCTACGTGAATACTAGAATTGACAATTTCATAAAATTATAAGTCGGTAAAGAGTTATGTCCACTAGGGTGCACAGATGATAATTTTTGGTGGTTTTTTATTTACGTCTACGTTGTACAAATTTTCCAGTAGAATAAACTTATATTTTAAATTCTGTAAAAATAATTTTATGAAAGTTTATTATGTCAGATTTTCGAAACTTCAAACGACTCGTAATTCTGAGTTGGGATCTCCCAAAATCTCAAAAATACGAAAACGAGTCTGATTTCGGACAGCTGGCACTTTTAGAATTTTCTAGAAAAATAGGCTCATAAGTTATTAAAATAATTTATATATTCAGAAAACTAACCTTGATATAGTTCTAACAAAAAAAACTGGAGCACGTTTGGAGTCCGGAGCTAGGAGATATCGTCTTTTTAATTCGTCATAACTAGTAGAAAATGAGGCTGAATTTATGACAAATTTTGACTATTTTTGGACGAAAAAGAGAGAAATTTGGGGAAGAAAATATGAAGGATGAGGTATTTATAATGGTGGACACTACTTAATTAAATACGACTAGGATTGGTTAATTTGGATAGGATTATGATGAATTTAAATAAGGATAGGATATGCATGAAGTTGCTTTCCTAGTAGGTTCTGGATTTGAATTAATTTAAAATAGAGTTTGAATTTATCTCAATAATTTATAATCTTAAATATAATTAAAGATAATACAAATAATTTATAAAATCTTATTAATATCTATTAACACTAAATTAGGATCTATCTAATATTAAGACTATATATATCAAAATAAAAATATAAATAAATTTCTTAAAATTCTAAATAAATTACAGAAAAATATAATTAAATATTTTAAACTAAAATTAATATTTGGTAGGAACAACATGCTAGTATGGTCGTATAGTAAATCATAGAAGTCCTAAAAATTTACGTTTCCTATGTTTTAATTACCTAATAATTCTAGAAAAATCTCCAAAAATCTAAAATAACCTAAAATAATTCTAAATAAATATTTATATAAGTAAATATATCAAGAAATTTATTTTCTAATTAACTAAGAGAATACTCTAAAGAAATTCAATATTTAAAATAATCTATAATAAATATGATAATATAAAATACACACAAACTACCTATTTTGGGTGAGGGGGTTTACATTTTCACCTACTCCAAAATACAAGATAATCATCGTCACTGCAGAAGAGACTAACTTGCACTTTGGAGTAGGTGGGAAAGTGAAGACCGACACGAACTGACACATGATTAATCTTTTGTAAAAATAATATGTTCAATGTTCACTGCAGAAGAGATTAAGCTTCATGTCCTCCTTTGAATCTACTGTATCCATAGCTCCATACCAAGCTTCACTGCAAGTTCTACCAAGATAAGATATTAAAGAAATATTTCATACACCATTCATAAATCCAGGACTGTAGAAATTTTCTACAGTCTTTGAAGTATTAAGGACTGTAGAAAATTCTACGGTCCTGAAAGCAAATAAGACTGTAAAAATTAGCCCTAACTTGATCATAAACCTATTATATATTACTGGACTATGATATTTGGGGATTTAACAAGGATTGGAAAGAATAATTAAGAAAATTAAATAAAAAATAAACCATAAAATTAGAGATGGAGAAGATAGAGGAAGAAGATTGGGAAGATGTTTTGTACCTTGATCTTTAAAAAGTTAGAATGATGAATTTTAGGGTTTGAAAGAAAATAGAGGAGATGGGGGAAATGGATGAGGTGGAGAAAGGAGAAGTTTAGGGTTTTGAGGAGAGAGAGTATGAAAGTGAGAATGAAAGGGTTTGGGGGTGATTAGGAGATATGGGCAGCCCCAAGTAGTAAAATGGTTGGCCCGAGTAAAAGTTCCTTTAAACTGGGCTAGTCCCAATCCTAGACTAGCCCTGAGTAAAAACTGTTGTGCCTCGATAAAAATCCTAAAATTAACGCAATGTAGGTGATCAGGAATACATTCATTTTATAGTAAAATTATTCTATAAATGTGCACCTTCTATGCCACTAATTAGATTGTATAAAAATGTGTGCATGTACATAACATATTTTCATACAATTTAACGGCTGGAGAGATGATTGGTGTGGTGACGACGATACATAGAATAATTTCTACATTTCCAAGTGGTGGGTGTTGTAGGTCGCGTGTGTGTTGTGCTAGATGGGTCAGGTGCAAACAAGGGAGCAGATTGGATGCAGGCCAGTCAAACGAGTCAGAGTTATTCCTTCGATCTAATGTCCTCGTTTGATTCACGAAATCATGACATTGGAAAAGAAAAGAAATACATTTTCTATGTTTGGATGCTAAATGAATGTAGAATGAAAGAAAAGTGATTCCCAATGGAAAGAAAAATAGGAGAAAAATTGTTCCCTCTATCCACTAATGGATTCATTTTTACACATTTAAGTATTCACTTTCTCTTCCAATTTTCTTGGCATTTCCAAACACCTAAATAAAAAATAGATACAAATTACAATTTTCCTAAAGGAAGACAAGGAAAGAATTGATTTTCTTTCCTTTCCTTTCTGCTAACCAAATGAGGCATATGACTTTTCTTTTCTTTTTCTTATTTGAGTATACATATGAGTTCAAAATTGTTCCTATGGTTTTTTTTTATGATTTGTGCATAATTACTTTTTTGGTACTATTACAAAAAAGCATCTTTAGTGAACAATTTATATAATAAAATATTAACCAAAGTAGCTAGGGAACAAACTCTTGCATACAATGTTGGTACAAGGCTATAAGTGCAGGAAAGTTATTTAACACCAGTAATAAAAAAATTATTGAAAAATAAATAAATTAAAATTTGTTATAGATATCGTTGTCCTGTAGAATTAAACTCATCTAGCCAAGAAGAATCTCTCTCATCTTAACCACATGAGTTAGAGGTGTTTGACTATAGTTAGATAATATTAGGTAGTTAAATAATTAGTTAATTTTTTTTTAAATTTTGAATTACGTGGGTATATACATACAGTTTAGATGGTTCATTTTGAGTCATTTAAAGCCTTTTTATAAAAGAGTAGAGATAAAGATGTGAAGAGAAGAAGTACACATGAATGAGGTATAAATATAAATTTAGTATTTTTTTGACTTTCCGGCATAACGCACAGGGCCCAGCATAATGCTTAGGACTTTTATGCACACTACATTGCATGCCTTTGGGCCCACTGCCCCCAAACTCCCACCATTTATAAATGGAAGGAATAATACGTTACCGTGGCTCGATCCACTGACCTTATGCCACCCAGCCGGGGTCTTATACCTCTCCTCGGTAACCATAAGAGTCACTCGAGTTCGGTTTGGGTGTTTAGTAATTCTCTAGTTGGATCAGAGATACCAGAGATAACATGTCCACGTCTGTTTTGGTGTCTCTCCTTGGTGGGGTGCCATTTCGTGAGCATCTAAGAAAAGGTTAAATGAATTAGAAATTTGTTATTAGATATCAAATTGTGGCCTAAATCAATGCCTCATCCATTGTGATAGTCAAGTTACTCTATTAAAAGTATATAGTAGTACTTACAATGTCAAGTCTAGACATATAAGTCTAAGACATGAGTTTGTGAGACAATTGATATTGGATGAAATTATTACAATAATTATGTGAAGACTAGTAATAATTTGACAGGTCCCTTTACTAAAGACCTACCTGAGAAGTTGTAAAAGTAACATCCCAAGAAATAGGACTAAAAGCTCATATAAAAAATCACCAATGGTAATCCAACCTTACACTAATAAACCAATTTGTACACGATTTAATAGGTAAAAATAAGTTGTTTGAAGTGATTGAGATATATTGATTGACAAATATAGCTCCATTTGATTGTGACAGTAACAGTATGACCACTTTGGTAATGTGGGTGAGATTTTCTCTTAATGAAGTTAAATAAATACTTAAGTAGTGGGGGTATATAAACTAATTTTACCTATGTGAATGTAGGAGTGTTGCTGCTTCTTACAAGAGTTCAAAGGTTTACTCATTGGATCACTCACGAAAGCAGAAGATTAGCACATGGCCATAAAATTGCTAAAGAAATGTTAAAAATTGTTGTAATCGAGATATTGTAATATATACGATACCTCTGATTTCATTGCAAAGAGTAATTGGTTTAAAACTAAGGCTACCAATAACTTTAATAAAATTTTGATATATTTGTATTAATTAAAGGTTTTAGTTATCAACACCTTCTAGTAGTCATTATAATATCATTTTGTGTTGTGTTTAACAGACTTAGTGATTATAGTGGAGAATTGTTGAGGATTTAAGTTTGATTGCACAAAGACAAACTTTTTAGTTCATATTTATTGGATTTGAACAAATCTACAAATTCATTGGATTTGAATGAATCTTCAAATTCATTGGGTTGAACAAATTTTAATATTCGGTGGGTTTGGGGTGTGAATGTTTATTCAAATTCATCCACTTTCATATATTCGTTCTGACTGTTGGAAGAAGTATACATGTACATGAAAAGTTATAAAAATTTCTATAAATACCTGAGTATATGTAAGCCTCAACTATAATACATCATCACAAGCGCAATACAAATTACTACTATTCAATAAGAAGAAAAGTTTCAGATTTGTTGTTTGCATCTTTTGCTCAAGTCTTTGTTTTATCATTGGGGGGAGTATACGTCTGAACCCAACAAAAAATTATTTTCGAGTGAGGACGAATAACTTTTTAAATAAAGTGTCGATAATCAAATACATCTCAAAACCATTTTTGTTTTATCTCTATTATTTTTTCTAACAACTAAGAGGGATTTAATGTATTATTTGGTTATGAAAATAGTTCAATATAACAAAAGACTTAATTAAGTTAAGTAGCTTGCAAATAATTTGAATGACAACCTTCTATCTACTAAAATATTAATAAAAGAATGGACTTTTTATTAGGTGAATTTTATATATTTTAAAATAACTAATTCTAATTTTATTTTATAAAAATGAAAGTTTCACCCTATATATAAGGAATCAGGCTTGTTAATGTAATCATTTCTTTCTCGTATTGTTGCTAACAAATAGTATATTTACCATTTCTGTAACTTTCTTGCAAAAGCTATCTTGAAGGTATGGTGATGTGAATATCTTGCAAAAAAGTCCCATGGGAGTTTTATGCATAGGTTATTTGAACAAACTTAACGTCTCAAACTTACAATATTTGTAAAACAAAATGTTCTCATAACTTGTGTACAAAAAAAAAAACCTTTTGATATCACTTATTTCATTCATTTAACAAATTGTTTAGCTAATAAAATGTATTTCTTTCAATTTTTATGTGCAAAATTTTACTAAATTTAATTGTGATATTAAGTAAACTCCCACGGGACCTTTTTTGTAACAATAAACCATTAATCCACTACATTAATGTATGGTTCTTTCAAAAAACAATACATATCTTGGGTGTCCCTAAACCTTCCTTCTTGTTCTAAAAGTAAACAAAATGATGGAGAAATAGTTTTGTATATCTTGCAAAAATTTGTTTGTACAAGCTAGTTGTTTGCTTATATAGAATTAAAACAAAGCTATTCTAGGAATGTTGCTATTCTAGGTATATTACAATTATATACAAAGTAATTGCTGATTGATTGCTTAATGATAACAAAGCTATTCTAGGAATGTTGGTATTCTAGATATATTACAATTATATATAAAGTAATTGCTGATTGATTGCTTAATGATATGTGATCCACAATTTGCTGCATTATATATTCCAATCACATAATTGTTGATTGATTGCATGATGATATGTAATCCACAATTTGCTCAAATCACATATGAATGCAAATTTCCTTGCTTAATTTCTTTTCTTTAATACTCCCCATCAAGTTGGAGTATGAATGTCAATGACACCCGAATTATTGAGATGTGTATCAAATGTTGGTGCTCACAATGGCTTTGTGAACAAATCTGCTATTAGCTTCCAGTTTACACATAGGCTATCTTGATTTCTCCTATTTGGATCATTATAGCTTGGCGTCATTTAACATTCTCTTGTCGAATCTCATAGATCCTTGAATCATTTTCTTGAGAAAATATGTCCTCAAGACCACTCCACATTTTATCTTACATGTCTAAAAATATCACGCTACGGGCGATGTCGGGCTGGATCGAACGAAGAATCCAAGTCAATACCATATCATTGAAATGCTTCCACATGGGAAATTTGAGGTAGGTGGTTGTATGGAACCAACGATCAGTCTGAGCTTATCCTTAGCGCTGAAGTTGAGACACATTGAGCGGGTCCACTGTTCGTAATTGTGTCCATCAAGTAGTGTATTCACCAGGGTGAGTCCTGGTGTATCATAATGATGGAAGGCTAGTAGATCGGGTAGTTTTGTTTCCTCCATGATTTTGGATGAAGACTCATTTTAGGGTTGTGAATCTTCTATGATTTAAACCATGATGTTTATGTAGTGGTGTTTACCAGGGTGAGTCTTGGAGTGTCGTCGTCGACTCGTTGATGTTGATGTAGTGGTGTTCACTAGGGTGAGTCCTGGTATAACCACCTAAAATTAGGAATAAGGGTATTTTCGTTATTTTTCTAGAGATTACTAATGATATTGTTATACTTAATTAAGTGGTTAGTTATAATTAATTAGCACATATTTATCATGGATAGAATATTTCCTATTTGTTAGTTAGATATCATCCCATAACTAATTAGATTCCTTCATAACCAAAAAGATTTCATTTATATTAGATCTGAAAACCAAATTAGAGAGTGGAGGGGAAAACTTGCCATTCAAAACAACCCTCAAACACCCATGTAAGTGGCGGTCCCCCTATTGGAGAGTATTCTATTTATTTTTACCACCAATTACTCCTTCTTTCCCAAGCTTCTTCTTCCTCAAGTCACTCCCAATTCCTACCAATTTCCATGCTAAACACTCAAATTCTCTTCCTATGGAGAGCTAGAAGACTTGGAATCAAGGAGGAGCATTGGAGAGGAGCCTAGCTAGGAGGGTCGTGTCTATTTCACCCTCATTGTGTCCAATTTGGTGGAGTTTTATTGGAATCCAACTCCCACTAGGTAAATTTTTTTTTCCTACCAATTTCTATGTTAGAAATCTAAATTGAACCTATAGGAACCTATCAATAGTTAGATCCAACCCATAGGATGGTGAATTAGGTGGTTGTTTTTATAGGACATTTGGTAAAATTATGAATTTGTGTCCACCATGTGTTGTGTGTGATTCCCATAAGGAATTTGGTATCTATTGGGGGTTGTGCTTGTGTCCTATTGTCCACAATTGAAAACTTACTGTCCATATCATGATATGCCATGATATGTGTAGGTGGATTTTGTAATTTGGGTGTAGTGGAGCTTCTATAGGGTCAATTCGTCTTATTTGTACCGGATCTAATTATCCTCCGAAATCCCAACTTGTCATTAGGATTATTTTCTCGACCAAATATCTTAATTACTAATTATATTTTAGTTATTAAATTAATTATGATTGGCATGGATGGAATATTCTATTCTTAATTCTTTTCATAAGTGGGAAGCTTCTAGAAGCTTCTAGTATTATTTCTTTCTAACCAAATTGATTCTACCTTAACCATAACCTTTGAGACAGAGAAAGTGGCAACCACTCTTCTTTTCCAAGCACCCAACCCCTTTTCCTTTCCTTTCCTACAAACCCTAGTTCTTCTTCCCCATTCTTTTCTTTTTTCATTCTCGAGCTTAGCCATGGATATGCTATGTGAGGATCTTGGCTAGGAGTATTCGAGCAGGAGCTGTGTTTCCCCTAGTCCAGCTTCCTTGAACAAGTACTTCCAATATCTTGTTAGTAATCATCTTCTCCTTCTATATTTCCTTGTTTATTCTCTAATTAAGATTGTGTCTAGATCACCAACCATTTGAATAAATTCCCCTAAGGGAGGTAACCGATTGTTTAACCTCTTGTGTATTAATTTGAGGAGTATAAAAATTATGTTAAATCAAGGTTTAGATAAATAATTAATAGGATTCTAGAAGTGTGGTATCCTGATTAGAATAATGAGATCTGGGTGTTTATTCAATGTGTCTAGGAGTACTAGTACCATAATATGTAGGTGTATATGTGTCAATATAGAACTGTGTGCATGTATTTAGTTCCTGGGTGTGCAGTGATTAGTGCAAGATGATAGGTATCACAGTGGGGATGGGATATCTGTGTGTCTTGACCAGTCTACAGTCACTAGGCTGACTTGTACCAATTTTATGAACTGCACATCAGCGTATGTAGAAAGTAGGTGTGTGTGCGGGTTGGCCACAGCAGCAGCAGGAACTGCACAGAAGTTACAAACAATGAGTGAGACTATGCAATGTCCTGATATTATTTTATAGTGTGTAATTAGGGAGATATCAGTCAATAATAGGTTATACACATATGGGGAAAATCCTGTGAGTATATTTTGTGTGTAACAATGGTTAAGGGGCTTGGAAAGTTCATGTATTGATGGTGTGTGCACTCAACAATATTTAAGAGAGGTAGTAGTGTAGTGTATCTATCTTCCTAATTGTTGCCATTAGTATCCTGAACTATAATTAATTGCATAGATCTATGCGTGTGGTCTAGTGAGTAGGCAGACCCGGTGTGCCTCACAGAGCTCGGGTATGTGGAATATTGCGGTTCATCATCTAAGAAACTAGTGTACTAGTGCTCGTAGGTCAGTGTATGGCAGTAGGGTGAGTGTGTACGAGAAAGGAGAGGAGAAACAACATATATGTGTGTGTGCCAGAGCAAGGAGTGATATTGTAGGAGGATCTGCAGTGAAGAGTAGCTTAGTATCAGTTCACACTCCCTTATCAGCTCATGTTATGAACTTAGTACCTCATTGAGCAACAGTTATATATTGGGTGCTAGTGGAAATAGATGTATCTAGAGAGTATCAGAACTCAGTATAAAGGAATGGAGTTGGTGTCTGAGTACGTGATGAAGAAGTGTCCAAATTGATTATTGTGGTGTATGCTCCTGCTAACCAGTGGATAGAGTGATCAAGATGAGTATCAAGAGTGATGTGAATCAGGAGAGAGGCATATATTTGTGTTCCTACAAGTTTATATTGTCATGCCCGGTTCCCGAGGGAACGAACGTCCTCTTGGGCGCGATGACGCATGAGACTAAGTTGCACCCACATAAGGCAAGTACTAAAAATGGCCGATGAATTCTCTAAGCCACAGAGTCGCACATATAGTCCCAATGCAGCAGAAATTTGAACAACATGAGTATATAGGAAAATATATCTCTTTATTGATATTGAAGAAATATTACAAGCGACGCTAGGCTGAGATTACAAATTTTTCAAGCTCTCTCTCAAAACATAAAATGTGTCAAGCGGCTTATAACTAGGGATGATACAATAGGCGATATTCCAATATATTATGTCATGTATATGTGCTTCAGCTCTAGACGCAATGCTACACCGAATGAGGTATTCTCGTACCCTATAAGCAATCTGGTGGGTTGTGTAACCTCCGATTCCCAATTTCCGAAATAATTAGATTTTTTTTTATACCAAGTTTATAAAATATTTTTTCCTTGAAATTTGTAGTATTAGATTTTTGAGCAATGTTTGATTTTAGAAGATAATTTAAAATCTTGTATAAAAATCATTTTTTTAAATGTCGATTTATTATAAAATAAATAGATAAATAATGACGTAAATATAATACTATAGCTTCGAATATTTTTGGCTTGAAATCATAAAATTATTTGTTTAATAAAAATTATTGAAGGACTAGTTGTTCATAATAAATTTTTATTTTTGGAATAGTAAATAAATGAATTACATATTTTCTAGGGTTTTGAAATATGGGTTTGTTTAGTAGCTAATTTAATCCGTTAGCCTTGGAAGTCTTTAAAAATATTTTTCTTAAATTATAATATTTTCTATTAATTTTATTAGGTTACCATCTTCCAATTTCACCCTCATTTTTTTTCCCACATGAAAACTCGTTTATTTATTATCTGGGCCATTCATTATTTGGGCCAACCCTCACCCTTCATCCCACACCCTCTCTCCCTATTTAAGTCCCTCATCACCATTCCCAAGAAACCCTAATCTCCAATTTATTAGCTAGCCCCCACAATTTCCCACAAGCCAACAAGCCATCACCATTGATTGTGTGCTCGTGTCCGTGTGTCCAGCATTACCGTGTCAGCCGTGATTGGCCTCGGGTCCGACCCCGGGTGTCCCACCGTATCCATTCCTTTCCTGTGTCCAGATTTACAACATGACAAACAGATTTTCGTGTCCGACACACCCGGACACATCCACCTCCACCACAGCAAACATCATCCTCGTGTCCCCTATCTGGACACATCCCTACCACAGTACACCATTCCCGTGTCCAGCCCCGGACACGACCCCGACACATCCACAGCAGACCCTAACCCTAACCTAGATCAGATCCGCCGCCGAGTTCGATTGCCGCCGGCGACTGGACCCCCTCGGCGTCGAGCGCCTGTGGTCGAAGCCGCCGCCTCCTCGAACAGAGCGCCCGCCTCCTCGGACAGAGCGCCCGCCTCCTCGAACCGGACGCAGGCGCCTCGAACCCAGATCTGCCGCCGCCTCGAGCCGAGCACTCGCCGCCGCCGAGCTTCGCTGCCACCGTCACAGCAGATCCCGCCGCCTCCTCGACGGAGCCCCCACCGCGTGACCCCGACGGATTCTCCGACCGTCGACGCCGGAAAACCCAAGTGAGCCCGACTTCCCTCTCTCCGTTTCCCTCTGTCGAATTCTCAGTGTAATCTGTTGGGTAACTTTATATATATTTAGTTTAGTTAATTAATAATTAGTTTAGTTAATTAACAATTAGTTTAGTTAATTAATAATTAGTTCAGTTAATTTATAATTAGTTTAATTAATGTATTAGTCTAGTAAATTCATATAATTAGTTAGTAAATAAATATAATTAGCTTAGTAAATTCATGTAATTAGTTTAGTAAATACAACATAATTAGTTTTATTGTTTTAATGTATGAAATTAGTTATTTAGTATGTGTAAATTTAGTTATGTATTATATATAAGGATTTTTGATTATATAAATTAGTATATATATATATAACCGTATTTTGGCATAAATATATATATGTAGATTTATATTTTCGTATTGGTATATGTATGTATTTAAAATATGAATAGGTATATTATTTATTTTTATTAATAAAATTGTATAATTAAGCATGTATAATTAGTTGTATAGGTATGTATATTGGGTATTTTTATATGGTATAAAATTAATTTGGTAAATTAATATTATTATGTTAAGAATGATGTTGACAATATGTATATGTATATTCTAAAATGTACTTTTGCACATATATGATATATACATATTTTGGTATATAAAATGTAAAAGTATACGCATTATTTTGGTATAAAAATATATAATGTTTAGTATATGTATATATTGTATATATATATGTACTTAATATATTTTCAAATATGTATAATTAGTATAAATGTATATATATATCTTGTACATATAATTAATGTATTGTATATGTATTTAATGTGATTAGTATATATTTTAATAATAACATTGACAATATACATATATATATATTTTAAAATATATTTTAGCATATGTATGAGTATACATATATAATGTTCAACTAGTATAAATCAAATATGTATTTAAAAGATATATATATATATATATATATATATATATATATATATATATATATATATATATATATATATATATATATATATATATATATATATATATATATATTGTAAATACATTTAAATTGGTGCATGTATATATATTGTAAGTATTAATGATAATTAATAATATGTGTATTTATATACGTATCCCTACTAGATGACCCTAGTTGACTAGAGCCATGCCTGGCAGAGCCCCTGAGTTCATGTATTTGTGATGTGTTAGTGTAGCACCTGATGCAAATGTTGTATTTGATATATTTTAGGACTGTTGGTTCCTCCAGACGATACTCTGGGACAGGACATTGGTTTTACCAGCTAAGGACCCAAGGCGAGTACATTCTCTGATTAGTTTCTAATTTATGATATCTCCTATGTTTACTGTATCTAGTGTAAATATCTATGTTCTTGACACATTGGTTACACGGATTGGTATACACGGATCTCGTCATGAGATGTTATTCCTTATTCATGGTGTAGCTTGTACAAGACTTGTTTTTTTTGTTATCTTGTGCATGTACAGACACTGATTCTCGGGGAGATTTGCTACCTTCCTAGGGAATCTCGTTCCATAGCGTACCATGATTGGATCTACTATACCAGTCGGGGGTGGGGAGTATTTTAGTGTAAATATGTGATCATACCCAACTTTTCATGCATCATAGCTCACCCCACATCTCACGTCGGGTGCGACCTGACCATCTCCGTGCCTCATAGCTGTTACGTGTGATTAGCCTGACCTCTCCATGCATCATAGCTAACCAACGGTTAGCCTGACCTTCGTGAATCATAGCTAATCACATGTAACCAGCCTGATCAAGTTCCCAAGTCGATCACATGTAAAGCTAGTACTCACACACTTAGTCATAGGTTTCTTGCTCATGGACATATTGTTTCTTTTCCGCAGTTACTTACAGTATTTCCAATATTTCTTTCATTGTACATTTCTCGTACCTATACATGCATTTGGTATATTTCCATCTAGAACTGCTACATAGTTTATGTCATTTATATAGAACTGCTATTTAGAGATGTACTTTGCTCCTTCCTGACTGAAAAATATTTTTTCAGACTGTGACCTTAGTAGACTGGTTTCTGACACACTTGGAGATTGGAAGTTAATGATTGCAGGTATGATTATTTTGTCATTAGTCTTGTGTTGTGTTCTTTTGTTTCTTCAAATTCTTATCGTGCTGTAGTTGTGATTGAGTATGTTGTTCATTTTTATAGTGATATCCACGTCTCCTTATGGAGTTGGGTATTCACGTGAGTTTGATTAGATAGTTATATGACCTAGACAGCGTTCTACCGCCGATGATGCGGCGTAGGCTGGACGTACCCACGCTCTCGTGCCCTTATACCGGGTGCGGGTCATGACAGGTTGTTAGTACAATAAATGCACTTGTGGGGAGGCTTCTCGCCCACTCAACAAAACCAAACACGTTGAATTAGTTACGTGCACCAACTATTATGTTGTCTTTCTAGTCTTGCCTTAGGACCAGTTTCATGGAACAAGATATAAATCCTAACTCTTATTGCAATGCGTCGTGTGATATAAGTGTAATACGGCAAAACTTACAAACTTACCATTCGTCCTTCCTTGCCCAAAGAAGAAACCAAGTTAACCAACATATATATATATATATATATATATATATATATATATATATATATATATATATATATATATATATATATATATATATAAATCATGAAACGGGAAAACACATGTAGAACTCAAGTGTCTTAATCGTGATCCCTGTCACTACCACATTCCGAAAATAGGGGTATTTTCGACTTTTTATAATATTTAATATTATTGGTAGTTACAATTTAGTAATTGCATGATAGTATATTAATTTAAATAATTATGTGTGATGTGTAATTTAAATATATATATTATTATATACAGTGTTCATTTATTTTTAAGCTAGTAGACTTGACCTAGAAGCCCAGTAGATGACCACCTGTCGGAATTATGGAATTTTTGTATTTAATTATTTAGTTAGAATTTAATTCTTGGAATTTGTAATTAATTACCGTATTTTATTTAATATTATTGCGCGTTGCCTTTGCTTCGATATTGGAGCGCTATCCTGACTTTTGTCTTCCAACAAATTTCACAATCTTGCTCTAGACATGCCCGCCTTCCATTCTGCTATTTTTGCAACTCGTAATTATGCTCTCTGTGCATAATTTCTAGCCGCACAAAAGTCGTCGCGGACGTTATTTAATAAAATTCCTATTTTTGTATCGTTGTGCGTTCCAATCGAAATTGGGGACAATCTTGACCTATTTTTCGTGCGGCCCAAATTAGGGTAATATCCTGTTCTGAGTCTTCTTCATTATTGGTATTGATGACCTGACCTGATTTTGGTCCCATGTACTCCTAATTAATTTTAGAACACAACTTGCATTTTATTCTAATTAAATTGAGGATACTATTTTAAACCAATTCTGAAATTCCAATTTAATTCCAGTGCCCTGCTATTTGAGCCCATACCAAACTTACAGCGCCCCTGACCCTACAAAACATCGGACACCGAATCGCCCACCAAATTTTCGTTATTTTATGCGTCTGTGCAAATACCCAAATTTAAGGGGGTTAATTTGCAAATTTACATTTTTGGTGTCAACACCCATTTGTTTAAACCAATGGAGAAGCCCAACATTGACTAGTCAACACCCTCACCCACATGAAGAAATTCTCCATGTCCAATCTGGACCCCTCATTTACAGGGTCAATCACAACCCTTCATTCCAACACCCTCTCTCCCTATATAATGACATGTTACATCAAACCCTAATCCCAAGAAAAATCTAGGTAAACCCACCCCCTCAAGCCTCCACATTCTCTCTCTCCAACGTAGGAGTTCTCAATTCTTCTTTTCTTCTTCTTCTTCTTCTTCTTCTTCTTCTTCTTCTTCATTACTTGATTTCAAATTCAAATAGAGGGAGGGGGGAGGAAACTCAACTCACTACTGTTCATCCCTCACCCCTCCACTGTGCAAGCACCCCCGGCCCGGCCATCTTCTCCGGCCGAGCCCCGACCCCGCTCTCCCTCGGGCAACCCGAACTCCGGCGGTCCAGCGGCCTCTCCGACCCGCTGCAGACTTCCCTCGCCGCTGCTGTGCTCCCCGACTCCCCTCCCCTGTGCTCAGCCGACCGACTTCCTCTGTACTCACTGCCCGACCCTGCACTCTCCGGCGCCGGCACGACTCAACTCTCCTCCTCAAGTCCACTGCACCCGACCGAGTCCCCTACAGCCGACTGCCCGCTCTCCCGCTGTTCACTGATCCTTCTAGCCCGCTGCTCATTCCCTCCAGCGGCCAACCACTACTCCCTCTCCCTCCTTGCTCGACTCCGCCTGCTGCTACAGCCGGCCGACCTCCATCATATAAACACCACCACCATCAACTTCATTCATCCATCCATCCATCCAACCTCGGCTGCTCCTTCCCTGCTGTTCAACTCCGGCGGTCCTCCGGCCATCTTCCGGCCAAACCCCCACAGTAAGTTTCCTTCTCCCCCTCTTTCCTTCTTCACATACATATATATATATATATATACATATATATGTAGCTAATGTAATGTATATATATTTGTAGGTATTTAATTAATGTGAATATAATTGTATATAGTTAATCAATGTGTAGGTATGTGTATGGTATTATTTTATTTAATGTTAATATGCATATACGTATAGTATGTATATATTTAGTTTTGATGCAATGTGTATATGTATTTGTATATATATTAATATATATACATATATATAAATATTTAACAAAACACGTATTTTGCTATAAATGTATAAATACGTAATTACATATTTTGGTATAATTACCTGTATATAGTATTGTATTATTTTGGTATGTATACATATATATATATAATATATGTTAATGTATGTATTTTGGTATAATTATATATTGGTAAAGTATATATTAAATTAATATTTTTGATATATATATATGTACTTGTAAAACATATTTTTGGTATATATAAACAAAATGTATCATAATATATATATTTGGGTATATAAAATGTAATAGTATACGTATTTTTGGTATATATATATTCTTGTGTACATATAGGGTATGGATATATTTTTATTTAGTGTACATAAATGAATATATATATATATATATATATATATATATATATATATATATATATATATATATATATATATATATATATATATATTCTTATAATGGGAGTTATGTACATTTTTTCTTAAACATAAATAAAATATATTTCCACTTATGTACATACAGTTATACCTATTTTATATACTTTGGAATAACCATATATATGTATTATATTTGATTATTAATAATACGTTTAATTGGTGAATGCACTCGATAACCCTAGTTTGACTAGTGCCCTGCCTGGCATGGCCCTGAGGTCAGTGTTTATAGACTGTGTGTTAGGGTAGCACCTGATACAAGTGTTATTATTATATGTTTATAGGACTGTCGGATTCTCCAAACGATACTCTGGAACAGGACATCAATAATTACCAGCTAAGGACCCAAGACGAGTACATTCTCTGATTAGTTTCTAATTTATGATATCTCCTATGTTCACTGTATCTAGTATAAATATCCATGCTTTTGACACGCTGGTTACACGGATTGGTATACACGGATCTCGTCATGAGATGTTATTCCTTATTCATGGTGTAGCTTGTACAAGACTTGTTTTCCTTGTTATCTTGTGCATGTACAGATACTGATTTCCGGAGAGATTTGCTACCTTCCTAGGGAATCCCGTGCCATAGCGTACCATGATTGGATCTACTATACCAGTCGGGGGTGGAGAGTATTTTAGTGTAGAGATGTGATCATACCCGACTTACATACATCATAGCTCACCCCACATCTCACGTCGGGTGCGGCCTGACCATCTCCATGCTTTATAGCTGTTACGTGTGATTAGCCTGACCTCTACATGCATCATAGCTAACCAACGATTAGCCTGACCTTACAAGAATCATAGCTAATCACATATAACCAGCCTGATCAAGTTCCCAAGCCGATCATATGTTAAAGCTAGTACTCATACACTTAGTCATAAGTTCTTGCTCATGGACATATTATTTCTTCTCCTGCATTTACTTACAGTATTTCTAGTATTTCTTATTTCTCGTACCTATACATGCTTCTGGTATATTTTCATCTAGAACTGCTACATAGTTTATATCATTAATATAGAATTGCTATTTAGAGATGTACTTTGCTCCTTCCTGACTGGAAAACATTTTTCCAGACTGTGACCTTAGTGGACTTGGTTCCGACACTTGAGGATTGGATGTTACTGATTGCAGGTATGATTATTCTGTCGTTAGACTTGTCTTGTATTTCTTTGTTTGCCTTGATATCTCATCGTGCTTAGTTTAGGTGATTGAGTATTTCTAACATTAACTTATGATATCCACGTCTCCTTATGGAGTTGGATATTCCTGTGAGATTGATTAGATAGTTACATGACCTAGACAGCGTTCTACCGCCGATGCTGCGGCGTAGGCTGGACGTACCCACGCACTCGTGCCCCTAAATCGGGTGCGGGTCGTGACACGTTTTTAGTGGTGGCCCATGCAGGTCAGACTTCGCTAGTTGTGCGATATCGTGGTAGTACGACATCATAGTTGTACTACTGCGTACCTGCTATAGAATATAGGACATATGATACTAGGATGAGAGAGGATACTCAATCATAAATTATTTGGGAGATTCCTGGGACGACCCTTGAGAATCTTATTATAAATTCCAATTTAAATCCTTTCCCCTTGTTCCCGTCTGCTCTCGCTTGTTGTTATTAAACTTGATCCTTATTGATCAGTTATTAAATTAAAATCTTGGTATCATTGTTGAGTTTGATTCTTGTTGACCAGTTGTTAAATTTAATTCTTGGTATCGTTGTTGAGTTGATTTTATATCGAGATGAATTTTACGGGCTAAAATTTACGGTATCATCTGATGACATATGTTGATGAGGACAGAGAGAAAGGTAAAACGTCTACTTTAGTTATGGACCCTAGAGTTTATCGTAGCCATATTAGCTGTGGTAACGAGAACGTAGGAACCTGACTTGGATGTACATACTATAGTTATGAAACTTAGAGTCTCTCACAGCCATACCGGTTGGCGTGGCGAAGATTCTAGACGACAAGATTATAGAGTTGCATACCTTAGTTATGAAACCTATCGTTTATCGCATCTATGCTTACTGGCGTGGCGAGGATTCTATGTGTCATGATTTCAGACAGACGTGTATGATTATCAGGTTGTATCTTAAATTGGTTCTTAAAGTATCATCTCAAGACTTATATATTTATGTTATTCTAGGACTTTGTTCCATCGCTTCTTTTCTTTACTAGCAGTAGAGATACCTTCAGTCCTTATCCAGTTTCTTTTTGAGCTTATTTTCTTTGAGGATTCCTTGTTAGTATGATAATTAGTGACTTGCAATTTTGGTTGTGACTCGTATTAGTTGACTGAGTGTAACTTGTGAGTTGTAAGTGTTTCTTAGTTGGACATGTGAGCAGTAGGCTTTAATCTAGAGTTAGCCCTTAGCATAGTACCTTGTACCAATGGTTCTAGGATAAGTGTCATTAGGGACTGTGAGTAGGAGGAGAGAATAGAGTATCAGTGATAGTTCAAGAGTTAGTATTAGAGCTAACATACCCGCCCTGGATAATCATGATTATGCACTTGAGTGATCTATGTAAACAATTAGGTATCAAGGAATAGTATTAAGGATTAATGGAGCATAACGTTCAATTTGATGATTGATATCGGGTGTGTTAAAGGTAAAGAAATTTATATACATGAGGAGTTATAATGAGGTATCATGAGTAGAGAAATATCGGAATCGATAATGAAGATGGTGAAGAGTATCACAGGTTGGTGTAACAGACTATGAAAGGTTAAAGGGAAATATCTATACAACCATCGAGATGAAGAACCATATACATGCCCATGAGAGTAAAGAAACATGAGTGTTATAGTAGATACAGGTGATCATGAGTTCTAATGAGCTTGATGAATGATCCATTAATGAAGCTAGTGATATAATACCAAGAGTGCTAATGATTCTATATCAGGGATTTGTCAAGAATGACGTTAATAACAGTAAGCACCCTGTATGATGATAATTAGATGATATACCAGTTGACATAAATTGAAAATCATGAAAGAAATTACAGGTGATGATAACTTTGATCAATGGAGATAATGGTGTAAGTGATTCAGGCAATACCATTCTAGTACACAGTTCTAGACACTAGATGCATTGAGTGCACCTTGAGTATCAGAGACCGTGAGCACTGATGTGTACATTTGTGGAGTTATAAATTAAAAGGTGGAAATAAAATTTTATTTTTAGAATAATTAATGAGTTGAGATTACGTCATTAAATTTTTGAGGATTTCAAATATAAATTCAATAAACATGGTTAAGGCTACAAAGATTTTTGGAGTGATTAAATTTTATTTCGATGTTGAGTATCTGATTTTGAGGAAGTATATACAATTTATTTTAAGTTGATCGAGAAGTTAAACCTTGACGATTATTTTGAGGATTAATTTTATGGTAGATGAGAGATATGAATATTAATATATGAGTAGATGATATACATGTGTAAGGATCTGGTGATTTGAGCATGATTGAGATGGCACCGCAGACTGACTTGGGTGTCCATCTAGAGTTGTATTAGAAAGGGCTTAGCACTTAGTATGGTGTTGTATTTGACGTGTATTTGGGTGATAAGAACAACTGGTATGAACAATTGTAGTAGGAACGGGAACTGGCAGAGAGTATGGTACTAAAGAAATAGAGGTATCAAACTTAGATGCATTATTGAACCATGGTTATATTAGAGGTTCTTGGTATCAGATTTTGGTATTAATAGACAAGTGTGTGCAATACAGATATATTCATGGATCTTGTGGATTAATGACTAGTTGATAGGGGTACCAGTGTACAGGAATAGGAATTAGTTAGTGAATATGCTAGAGTTAAGTGTATGTTAGAGATAGGAGATACTGCAGGTAATGTGTTAGCAGGTTCTGTTCTTTCCTTCCTTCTGTCCCTATCTATTTGGTTGATTGACTGATACCTTAGTACCGTAGCTTGTATGCATGATTCTTGTTACAATGTAGTTAGTAGTACCCCTGATACAGAGACTGCAATACCATGACAAAAGATACCATGACCATACATATTCTCCTTAGATTGCATGTTGTATGATTATAGAAAAGATTTTCTTAGACCATGATTATCGGGGTTTGACCATGATGAAGATTCATGAAGGAGTTATGACTTGACAGGAAAGACAAGATGATTAACAAGATGATTAAAATTCGAGGATAACCATTGATTTAAATAGAGGGTCAAGAAATTAATATTTCATAATTGGTGGTTTATTAATTCCAGGAAGATTATGACATGCTTAAATTGGTTATTAAATTTGGAAATTTGGAAGATTTATCAATATATTTATTAAATTGCAAGTTATGAATTTTAGAATTTTATATGGGATGTTGCAATTAGAGAATCCCTAAGTATCGTATTGTTGAGTATTTTGAGGAAGAGGAAATCGAGAAATAGAATTATTGATGGACTAAATGTTTGAATTTAAACTTCTTGGATGAGATTTCATTTTTTATATACGAGCATTGATTAAAATCAAATTTGAGGAGTGGATATTAAATTCCGAGTATTTGAATTATTAACTAAAATTTTGGGGAAATTTTGATAAAAATGGACGTTGATTTTATTTTGAGGATTTTTCAGGAATGCAATAACTTCAGAAATTTTTTAAATTTGTGAAAAGGCATTGCGGATTATTACCTTATTTCATGGATGATGAATTTAAAATTTGAGGAAAAAATAATGTGTATGATTAAACACTACTTTGAGGATTTTGAATTTCGAGGACGAAATTCTTTTAAGGAGGGTAGACTTGTCACTACCACATTCCAAAAACAGGGATATTTTCGACTTTTTATAATATTTAATATTATTGGTAGTTATAATTTAGTAATTGCATGATAGTATATTAATTTAAATAATTATGTGTGATGTGTAATTTAAATATATATATTATTATATACAGTGTTCATTTATTTTTAAGCTAGTAGACTTGACCTAGAAGCCCAGTAGATGACCACCTGTCGGAATTATGGAATTTTTGTATTTAATTATTTAGTTAGAATTTAATTCTTGGAGTTTGTAATTAATTACCGTATTTTATTTAATATTATTGCGCGTTGCCTTTGCTTCGATATTGGAGCGCTATCCTGACTTTTGTCTTCCAACAAATTTCACAATCTTGCCCTAGACATGCCCGCCTTCCATTCTGCTATTTTTGCAACTCGTAATTATGCTCTCTGTGCATAATTTCTAGCCGCACAAAAGTCATCGCGGACGTTATTTAATAAAATTCCTATTTTTGTATCGTTGTGCGTTCCAATCGAAATTGGGGACAATCTTGACCTATTTTTCGTACAGCCCAAATTAGGGTAATATCCTGTTCTGAGTCTTCTTCATTATTGGTATTGATGACCTGACCTGATTTTGGTCCCATGTACTCCTAATTAATTTTAGAACACAACTTGCATTTTATTCTAATTAAATTGAGGATACTATTTTAAACCAATTCTGAAATTCCAATTTAATTCTAGTGCCCTGCTATTTGAGCCCATACCAAACTTACAGCGCCCCTGACCCTACAAAACATCGGACACCGAATCGTCCGCCAAATTTTCGTCATTTTATGCGTCTGTGCAAATACCCAAATTTAAGGGGGTTAATTTACAAATTTGCATTTTTGGTGTCAACACCCATTTGTTTAAACCAATGGAGAAGCCCAACATTGACTAGTCAACACCCTCACCCACATGAAGAAATTCTCCATGTCCAATCTGGACCCCTCATTTACAGGGTCAATCACAACCCTTCATTCCAACACCCTCTCTCCCTATATAATGACATGTTACATCAAACCCTAATCCCAAGAAAAATCTAGGTAAACCCACCCCCTCAAGCCTCCACATTCTCTCTCTCCAACGTAGGAGTTCTCAATTCTTCTTTTCTTCTTCTTCTTCTTCTTCTTCTTCTTCTTCTTCTTCTTCTTCTTCATTACTTGATTTCAAATTCAAATAGAGGGAGGGGGGAGGAAACTCAACTCACTACTGTTCATCCCTCACCCCTCCACTGTGCAAGCACCCCCGGCCCGGCCATCTTCTCCGGCCGAGCCCCGACCCCGCTCTCCCTCGGGCAACCCGAACTCCGGCGGTCCAGCGGCCTCTCCGACCCGCTGCAGACTTCCCTCGCCGCTGCTGTGCTCCCCGACTCCCCTCCCCTGTGCTCAGCCGGCCGACTTCCTCTGTACTCACTGCCCGACCCTGCACTCTCTGGCGCCGGCACGACTCAACTCTCCTCCTCAAGTCCACTGCACCCGACCGAGTCCCCTACAGCCGACTGCCCGCTCTCCCGCTGTTCACTGATCCTTCCGGCCCGCTGCTCATTCCCCCCGGCGGTCAACCACTACTCCCTCTCCCTCCTTGCTCGACTCCGCCTGCTGCTACAGCCGACCGACCTCCATCATACAAACACCACCACCATCAACTTCATTCATCCATCCATCCATCCAACCTCGGCTGCTCCTTCCCTGCTGTTCAACTCCGGCGGTCCTTCGGCCATCTTCCGGCCAAACCCCCACAGTAAGTTTCCTTCTCCCCCTCTTTCCTTCTTCACATACATATATATATATACATATATATATATGTAGCTAATGTAATGTATATGTATTTGTAGGTATTTAATTAATGTGAATATAATTGTATATAGTTAATCAATGTGTAGGTATGTGTATGGTATTATTTTATTTAATGTTAATACGCATATACGTATAGTATGTATATATTTAGTTTTGATGCAATGTGTATATGTATTTGTATATATATTAATATATATACATATATATATATATATATATATATATATATATGTAACAAAATACGTATTTTGGTATAAATGTATAAATACGTAATTACATATTTTGGTATAATTACCTGTACATAGTATTGTATTATTTTGGTATGTATACATATATATATATATAATATATGTTAATGTATGTATTTTGGTATAATTATATATTGGTAAAGTATATATTAAATTAATATTTTTGATATATATATGTACTTGTAAAACATATTTTTGGTATATATAAACAAAATGTATCATAATATATATATATTTGGGTATATAAAATGTAATAGTATACGTATTTTTGGTATATATATATATATTCTTGTGTACATATAGGGTATGGATATATTTTTATTTAGTGTACATAAATGTATAAATATATATATATATTCTTATAATGGGAGTTATGTACATTTTTTCTTAAACATAAATAAAATATATTTCCACTTATGTACATACAGTTATACCTATTTTATATACTTTGGAATAACCATATATATGTATTATATTTGATTATTAATAATACGTTTAATTGGTGAATGCACTCGATAACCCTAGTTTGACTAGTGCCCTGCCTGGCATGGCCCTGAGGTCAGTGTTTATAGACTGTGTTAGGGTAGCACCTGATACAAGTGTTATTATTATATGTTTATAGGACTGTCGGATTCTCTAGACGATACTCTGGAACAGGACATCAATAATTACCAGCTAAGGACCCAAGGCGAGTACATTCTCTGATTAGTTTCTAATTTATGATATCTCCTATGTTCACTGTATCTAGTGTAAATATCCATACTTTTGATACGCTGGTTACACAGATTGGTATACACGGATCTCGTCATGAGATGTTATTCCTTATTCATGGTGTAGCTTGTACAAGACTTATTTTTCTTGTTATCTTGTGCATGTACAGATACTGATTTCCGGGGAGATTTGCTACCTTCCTAGGGAATCCCGTGCCATAGCGTACCATGATTGGATCTACTATACCAGTCAGGGGTGGGGAGTAATTTAGTGTAGAGATGTGATCATACCCAACTTACATGCATCATAGCTCACCCCATATCTCACGTCGGGTGCGGCCTGACCATCTCCATGCTTCATAGCTGTTACGTGTGATTAGCCTGACCTCTACATGCATCATAGCTAACCAACGGTTAGCCTGACCTTACAAGAATCATAGCTAATCACATGTAACCAGCCTGATCAAGTTCCCAAGCCGATCACATGTTAAAGCTAGTACTCATACACTTAGTCATAGATTCTTGCTCATGGATATATTGTTTCTTCTCCTGCATTTACTTACAGTATTTCCAGTATTTCTTATTTCTCGTACCTATACATGCTTCTGGTATATTTCCATCTAGAACTGCTACATAGTTTATATCATTAATATAGAACTGCTATTTAAAGATGTACTTTGCTCCTTCCTGACTGGAAAATATTTTTCCAGACTGTGACCTTAGTGGACTTGGTTCCGACACTTGAGGATTGGATGTTACTGATTGCAGGTATGATTATTCTGTCGTTAGACTTGTCTTGTATTTCTTTGTTTGCCTTGATATCTCATCGTGCTTAGTTTAGGTGATTGAGTATTTCTAACATTAACTTATGATATCCACGTCTCCTTATGGAGTTGGGTATTCCTGTGAGATTGATTAGATAGTTACATGACCTAGACAGCGTTCTACCGCCGATGCTGCGGCGTAGGCTGGACGTACCCACGCACTCGTGCCCCTAAACCGGGTGCGGGTCGTGACACATTTTTAGTGGTGGCCCATGCAGGTCAGACTTCGCTAGTTGTGCGATGTCGTGGTAGTGCGACATCATAGTTGTACTACTGCGTACCTGCTATAGAATATAGGACATAGGATACTAGGATGAGAGAGGATACTCAATCACAAATTATTTGGGAGATTCCTGGGATGACCCTTGAGAATCTCATTATAAATTCCAATTTAAATCCTTCCCCCTTGTTCCCGTCTGCTCTCGCTTGTTGTTATTAAACTTGATCCTTATTGATCAGTTATTAAATTAAAATCTTGGTATCATTGTTGAGTTTGATTCTTGTTGACCAGTTGTTAAATTTAATTTTTGGTATCGTTGTTGAGTTGATTTCATATCGAGATGAATTTTACGGGCTAAAATTTACGGTATCATCTGATGACATATGTTGATGAGGACAGAAAGAAAGGTAAAACGTCTACTTTAGTTATGGACCCTAGAGTTTATCGCAGCCATATTAGCTGTGGTGACGAGAACGTAGGAACCTGACTTGGATGTACATACTATAGTTATGAAACTTAGAGTCTCTCGCAGCCATACCGGTTGGCATGGCGAAGATTCTAGACGACATGGTTATAGAGTTGCATACCTTAGTTACGAAACCTATCGTTTATCGCATCTATGCTTACTGGCGTGGCGAGGATTCTGTGTGTCATGATTTCAGACAGACGTGTATGATTATCAGGTTGTATCTTAAATTGGTTCTTAAAGTATCATCTCAAGACTTATATATTTATGTTATTCCAGGACTTTGTTCCATCGTTTCTTTTCTTTACTAGCAGTAGAGATACCTTCAGTCCTTATCCAGTTTCCTTTTTGAGCTTATTTTCTTTGAGGATTCCTTGTTAGTATGATAATTAGTGACTTGCAATTTTGGTTGTGACTCGTATTAGTTGACTGAGTGTGACTTGTGAGTTGTAAGTGTTTCTTAGTTGGACATGTGAGCAGTAGGCTTTAATCTAGAGTTAGCCCTTAGCATAGTACCTTGTACCAATGGTTCTAGGATAAGTATCATTAGGGACTGTGAGTAGAAGAAGAGAATAGAGTATCAGTGATAGTTCAAGAGTTAGTATCAGAGCTAACATACCTGCCCTGGATAATCATGATTATGCACTTGAGTGATCTATGTAAACAATTAGGTATCAAGGAATAGTATTAAGGATTAATGGAGCATAAC
The DNA here is from genome assembly GCA_036927795.1 of Iris macrosiphon. Lineage (NCBI taxonomy): Eukaryota > Viridiplantae > Streptophyta > Magnoliopsida > Asparagales > Iridaceae > Iris > Iris macrosiphon. The sequence continues at coordinate 145,759,358 of JAYESA010000004.1, forward strand.
GTTCAATTTGATGATTGATATCGGGTGTGTTAAAGGTAAAGAAATTTATATACATGAGGAGTTATAATGAGGTGTCATGAGTAGAGAAATATCGGAATCGATAATGAAGATGGTGAAGAGTATCACAGGTTGGTGTAACAGACTATGAAAGGTTAAAGGGAAATATCTATACAACCATCGAGATGAAGAACCATATACATGCCCATGAGAGTAAAGAAACATGAGTGTTATAGTAGATACAGGTGATCATGAGTTCTAATGAGCTTGATGAATGATCCATTAATGAAGCTAGTGATATAATACCAAGAGTGCTAATGATTCTATATCAGGGATTTGTCAAGAATGACGTTAATAACAGTAAGCACCCTGTATGATGATAATTAGATGATATACCAGTTGACATAAATTGAAAATCATGAAAGAAATTACAGGTGATGATAACTTTGATCAATGGAGATAATGGTGCAAGTGATTCAGGCAATACCATTCTAGTACACAGTTCTAGACACTAGATGCATTGAGTGCACCTTGAGTATCAGAGACCGTGAGCACTGATGTGTACATTTGTGGAGTTATAAATTAAAAGGTGGAAATAAAATTTTATTTTTAGAATAATTAATGAGTTGAGATTACGTCATTAAATTTTTGAGGATTTCAAATATGAATTCAATAAACATGGTTAAGGCTACAAAGATTTTTGGAGTGATTAAATTTTATTTCGATGTTGAGTATCTGATTTTGAGGAAGTATATACAATTTATTTTAAGTTGATCGAGAAGTTAAACCTTGACGATTATTTTGAGGATTAATTTTATGGTAGATGAGAGATATGAATATTAATATATGAGTAGATGATATACATGTGTAAGGATCTGGTGATTTGAGCATGATTGAGATGGCACCGCAGACTGACTTGGGTGTCCATCTAGAGTTGTATTAGAAAGGGCTTAGCACTTAGTATGGTGTTGCATTTGACGTGTATTTGGGTGATAAGAACAACTGGTATGAACAATTGTAGTAGGAACGGGAACTGGCAGAGAGTATGGTACTAAAGAAATAGAGGTATCAAACTTAGATGCATTATTGAACCATGGTTATATTAGAGGTTCTTGGTATCAGATTTTGGTATTAATAGACAAGTGTGTGCAATACAGATATATTCATGGATCTTGTGGATTAATGACTAGTTGATAGGGGTACCAGTGTACAGGAATAGGAATTAGTTAGTGAATATGCTAGAGTTAAGTGTATGTTAGAGATAGGAGATACTGCAGGTAATGTGTTAGCAGGTTCTGTTCTTTCCTTCCTTTTGTCCCTATCTATTTGGTTGATTGACTGATACCTTAGTACCGTAGCTTGTATGCATGATTCCTGTTATAATATAGTTAGTAGTACCCCTGATACAGAGACTGCAATACCATGACAAAAGACACCATGACCATACATATTCCCCTTAGATTGTATGTTGTATGATTATAGGAAAGATTTTCTTAGACCATGATTATCGGGGTTTGACCATGACGAAGATTCATGAAGGAGTTATGACTTGACAGGAAAGACAAGATGATTAACAAGATGATTAAAATTCGAGGATAACCATTGATTTAAATAGAGGGTCAAGAAATTAACATTTCATAATTGGTGGTTTATTAATTCCAGGAAGATTATGACATGCTTAAATTGGTTATTAAATTTGGAAATTTGGAAGATTTATCAATATATTTATTAAATTGCAAGTTATGAATTTTAGAATTTTATATGGGATGTTGCAATTAGAGAATCCCTAAGTATCGTATTGTTGAGTATTTTGAGGAAGAGAAAATCGAGAAATAGAATTATTGATGGACTAGATGTTTGAATTTAAACTTCTTGGACGAGATTTCATTTTTTATATACGAGCATTGATTAAAATCAAATTTGAGGAGTGGATCTTAAATTGTTCGCGAAGTTAAATTTTGAGGATTTATTTTGAGGATAAAATTTTATGGTGGGTAAGAAATGTATATTAGTATATGAGTAGATGATGTGTATGTGTAAGGATCTGTGGCTTAAGCATACCTGAGATGGCACTGCAAACTGATTTAGGTGTCCATCTAGAATTCTATTAGAGGGAGTAATACTTAGTGTATTGTGTTGCACTTGGTGTGCACTTGAGTGATAAGAACAAATAGTATAAACAACTATAGTAGGTAAGAGAACTAGCAATGGGTGTGTTTGTAGTAGAAACAGTGGTACCTAAAGGGATACAGGTATTAAACGTTGGAGGCATCATTTAAACTTATGATTGTGTTAGAGGTTCTTGGTATCAAATTTTGGTATTAATAGACATATATGTGCTATGCGAATGTATCCATGGATATCTTGTGGACTAATGATTAGTTGATGTTGGTATCAGTGTATAGGGATAGGAATTTGTGAGTGAATGTGCCAGAATTAAGTATATGATAGAGGTTGAAGATGTCCAAGTGATGGGTTAGAAGACTATGTTCTGTTCTTTTCTTTTGTTCTTTTCTGTCTATTAATTGATTTCTTAGTACCATAGCTTGTATCAATGACTTTCTTGCTAGAATGTAGTTAGTAGTACACCCCGACAGAGACTGTAATACCATGACAAAAGAGACCATAACCATGCATGTTTTCTCTAGATTGTATATTGTATGAGATATAATTTTTCATAGACTTTGATTGTTGGGGGTTTGACCGTAGTGAAGATTAATGAAGAGGTTATGATTTGACAAAGAGAGACAATGTGCCTTAAATTTTGAGGATAAGCATTAATTTAAATAAAGAGTTGAGAATTCAATATGGCAGAATTGACGATTTTGTTAGATCATTAATTTTTATGAAGATTATGATATGATTGAATTTGTCATTAAAATTTGAGGAATTTAAGAATATTATCATTATATTTAATTGACTACAAGATATAAATTTAAAATTTATATTTTGAATGTTGTATTTGAAGATTTCATAAGTATTATATTGTTTGAGTATGATGTGGAAAAATAATCGAGGATTAAGATCATTAATGAATTAGTGTTTGAATTCAAATTTTTAGGATAAGAATTTAAATTTTATAAATAAGCATTGATTGGATTTAAAGTAGAGGAGTAAAATCATTAATGGATTAGTGTTTGAATTCAAATTTTTGGGATGAGATTTTAAATTTTATAAATATGCATGGATTGGATTTCAATTAGAGGATTGGATATTAAATTCTTGTATTTCGTTATTAAATTAAAATTTTGGAGGAGATTGTGATAAGAATATAATTTGATTTTATATTTGAAGATTTTCAAGAATATGATATTTATAGAATTTTGAGAAATATTGTGAAATAACAATATGGATTAGTTCATGATTTGATGAATTTAAATTTTGATGGTAAAAAAATAAAAATAAATAAATAAATAAATAAATAAATACGACTATTGAAGATTTTAAATTTTGAGGACGAAATTCTTTTAAGGAGGGTAGACTTGTCACTACCACATCCTGAAAATAGGAATATTTTTGTCATTTTATATATTATAGGTATTGTGTGTATTTATTTTAAATAATTGCATGATATGTGTATATATATATGTGTATTATATATAGTGTTCATTAATGCATGAGTTAGTAGACTAGACCTAGACACCCACTAGATGGAGCCCTGACCAAAATATAGTGTTATGGATTTAATTTTTATTATTTCAGGATTAATTATTTAGGGTTATAATTAATTACCGTGATTTTATTTAATTGTTGGGTCTTACCGTTGCTTCAATATTTGGAGCGCTACCCTAGCCTTTGCCTTCCAACAAATTCCACAACCTTGTCCTAGACGTGCCAGACTTTTATTTTGATCTTTGTGTGTCTCATAATCATGCCTTATTGTGCTTCATTTTAGTCGTACAATATTCGTCGCAAACGTCTATATTTCTCCCTCATGTGAATTTTTCCATAATTTTTGGGAGTGTGTAATTCAACATCAACCTCCTTGAACCCATAGCCCTCCTTTATTTTGAACCAATATAATCTGAGCCATTCATTTTGAATCAAACCAAATCCTAGTCCATTAAAATTCTACATGACAAGTCAAGGCCTTTTTTCAAGTGTTGACCAAGCCCTTTTTCTTGGTCAAACACCCACCCCTTTGTATATATATATATCATCTCATTTATTTTTCTTTTTTTTAATCCCTAACATCTAAACCTCAGCCGACATCTCTCATTCCCATCTCATTTTCTTCACCGCCTTCTTCTTCTTCCTGCCACCCTCCACCGGAGTCTCGCCGGAGCAGTCACCCGCTCGACCGCCGAAGGCCGGCCGTCTCCTCCCTGCTCTCTCCTCATCCATGCCAGAGAACCCTCACCGTCAACTCATCGACAGCCACCCTCTTCTCTCCCATGACCACCTCTCTCTCACCGCTCGATCTCGAGCCATCCTCCGTTGACTGAACAACATGCCACCACCACTGAACCTCCTCCCCACGACCGACTTCATCTCCGCCAAGGCACCCCGCTGAACCCGCTACATCTGCCTACACTCGCCATCCCGACCCGTCGACCACCGTTCCCTATCCAACCCGACTCGACAGCAGCAGCTACGACCCGGCCAGACCTCCTCCTCTCCCTCTAGTCATCCTCCTCTGCTCGACTTCCCTGTTCTCCTCTCACCTCGCCGGAACACCTCGTCTTCACCATCATCTCCACCATGATCATCACCATCACTTTCAACATCATCTTCGCCATGATCATCATCATCGCCTTCACCATTATCATCATCAACACCTTCACCCTAATCGTCATCAACACCATCGTCATCATCACCATCGCCATCGTCATCATCATCATCGTCATCGTCGATCCCGTGCACGCCCGTGCAGGTTCGTTCCTGTCCCTCCTCCTTCATTTTATGTGATTGTGTGTGTATGTGTATATATTTAGGTATCCCATTAGTATATGTTAATGTATATAATTGGTATATATGTATAGTATATGTATTCTCTAGTATACGCTTATATGTATATAATTGGTATGTATACGTATACATATATATACATAGTATAAATTCAATTAGTGTATATACATATATATATTATATATGTAATTAATTGGTATACATATATATATTATAAGTATTAATGTTATATGCTAGATAATCATATGTATAATATGTATATGTACTAGGTGACCCGAGTGTAACCACGGATACCCCGTAGTTACATTGACCTGTGACCATGTGATATGTTAGCAGACTGCCATATGTACACTAACGTACTGGCGATGCCCGTATCATTTTGACTGTCTGTCTTGCACTTGCGCATTCAATGAATGGATCGAGTAATTTCGTATGAAATATGGTCTACTTCCAGGAAATGTTCGGAACAAAGAACTTTCTCGAATACAATGCCGCATTCTCCGAAGATTGAGGAAAAAAAGGAGAGACGTGACACCCGTGCGATTAGACGCCCACTTGACCTTAGTTGACCAGTGTCATACCTAGGGTAGCCCTGAGTTCAATGTATTTATGATTGTGTGTTAGTATAATGTCTGATGCAATATTGTATTATATGATGTCTTTAGGACTGTTGGATTTTCAGACAAGAGTCAAAAACAGGACATTGGTATAATTCTCTAACAGTTTTTATTATATTGATTATCTCTATAATTCTAGTTGTATAGCGTACATGATTCTGACACTGTTATATACACGAATTGGCATCATCGAGACTTGTTACGAGGAGTCATGATTTAGAATCCATCGTGCTAGCTGGAGAAACAGGAAAATATTAGTAACTTATGTGATCATACCCAACTCTATATGAATCATAGCTCACCCACACCTCACGTCGGTGCAGCCTGACCATTACATGCCTCATAGCTTGTTATGTATGATTAGCCTGACTCGCATCATAGCTATCCGGATGGTTAGCCAGACATTACATGAATCATAGCTAGTCATACATAGCAAGCCTGATCAGTCCCAAGCCGATCACATGATATGCTAATGTTTCACACACTTAGCTAGATGTTCTTGACATGTAACTCTAGTATATTGATCTAGCATCTCTACATGTTCTAGTTATTGTTCTAGCGTTTACTTATATTCTAGTTCATGGTTCTAGTATGCACTTGTATTTTTATTCATATCTAGATGTACATTGATGATGACATATGCTCCAGTACTTTATTATTCCAGTATTCCTTTATTCCAGTATTTCTTATTTTTAGTATTCATATCCATCTTGTATTTCTTTATACTGTATTATAGTTTTTGTCAATATACATGGAACTGCTATTAGTGCTTGTACTTTGCTCCAATCCTGACTGGATATTTTTTCCAGACTATGACATAGATGACTTGTTTCCAGCATACTTGGAGATTGGATGTTATTGATTGTAGGTTAGACTATTTATTATTGTTTAGACTTGTCTTATATTTTATTTGTTTTCTTCGATATCTCATCGTGCTCTAGTTTATGTGATTGAGTATTCCATATTATATTGTGATATCTGTGTCTCCTTATGGAGTTGGATATTCATGTGAGATTGATTACCTAGTATTGTGACCTAGACAACGTTTTACCGTCAATGCTGCGGCGTAGGCTGGACGTGCCCACGTACTCGTGCCCCTATATCGGGTGTGGGTCGTGACAAAGAAGAGGGAAGTCTCAGTGTGCAGCAGCTTTATTGCTGCAAACTTGGGATTCTGAAGTGCAAAACTTGACACATGCAGTAGTTTAGTGCAACAATTACACAACAGTAGCTTAGGGTGGTTCTATAGGTGGTTAGTAGCATATAGTACAATATCTTGGGAGCTCCTGCAGCTTGCTCACTGAGCAACAACTACAGTAGTTACTGCAGACATGTGTAGTAGTGAGAGCAACATATTGGTTGTTTGTATAGGTAAGAGTGCATATGTATGCACATATGCACAAGAAACATGTGCAGTTAGATACAGCTGCAAGCAGTATTTGCAGCAATACTTCTGCATCATACATATACAACAAGGTTTGAAGAATGCAGTAGTAGGGGGTGTCAGCTGGACATGTAAGTAAGGTACCTTTGGGCAAGTGTGTGCCTAGACCAGATGTAGTGATACATGAGTATTCCACAGTGTGTGTGTGTGTGTGTGTGTGTGTGTGTGTGTCAGGATACTACGAGAGTGAAGAATGAGTGCAATGTTCATGTGTGATGAAGTACAAGTGAGTTAAGAGTTAGAAGTAAGGGAGTAAGGTATTAGTGTGATACAACGGAGTATCTTGGAGTGAGTATCAAGCTATCTTGATAGAGGGTGTATCCATAGTTAAGTAACATGTGTGATACTTGAGGGTAATGTCAAGGTTGAGTTGGTATCAAGTATTATAATTAGATATTGGGTAGTTTCTTGGATACATGATAAGTGTCTAGGATATGGATAAGGTATTGGGTATTGGTCAAGGCAATAGTGAGATACTAGGATACGAGTTATAAGGTATTGTTTGCCATTGATTCAAACTTGAACAAGCTTTGTTGTTTAACAAATAAAAGAGTACAAAGAAATCCTAGACAAAAAATTTAAGTACAATATTTTTTATTCTGAAAAATGTGACGATAGAGATCGAGTATTGTAGCGACTCCTTTATTTGGTTTACGGTCCAACGAGGGATTGTGAATGCTTTCTTCTGTTCTCTCTCCTGTGCCTGTGTGTCTATATGGGTATACAAACCCCCCTATTTATAGACATCATACTGACGGGATATATGTGCCGCATATGTGCATCTGTTTTGTGGCCGCATGGGGCTCCTTCAATAGAATACAGTTGCAACTGTGGACGCATACCATAGGCAGGTTGCTACGTAGCCTCGGTTGGGATATGCGGTTGATAAGATCTTGGGGTTGTTTTCAACCCATTGTGTACGTGACTTGGTCAACTGAACACAACACTGATTGTGTGAAGATTTTTTCGGTGGTAACAAAAAAACCTTGTAAATTGACGGTCTTATTGGACGCATGGGGTCATGGCCATATACGTGCTCTCGTCTGGCCTGGATCTGATGGATACTTTGGCCGCATGGCATCGAGGCCGCATACGTGCTCTTGTCTAGTCTAGGTCATATGGACACTTTGGCCGCATGAGAACGAGGAAAAATAGTGTCATGGCCGCATACGAGTGAACACGTGGTACTGCACGCCTGGCAAAGTAATTAATATGCTAACATGACTTTCTGTCTTTTTGTGTGCTACCGTCTCTTTCACGATTCTTGAAGCGTTCAGGAAAATAAATGTCATGTCAAAAATTTATGACAAGCATTGGATGTTGTGTCAGGGGATCTTATGCGGCCCCTAACTTCGTGGTTGTTTGGGCCGCATGGATGCTTTTATAGGCTATGCGGCTTATCTAAATTTCAAGGGTGCATGGGCTCTATGCAACCTGCCTTCATTTTAAGGGTGCTTGGCTTCAGATTTTCCATGCTTCTTAAAGGCCCCTTCAAAGTTTTCAAAATGATAAGTTTGGAATACTTTAAACAAGAAGCATGGATGAGCGACTTGGGCCGCGTAAGTGTGCCGCATGGACATGTTGTCATATAGACGATTCTGCCAGTCTGTCCAATCTTCATTTAATTAGGAGATTTAGCTCGATCTTCTAGGAGATCTTTTGAGATTATGAGTTGACGGCTGTTTCCAAGAGATAAAGATGAATTTGAAAGGCCAAAAGTTGCCAACTGTTACGTAGATAGAGGCGGTTCAGAACACGAGGCGCTGTCATTATCCTTAGCATTCGACTGTTTCCAATATACAGAGGCTCTGAAGAAAGAAAAACTTTACTTGCTGATTATTTTCTTCTTCTTCTTCCTCCAACTTCCTTCTTTGCTTACTCACCATGGCCCCTCCTAAAGCTTCTTCCTCTACTGCTGCTACCAAGAAGGCCCCCAAGGAAAAGGACAAAGGCAAGGGAAAGGGGAAGGGTCGCACTGTCGAGGCGGACCCTCCTCTGCTTTCTGCCTTTGTTCAACTATCGATCATGGGTAGGTCTTTTAGAGAAGAAGAAGTAGAGTTCAGAACACAGAGACACATGTGCATAGTTGGTCGCATGGATGAGCCATCATCTAGAACATGCGCTAACTTTTTACTGCCGCATGGGTAGCTTAACTCCACGGGTAACCCTGCCGCATGAACAACTCGGCCAAATGGGTAACCATGCCGCATAAACAACTCTGCCGCATGGGTATCTCAGCCACATGAGTATCTCAGTCGCATGGGTATCTTAGCCGCATGAGTATCTCAACCACATGGGTAACCCTGCCGCATGAGTATCTTACTTAGAACGTCAATAAGTTCTCTCAATGATTCTGATCAAATTTCCTTGTTATTTTGCTGTGACTTTACCCACTGCACCCTCTGGCAAAATAGTTCTTGGTTACAACCTGCTTCCATTGAACATGAACAACAGGGACTTGGTTGCTGCCATCCAAGTTCAGATTGACAGAGGTCTCCCTCCAGAGCGACAATAGAAGATTGCTGACCAGACCGCTTCCTTTCTACTGAGCCAAATGAACTCGAGGGAGATCCCCGCTGGGGACGGTCATCCTTTCTTTAAGAAGCTATATTTGTTGTTCGGGGATGTGCTGAAGGCTTCTCATCCTGAGATGGGGACGGCCAGGGAGAACTGGTCCTTTACCTTCCGCGAGATGGAGATATCTTTCCCTTCCTTTGAGCATTATTTACCCTTGTCAAATTTGAAGGTGATGATGAGTTCGTGACAAATGGGCTGGAACTTGACACATGAGAAAAATGGGCCCTTATTGGCAATGTCCGATATGGGACCAGAAAGGGCAAGGGGTAGTTTTCCAGTCTGAAGGAGTCACCCTCGTACTCTTTTCTTGGACTGAAACCCAGCCTTGTCGGAAGTGAATTTGGGCCGAATCTTAGTGTATACATGATGAACACTTTCCATAGTCAGTTTGCCAAGAAGAGGTCTTATTCCCCTGGACAATTGTGGACTCTTAGCTGGGCACATTACAACCTCTCTTGGTATCGTCGGACCTTGTGGATTCAGAAGAAATATGAACGGGAGCTTAGAGCAGCCGACTTATTTTTGCTATGAGGGGTACGTGTTACAGTCTAGAGATGAATCGACCCCTATTCATCGCCCTGATGGAATTATATAACTGTCGCACGGGTACTTTCTTTACGTCTGGCGGTGAAATAAGGCTGGCTTTGCATGAAAATATGTTGTCTCAAAACTTTCTCGGGGTGAAGTACCCAATGAAAAGTATACCTCGAGTAATAAAAAACTCGGAGAGTTAGAGTTAGAGTTAGAGGCAGAGAATCCAGAGATCCTAGTGGTGTACCAAGGTGTCACGCCCCAGTCCCAAAATACGTAGGACTAGGAACACGTAAGGATGCCAGCCGCATGTATATGGCAACTCCAATATATGGAAACCATAACACATGCGTTCGCTGTATTATGAACAAAAATTCACAAGTGGTATAAAATATCACAAGACACAGGTCATAATCTAAATTTCATCCACATAATTCATAAATAAATAAATAACCAATAACTATGTAACTAAATCTCAATATGAAGTAGCTAAGGATGATAATCGAATGGAAACAAATCCACTACCAAACTAGAATATAAAATAAATAAAACAAGTACATCAACTAATAAATAATAAGGCTCGAAGAGAAGACCTCCTCGAAATATAAGTAGCAAGTTTGGATCTGCGCTCCTGCTAATACTTATGAACATCTACACCTGGAAAGGGACCAGGTCCTCAGAGAGACATAACAAGATACATAAAAGTATGCCAATAAAGTACTAAAATAAATATCCAATTGGTCGCCTAACCATCTATGTGAATGCACGTTAAGAACAACTTTCTTACAAGTGGGTTATCTGGCCATAAATGGGATTGGAATGATTCTCTTGGAGATTCAGGGACCTACAAAGCATGTCGTCATTTGAACGCCAGAGGCCGCCAGTAATAATAGGGGTCATTACCGCCTCGTATCTCCGGCGGAGCGTACGAGTTACAAAAAAAAAAGTACAAAGGAGCCCAAATGCCTTACTTGTTGTTCTTTCCACCCCATGTTCTAAGCATGTCATATCCATGATACGATAATACCTCTAATAACTACCAAGTCTTCTAGCATGCAAATCCCTAACAACAGTTATCCCTAACGCACGTCCTATACGTACATGAGGCCAACCTGTCACGCAAGTCTGTATCCTACATGAGACTCACACTCGTGTAACAGCTGTATCACGGCCAATGAAACCTAATGATGCTTCCAAATTCTGTGGTAGTCTCGTAAAACTAGGTCAATGCGTATACATAATAAAAACAGAATACGACGCCACCGTCGTTGCACCCAAGTTTCCTTGGACGCGCAGTTTATATAGCAGTTAAAATATATGAACTAAATGACAGAAATAAAATGCATGCATCATATGAAATGTAATTACAGTACAATGGCAAGGTATACTTGTCTGGCAAAAAAGCTGCAAAGTGTAAACGTCCAAGCGTCAAACACACGGAATCAGAAACTACGGTCTCAGAATAAACGTCTCTGGATGCTAAAATAAATATCACCAACGTTTCAAGAACAAGCGAGATAGCTAGAAAATACTATCCTTTCGTCCAAGTTGGACACAACAGCAAAACAGTAATTTCGGGTCAAAGCAGGTCCACATGTGGGCCATTTTGCACCGAAAAGTGTACCAGGGGTAAAGGGCACTAAATAAGATAAATTATAGGTCAAACAAATTCTAAACATCAATACGAACTCAACGGTACGTCCAATTTTTGATTCTGGTGAGACGAACACAAATTTGCCAAAAAAGTCAACCGTGAGGCCCGCAAATAGGCAGCTTGGTCAACTATCTCAGAATTGCGTGAAACTTGGTTCACAGGACCAGCGTGATACCAAGAATCCAATGGCGTAAGTTTTGTCACATTCTGACGAGTGTACACTAAATGGTTCGGTATTTTACAACAGTCGCGATATAGGGCCTTTTTACGGATACAGAGTGATTTTGATGCGCACACACATCCAAATTAGTTTTCTCAAAAGCACACACGTTTGGACATACCATACGCGCCTTTCGGTGCAACTGGTACGCGACGAGGCGGTCCCGTTTGGCGGGACGCGCTCCGTATCACAAATTTTATCATTTTAAAACAACTTTTTATGAGTTTTCAACCTAATTTAATAATGATTCTAACACATAATAAAATAAACTAATTGACAGGGTTTGATCTCGGTCATATAGGCTTTATACAGAAAATGGTAGATCTCGATTTGGATATCTACGTTGGGAGATATCGGCCTCGGAACATGGGTCGATGGGGGCAGTTTTAAAGCAGTTTAAGGTATTATTTTTTCTCAACTTGGCGTCGATTTTTATCTAGTTTTTATCGTTGTTCGATTGAAAGTAATTAACGGGATTTAGAGAGGGATAAGTGGTGATCATACCGCCGAAGACGAATCTGAATTTGGTTGAGCGAGGAGGCGGGAAACAGCTCGTGAAGGAGGGGTCTTCGCTGTCAATTCTGCGGGTGTACGCTGCGCGGTTGCTGTCGCGCCAGCGGACGGCGGCTGCGGCGATCGCCGACGGCATTGGCGGCGCGGAGGCGGAGGCAGAGGTCGAGGAGTAGGAGCTAGGGTTAGAGGAATCATATATATATATATATATATATATATATCGAGAGAGAGGGGGGCGGGGGATTCCCTTGGCCGCGGGTGTGAGCAGTGGGCTCGCGGGGGGGGGGGGGTTGTTTAGGTCTGGCTTAGGGGGGTTTAAGGGACTAATGGGTTGGATTAGTGTAGGATTAGGGATTTAAGAGAGTTAAGAATTTTTTTTCCTATTTCTTTTCTCATTACTACTATTACTAGATTTATTATTATTACTGCTATTATTATTAATACTAATATTATTATTACTAACATTTATTATTATTATTATCAGTATTATTATTTACGTATATATTTGAGTTAATAGAAAAATACATTTGTACCTAATTTAAATTAAAAAAATCTATTACTCTTCCACAAAGATTCCTAAAATAAAATAATAGTTTTTATGCAATAATTCTAAATGATTACCTATCTAGGTAATTAAATCAATAATATATATTTTCTAATTAACGATAAAATAATATAAATAAACTCAATAATTGATTAATTAATTAAATATAATATTTAAAAATATGGGATTTTACACAAGGGTTACTGTGCCATCACGGTATTTGCCAGCGGTTATCGAAGAAGAAGTCTTTTGAGGGAGCCTTCCCCCATATCATGACTTGGACCCATTATCTCTTTTCGGAGCAGAATGAGTCAACTAAAATTCATGTCCGAACGCCACGATGTCACGCCCCAGTTCCAAATATAAGGAACTGAGCCACGTGGCAATGACCAGCAACACACTTCGGCGGACATACCAATCTAATGGACCCGACGGAGTGCACCTAAGCTGTAAAGTACATTGATAATATCCAACACATAACACATAAATAGTGAAAACTAAATCTCATCCACAGGCAACAGATATAAGAGCACATAGAGGTAATCATAACTACTAATGTGCAAAAGGGAAATATCACGAGAAATGTATCATAGTACAAATACTAGAAGAGTCACACGGGAACAAACCCGCTAGTACAAATACTGGAATGAAGGAAAGCAGTAAGATAATTAGGAACGGTATCTGAAAGCTAGATAGTAATACCGTCCTAGGGTAAAGTTACTACCAGAGATCCGACGAAGTCCTCGGGAATGATCTCGTCCTCTGCAATGGGTCCTGCTGCTGGATATGCCCCCGGTCCGTACTCCTCCGGGTAATCCTCCTCGCCTAAGCCTGGAAGGGAACCAGGTCCTCAGAGGGACGTAACAAGGTACAAAAATACAGCATGTCATAGTATAACAGAAAGAAGCAAGTACAACGTCGGTGTAATCTAGCATAACCACCTATGTGAGACACAGTTTAAAGACAATGTTCGACGCGTGGTCTGTCCAAAATAAAACCGTAGCTCCGAACACAAAGACACACGGAACGTACCGTAGCTCCGAGCATAGAGTCACACGGGTGATACTACTACTTCGGATACAGGAACACTACATAACTAGGACATATACATATATATAGCGCGTACAGATGAGGCCAAACGTCTAGTAACTGTCTTTCCCTTCCCAAGTGGTCAATAATTGTGCGCTGAACCTGAACCTCTATCTAGCAGTCTCGTCATACTGAAGTAACTATCAACCAACAGGACCCTAAGGTCGTCCCAGATTCTGGTCATGCTGTCAGTATTAGGATACAGAAAATCTGGCATGATGACAGTGTATGGATGTGTCCTAGGGTTATGTTATACACACGTACGTACATCAAGGTATTGCGAATCATCTATCACTCGTTACTAGACGTTACCGACGAACGTCTGCACCCGGTTATGACCCAGACGCGAAGTAACGATTCTAATCCAAAACGCGCATAATGCATATAATAAATAAATAAATATCTGGTAACTGAAATTTAGGGTGGCAATGTACACTTGTCTGGATTTGGATGCTGAAGATGGGGCTCCGGTACAACGTCCAAGTCTGCGGGTCCCGTAGTACCTAGAGACGAGACACAAGCTCAATCAATAAGCTATCTCGATGCTAAAATAAGAGGTAACACACGTCTAGCATATGTTTCAATCTCTGTTACAAACTCATATAGACACTAAGTTAGAGGGTTGACCAAGGTTGACTAAAGGTATGTTACATCTAATCCAATTAATCACCTGCATAATATCACCAGATAAATCCTCAATTCTACTACTTATCACGGTGTTCAGTAGTTCAAGCTATGATCATTCCTCATATTTTATCTTGGTCTTCACAGACGTTATCATGCATATTTAAATGTCATCCTCGAATAAATTAATAATTTTATTTATTAAACCCTCAAATATATACAATCTTTACCATTTCACAATAAAAACTACTACTCAATTAAATTCATCATTATTTATCAATCCTCAATAAATGACTAATGGTTTGATATTATACACTATTTCATAATCAATCACCTGCTCATCAATGTTAATCAATGTTTCAATATCACAGTACCGTTTTACAATAATTAAATCTGTTTATCAACAATAATCAATATTCATATAATAAAATAAACATCACCCTAAATTCTCATACCTAGCATTCATAAACCCTACTCTCAATATACATATCATTCTCAACCATCAAATGCATATATTTTATAACATCAAACCATAAATATCAATGCTTTCCAAAACCCTAAAAATCCTATATCAACTTCTTAAACCTTAAAACTCCATGCATTATACATACCATCAACAACTAACTAAGTTATATGTAACCCATATACAATATACAAAACACACTACAAGGAGAGGGGGAGAAGCTCACCTTGGCGGTGTGTGGTGGCCGTCTCTGGCCGGAGTAGGCTGTAGTGGTGGCCGGTCGTGGTGGGATGGTGATGGTGATGCTGATGAAGATAACGACCGGAGGGGGAATGATGGCCGGAGGGGGTGCTGTGGTTGACAGTGGTGGTCACGATGGTGTTAATAGTGAAGGCTACTGAAGACTTTGGGTGGTCACGGTGGTGTTAATGGTGAGGGATGCTGGAGGCAGCGAGTTGTGATGGTGGTGGTGTGGGTGATGTAGTATTGTGGAGGTGGTGGAGCTCAGCTGGAGGGGGAGGTCGTGGTGGTGAGGGTATTGGCTGACAGGGCGGTCAGAGAGGAGCGGCCCTGCTAAAGCGGGTTCGGTGGTGGTGTTAATGGTGATGATGATGATAATGAAGGTTGATGATGATGATAATAATGATAATGATGAAGGTTGATGTCACGACCCGCACCCGGTGTAGGGATACAAGTCGGGAACAACGCCCAGCCTACGCCGCAGTATTGGCGGTAGAACGCTGTCTTGGTCAACTATACTATCTAATTATCTCACTATAAAGCATAAACCTCCAATAATATCTCAACTCCAAGAAGAGTAATCAACTTAATTCAACACAATACTCAATCACATTTCTTTGGCACGAGAGGATATCACAGAAGTCTAACATAACTAAGCAGTTAAAAATATAACAACAACAAATAGAAATAATATCCAAACACAAATATATGCCGGAAATAAATTCGGTACCAAAATGCTAAAGAGAACTAACTATGCTAACTAGTGAATCCGGCTAAATCTCTCAACAGTCACTCCAGAACTAGTGGGTCCAAGTCTGCACCATCTATAGGCTGAGGTCCGTAGTATGTCGGACACCAATCTTCCGGATCCTCTGAAAAATGTTTTCCAGTCAGGAATGGAGCAAAGTACAACCCAATAGCAGTTCCAATTAATTGACAAAAACTATAAAGCAGTAGAATAGAAGATGCTATCTACGATGAGAATATAACTGATAATCAAGAACAATGAAAGAATAGGCAATACTAACAACAGAATATAATCAATGCGTACAAGAATAAAGGAATGAACTATAATATCAGAATAGAATAAGGTAATCAATGAACTGAATAATGGAATCTATAATAGCTATGTGATTTGAGATACTAACTAAATATGTGATCGGCCTGGGAGATTCAATGATTACACTAAGGAGCTAACTCAACCATACGTGAATTGCATGGTTAGTTAGTAGCCAATGATTACGCTACTAGCCGATAGTTTCTTGATCACATATTTAATTGGTATTTCCCCCGCCCCGACTGATATGATGGATCGAATCATGACACGTCACTAGCCAATGTACCCAATATTTAATCTACAATATTCAATGTTATCCAATACCAACAAGGACAGTATCCGATACCATCTCCATAATCAAGGTAACATCCCATGACTGACGATCCAATAATAATACCAATCCGTGTACCATCGTGTCAAGAATCATAAGTAACATTTCTAAATACTTGAATTATAGTGGTAATCAAATAATGAAAACTATCATAGAATGTACTTGCCTGTGGTCCAGAGCAAATGATAAAAAATAATGTCCGAACTGGTGTCACAGACCTATATATGAAATATTATATTAATACAAGTTTTTGGGAAGAGAAATAAATTAAACTAGTCAATTTCTAGGTCATAAAACTATTTCTAAGTCAAAAGTCAAACTAGGTCAACTCTAAGTCAACTATGATCAACTATAGTCAAATTATGGTCAACTACCTATTTCTAGGTTGCATGAGTCTAACTCAAAGATAATGGGCTCACACACTATGAATCTAGGCCATACAAACTAAATCTTAGGATACTAAGATACCGTATCTCAGGATACGCAAACAAGGGATAAATATAACACATATGTACATACCAAACAATATTATATATATAAAATCCTAATTATAAATGCTAAATTGATACCTTGGTTTCGAACCAACTTGGTATCGCAATACTAAACCTCTATCTTGATATCCAAACCCAATACCTTGATTATCCTCCAATACCTTGATACTTACCTTGGCATCTCAAGGTAAATTCAAAACCTTATTTATACTAACTACCCAACAATAATTATAAACTACTATGCATTTAATATTTATATAATTCTATATATCTTATTTTAGTCACCTTAATACCAACCCATAATTAGTTTACAACTAACCTATTACTTATGCCAATACCTACTACTCATACCTTGGTATATCTTGATAGTTACCTTGATATCTCAAGGTAATTGCCAAAATCTCATATATATACTAACTATCCATCAATAATTACATATATCAATCCAATATAACTCTAGTATGTACTAATAGAATAATACTAACTACCAACTACACACTAACTATTAATATATATATACGTACATACATACCTACAAATATATAATATATAAAAGATACTCATAACAATTGATAACTAAAGTATACTAATTATTCTAATAAATTTATATGCTACAACTAAATATATACATATATAGTATACTATAATACAAATAGCAATTAGGAACATATTTATATATATATTAATTACCATATATATATATATATATATATATATATACATATATATATATATATATATTAATATCTAATATATTAAAAACTGTCAAACTGTCGCTAAATACCCTGTCCACTGTCACAGAAAGCTGCTGTGTATATAGATACACTGCAGTTTTTGTGACAGTTTCCTGCACTGTCACTAAAAACTGTCGCTGAAGCTTCTGATACTCTGCTGATACACTGCTGTTTCAGCGACAGTTTTCTGCAACTGTCGCTGACTGCTGTCGCTGAAAAGCTGCTATTATTTGCATTTGTTGCTGCTGTTGCGACACTTCTGGCTCGCTGTTGTCGCTGAAAATATATGTATATATATATACAATATATATATATAAATACATATATATAACCCACCATATATATATATTTATACAATATATATTTAAATACATATATATAACCCATAATATATATTTATACAATAAACATATAAAACTATATATAACTATACATACACTTATACATAGTAAATTGTATAAAATACCACATAGTAACATACACACACACATATAGTAATATGTTTATATTACTATACATATATGTATACATATATATAATCATACAATAATATAAATACATAATAATATATAATATAACTATATATATAACCACATATAAATATATCTACTAAATCTACTATATTATATATACATATGCTGCCACTTATAAATATATATCTACATACATATATATATAAATAATCATATAATAATTATAAATAATCTAATTACTTAATTAAACATACACATATATTATATAAAATATATACATATATTTACATCCCTAATATATATTATAACATATATATTAATGCATGTATAAGAAAGCTACATAATATATATTCTATTAATACATATATAATACATAGATCTATGATACAATAAATACTATAATAAATATACATAATACATATATAATATATAATATATATAGATACATACACAATTATAATTCAAGAATTAAAGCACAATTAAGATCTACACATAAACACACAACAATTGGAGAGTATCACACCGTATCCCACTAGATCTAGGATACACATACGACACGAGTCCACCACACATCCAATTGTACCCCGAAGGACACAAACAAATCACATATAATATTTATGAACAAAACAAAGTGTCAAATGTAGATCTATGTGTCCGTGTCAAAATACGACATGTACAAAGTCCCGTGTCGGAGGGAAAACCCCCAAAACAATACGTATCAACAAATTGTTGGGATACGACCTACACGTACCCAATTATGGACATGACACTAGCCCCAAACATATAAACATATGCCAAATTGATCTATAGGATCAATTGACACACACAACAAAAAGTTATTTTCGGAATTCCCCCAAAATTGACACAAAAAGTACCATAACTTTCTCCATAGGTCTCCTATGAACACAAAACCAAATCTTATGGGTAGTACATACATATGGGTTGATTATTCATGATTAAATCTCAGATTTAGAAGCTATTTTAAGGGAGAAAAACTGAATTATACCTATTAGGAGATGGATTCCCAATGAAACCTCCAAAATTGGTGAAATTGGCTTCCAACTTGTAGATCCTTGCTCCTCTTTGTAGATCCTTGCCTCCTCCTTCTAGATCCTTGCTCTTCTAGTCTCCAATGGTGATTTGAGAAGTAATTGGGTGGAAATTTGGTAGGGATTTGATAAAATTTGGTTGAAGAAAATTCTAGATCTAGATTTGGAATGAAAAATGAAGAGAGAGAAAGTTTTCATCCCCTTTATATAGGCCTCACTTGCCCCCCCCTCAAGCTACTATGTAAAGTCTAAAATACCCCTTGGGGCCTCTCATGAAGAAATTAATTAAGGAGGAAAGCTTCTAGTCCAAGGTTTAATTAATTTAATCATCCTCCTAATTAATGGGCTTTCTAGTTGGGCTCAATTCTAACAATTAAAACATGTTGGTCCATAAATCTATTCTAACTAGTTAGGTCCACTAACACAAGTCCAAAAAATAAATCTAACATGCTAATAATAAATAAATATTTAACATGCACAATATTCAATTAATTATAAAATGACCAAAATACCCTTTTCTAGAAAATACGGTAGTGACAGTTGAGGATGATGATGAGATCGGAGGGGAGATGGCAGCGGCTACGGGTGGAGGAGGAGGCCGATGGACGTTGGGTGGCTGGTCAGTGGTTAGGTCTATAGAGGAGGCATTGTTGTACAGTGGGGCACGGCGGGGATGGGTAGTGACTCGCCGGAGTTAGGAGCTGCGGTGGTGGCTCGTGTTAATGTGAAGGGAAGAAAAAGTGAAGAGAAAGAAGAAGAAGAAGAAGAGAAAAGGAAATAAGGAGGAGAAGTTCGGCTGGATTGTAAGGAAGAGGGAGGAAAGAGAGAGAGAGAGAGTGGAGGGTTTCCAATATTTTAGGATTAGGGCCGGCATGGGAAAGAGGGAAGTGAAGAGGGATTAAATATGAGGGGTGTGTGTTGAGTGTGTGGTGAGGATGAGGGCTCAATTTGAATGGATGGCTCAGATTCAACAGGAGGATTTGTGCATCCAAAGGAGAGAGAGTGGAGGGATTAGACCGGTCAATGAGTGAGGGTGAGGTTTCTTCATTGGCTTGGACCAATGAGGTGATGACACCTATTACCACTTTTGCAAATGAGTCCGTCAACTTTTGGGTATTTGCACAACCATGTATAATGATGGAAAAATAGTGTGAGAAGTGATGTTTGGTGTTTTGTAGGGTGAGGGGTGTTGTGTGTTTTGTATGGGCTTAATAAATAGGATATTGGGTTAAATTGGGGTTAAGTTGGGATTAGTCAAAGTTGGTATCCCCAATTTAATTAATATAAAAATTTTATGCGCTCTTAAATTAAATGGGGGCACATAGGGTCTCAATTTAGAGTGACACAAAGGTCATGAAAGGTGTAGGCTTGGTGTCAGTCTTGGACCCTTTAATTGGGTCGACAAACGGGTTGAGTTTGTGTCTCAAAATTGATGGCAACGATAAAGGTACACGACACAGGATTAAAGAATGGGTTTCGGATACGGAAAGTTGTGCAATTAAATTAGAGCATAAGTGATTATAATTTTGAGTGACGGAAAAGTCCAGCGCCTAAGTTGGCTTGTCAAGTCAAGAGTGCGACAATATGTTGGAAATTATAGGCTATTGTTGGGCTCCGAATATTGCAACAACGGTAGGGTGCATCAAGGATTTAAATACAGAACCAAACAACTCCAACTAATTTATAAACCTCAAATACACTGATTTTACAGCAATATTTCTAACTCAATCTAGCCTATCTATATTAAAATTTTGAGGGGGTTTACATCCTTCCCAACTTAGAAAATTTTTGTCCCCGAAATTAAAAGTATAGCACGAATAATAGCTACGAGAATTTAAAAGTAAACTGATAATCGAATGCAGTACGTAAATTCGTACCTTGGTCCTTAAATAAATACGAAAAACGCTGCCGATAGAATTCTCGCGCTCCCAGGTAAACTCGTCTGGCGAATGATGCTTCCATGCAACCCTGACCAGTCGAGTAGTCTAACCCCTCAAAGTCTTCTCACTGCGATCGAGTATCCCTACTGGCTGCTCTACATATGATAAACTGGGCCCGACGGTAATATCTGAATGATCAAGCACGTAGCTAGGGTCTGCCATGTATCTTCTCAACTATGATACGTGAAATACGTCGTGCACTCCTTCTAATGAAAGTGGCAATGCAAGACGATAAGCCACTTCGCCAACTCGTTCCAAGATGTCAAAAGGTCCGATGTACCTCGGACTCAGCTTGCCTCTGCCCCTGAATCTGATGGTACCACGAGTGGGCGATATCTTCAAAAATATATGGTCACCTTCTTTAAACTTCAAAGGTCTGCGGTGTGCATCTGTCCAATGCTTCTGTCTGTCCTATGCTGCACGCAGGTGGCTCTGAATCTGCTTTACTTTCTCCACTGTCTGTGTCACCAACTCTGGACCAAGAATCTGACGCTCTCCCACGTCACTCCAACATACCGGTGACCTACACTTCCTGTCGTACAGTATCTCATATGGTGCCATCTGTATGCTGGCCTGGTAACTATTATTGTAGAAGAATTCCACCAAGTGTAGATAGTCCTCCCAAGATCTTCCAAAGTTGATCATGCACGCTCTCAATATATCCTCTAGTATCTGAATCGTGCACTCTGACTGGCCATCAGTCTGTGGATGATATGCAGTGCTGAAATTGAGACGAGTTCCTAGACTCTCCTGTATACTCTGCCAAAAATATAACGTGAATCTGGAATCACGATCCGATACAATGCTGACAGGCACTCCATATAGTCGTACTATCTGCCTCATATATATGTCAGCTAATATCTCCGTGGACTGCCCAACTCTGAAGGGCAAGAAATGTGCAGACTATGACAACCCAGACTGCATCCTTCCTGCTAGGGCTCCTCGGGAATCCTGTGACGAAGTCCTTGGTAATGTGTTCCCACTTCAACTCGGGAATAGGAAGTGTCACGTCCCAGTCCCAAAAATACATGGGACCAGGCCACGTGGCAATAGCCAGCTGTCACGTCTCCGAGGATATCCAAATTTAATGGATCCTAATGAAGAGTGCTACGCTGTCATAAAATACTAACATGTCCAATATCAATCAACAAAAGAAAATCTAATCTCATCCAAAATATAAACAACAAGAAGCACTAAAATAAATACTGGAAATGAACCTCAGTCTGAGTATCATAGTACAAACCCAGAATGTCTGGTGGGAACAAACCCACTACTATGACGAAATAAAAGTACTGTATGACAGATAAAAAGAGTAATGACTAGGGCATTGACTGACTAGATAATGATGCTCCCAATCCTAGGCAGAAGGCCTACTAACTGATCACGGAAACTCTGACGGTAGCACCTCTAGCTCCTCCGCGGTAGCGTACCTCTTCTCCTGTCTTGGGCCATACACTGTGGGGTAATATACCTTGTCCAAATTTAGATAGGTACCAGGTCCTCAGAGGGACGTAACAAGATACATAGAAGCATGCCATATATATATAAATACTGAATAAAATAAATAAAGGGTGTGCTAACCATCTAAGTGAATGCAATATGAGGACAACTTTGGTACGTATGGATAGGCGTGGGCATAACATCCATACCGTTCCGTAGAATGTGGAAGCTACATAGTATATATAACGTCCATATCGCTCCGAAGAACATAGAATCTGCATAGAATATAATGTCCATATCGCTCCGAGGAACGTGTAATCTATATAAAGGAAGGAATTAGATCCGTGGCTCCTCTGGATACTACGGATTCCAATATGTGTATCCCATACGCCTACTAATTGTCCTCCCTGCCCAATGTAGATACATAAATCGAATACTCGACGTGCATACCACGTATCTATATGCCAAGTCTTTACTAATATAAAATCCTGAATTATGCGCTAACCATGATGCATGTCACACGCACCAATAGCTAGTCGAGTACGCGAACCCGCATCCCAATATGACTTTGTCACCGTGAAACGTGTAAGAGTGTCAGGTCTCGGAAGATATCAGAGTATCCTCCTAATAGGGGTGAGTCTGCTAGTGACTAGGTTAAGTACACTACTCATCGACGCATCCGTCGACTGCACCCGAGTCAATCTCGGACGCGCACAGTCATATGAAATAAAGCAACAAGATATCATTCAACATATGTATAATTTAAATTAGACAGTAAATATGGCAAGGTATCTTGCCAAGGTCCTCAAGTTGTGAATGCCAATAGCCTGATCCTGCAGTATCTCCTGGCTGGTCCAGTGACCCTAAACATATAGTATAATATAGCAATCTAGCATCAGACACTAAAGCAATACATACACAAACTACGACGCTGCTCTTTGGTACTGACGCAAGGGTCACGGTTGGTCGACTACAGAGTCGCGTGTGCACGTAGCTAAGATGCACACGTGCCCTGTCCTCAGTTATCGTGTACCTCAAGACAATAAATTACTAAAGTTGGGGGTTTACGAACTACTTACGTTTTAGTACAATTTTATGTCCTTCTACCTCATGTTACAGTGTACTGATCTAGGTTTTTAGGTGAAATACAAGTCCCTTATACCAGTCATATGATTGGGGTAATTATTATCTTATTAATTACTGTTTAATCTAATTAACATACATACACACATATAGGGTTTCATATTAATTAGTTTGTGTCCACGTAACGACATGTGACACAAACTCAATGGCACGACGATACAACTATACACAATACAATGAAGAAGAGAGGAAATTATATGTTTACCTAGGCGTGGCTAAATAGGGGGCTGTCTCGTCGAAGTGCACGCTCATCGGTGGTCGACGGGTGCAGCATCGTGCAGGCGGGTTCAAAGTCAGGGATGGCTCCACGCGAGCGGGAAGAGTGGCAGCAGATCGCTGGCAGAGAAGAACGGAGAGGGCGGACGGGAAGGGTGGCATGTGGGTCTCTAGTCCGGCGAGGGGTTTCTCCGGCGAGGGGGTTCGATAGGGATGGGGAAGAGAGATGAAGAAGAAGAATACTAAGGGTGGAGGTCGGCTGTGCTTGGGTTAGGAATAGGAAAAGAAAAAAAAGAAAAAAAATAAAGGAAGAGAATATATATATATATATACACATGTAAGGGGGGATTGGTTTGACCTAGGAAAATTTGACTTTGGTCAACACTTGGAAAAAGGGTTCTCATGTTGGTATTTCAAGGGCTATGATTTCCTAGATTCAACATGGATGGCTAGGATTGCATTTGATTCGAAGTCGGAGGGCCATGGTTTAAGGAAGTTGATGTTGAATTACACACTCCCAAAAAATTATGGAAAAATTCACATGAAGGAGAAATGGGTTTCTTCAAGTGTCGTATCCAACGGGATAGACACCTTAATGCACTTTTGCATAAAAGTGCCAACAATTAGAAAATTGCACAAAGTTAGGCTTATGGTTTAATTTAATTAAAATAAATAAAATAGGTTTTCTAAAATTAATTAGAAGTACATAGGGTCAAAATTAGGTGGGACACAAGTGTATTGGACGTAGAAGACTCAGAGTAGAATATTGCCCTAATTTGGGTTGATCAAAATGGGTCAAGATTGTGTCTCCAATTTCGATTGGAACGCACAAAGATACAAAGTTGGATTTATATCGAATTATATATAGTCGTCCGCGATAAAAATTGTGCGGCTAAAATGAAGCACAAGAGAACATAATTATAAGTTACACAAGGGTCAGAATGGAAGGCGGGCATGTCTAAGACAAGGTTATGGAATTTGTTGGAGGGCAAAACTAGAATAACGCTCCAAATATCGAAGCAACGGTAAGGCGCAATAATTAAATAAAATCACGTTAATTAATTATAACCCTAAATAATTAATCCTGAAATAATATAATTTAAATCCAAAATCCTATATTTCGATCAGGGGTTCATCTAGTGGGCTTCTAGGTCTAGTCTACTAAATTATGCATTAAGAACATTATATAATATCTATATAAATATACATATCATTCAATTAATTAAAAATAAATATGCACAATACTATTAATACATAAAATGACAAAATTACCCCTATTTTAGAATGTGGTAGTGACACATATCTAATGTATCCAATGTTATCCAATATCAATACGATGAGTAATATCCAATATCAATGCGATGAGTTAAGGTAACATCTCATGACAGAAGATCCAATGTATGTACCAATCCGTGTACCATAGTGTCAGAAATAAGGTATAATCATTTATAAATACTTGAATCATAGTAATTATCAAATAATAGAAACTATCAGAGAATGTACTCGCTTGTTGTCTTGAGCAAATGATGAAAATTAGTGTCCGAACTGGTGTCACACTGACCTATATATGAAATTCCATGTCATTTGGTGTATTGGAGTATTAAACATGCTTAAATATGCTAAAATATGATTTTTAGGTCAAAACTAGGTTATACTAGTCAAACTAGGTCACTACCTTGATTCTAGGTTCAAAACTGGCTTCTAAGGATTCTAGGTCATACTAAGGTATACTAGGTAATACTAGGCTTATACTATATAAAAACATATAGGTTTATTCATACTAGTACCAATACCTAGCCTATACCTCCACATCTAGTTAATACCTTATTTATTACCCATTTCTTACCTAATACCCTACTATACCTTACAATGGACTATACTCCATACTTAGTATCCTAGCTAGTACTAAGCTACTACACATAACTTGATTAATAACTCGATACCTTAATATCACAACTACTTATTACCTTGGTATCTTAGTGATGAAATACCATGATACTAGGTATCACTACCCTACTCACTAATACCCTCACCAGTATCTTAGTATCAAGTTAACCCTTGGTATCTTACTCCCTACACTGATACCTTATGCCACTATCAATTGTATCACTTGAATACATCCTTATCCAACACTAACCCTCACCTACTGACTTAGCACTACACCCCTTAATCTTACTTTATCCCTACATATAAATCATGCTCTAATTTCAAGTATTCACTGAACACTCTATATACCCATATACTCATGTTGATACACCTATCATTAAACACACTCAATTGTTTGTCCTCACTTTTACACAAGTACCTAATACTAACACACAAGTACAAGGCCTCTTAATTCACATACCCATGATTCTTTCATGACCTCACTTCTTATAGACAATACCCTTATTTGCATATATAAACACATACTAGTTTGGATCGTTGCCTTCACTGTCACTCGGGCACACGCAAATGCAGTTCCAACCCACACATTCAGACATATTACCAGGTTTACTTAGCCACCCCTCAAGAAGACTTGGCACTACCAACACATTTCCACTTGTGCAGCAGTGCACTGGGTTCAGTGCACTGCAATTTAGCCGATGCCCTCACCTTACTAGCATCCCCTTTACTTGCAGTTACTACTGAGGCTAATGTTGTTACTGTTACTACTTGCTGTTACTTCTTTTGCTCTTGCTTCTACTGTTGTATTGTATTTCCTGAAGGTAAGAACCTGAGCTTCTCCTTCCTCTTTGATCTATGGTTCACCAATTTCCCCTCTTCAACACTACTAAAGCAGTCACTTACCTTTGCTACACACCCTTGCTAACCCGATCACTACACACTCACAAGACAAGATACTTCCATCCCACTCTCAGACAACACACATAGTTATCACACATATACATAGTTGAACATTGTCATCACTCTCCCTCACTGTACACAGGTACCTCACAACCACACACACACACACACACACACACACACACACACACACACACACACACACACACACACACACAGTGATACTCCCCTTGCTGTGAACCTGACCCGAGCTCTTAACTTGCCCCCCTGATCACAATCACTTAACTATATATATATATATATATATATATATATATATATATATATATATACACACACACATACACACACACACACACACACACACACACACACACACACACACATCTACATATATAGTTACAATTGCATATATATATATATATATATATATATATATATATATATATATATATAACACTAAGTATGTACGCAATTATC
Source organism: Iris macrosiphon (assembly GCA_036927795.1). Taxonomy (NCBI): domain Eukaryota; kingdom Viridiplantae; phylum Streptophyta; class Magnoliopsida; order Asparagales; family Iridaceae; genus Iris; species Iris macrosiphon. The sequence goes on from JAYESA010000004.1 coordinate 145,786,920, forward strand.
ACTCAAATATATACACAAACCCACCTACACCAATTAACAAGCACTTGGTGTGCACTCTCTAGTATTATACAATAGCTCATGATACGCTTGTGATACGCCCATCAAATCTCAAGATACTCTCCCCATGATCAAGTAACACAACTAAAATACTATATATATATATATATATATATATATATATATATATATATATATATATATATATATATATTAGCTATTATAATACAATAAATAGAATTTGGCATGCTAGAGCCCACTATACATGAAATACTCTTCCTACGACTCCGTATCACGACATACCATGATACACACTTCTTGCATCCATTTGTGGACAGACACACTAATAAATCATGAATGAAACTCCAAAATCATTTTAAAAATATTCCAACGAATACCTAATGGTCCAAACTCGGATTTTCTCTAATTTGGCCACAAAAATCAATGTAACTATCGCAATATATGTCATAAGAACCTAGTTCTTCTTCCTATATGTAGTCCTTAGCCATGGAAGGATTCCTAAGAGTCTAATACTATAATTAACCATGAAATTGAAGAAAAATAGGGATTATACCTATTGGAAGTCAAATCCTAATGAAACTTCTTCGGGTGGACATGAAATGGATACAAGCTCCTAGAATCTCCTCTCCAAGTAGTGCTTTGCAATCCAAGTTCCTAGGTGTCCGTGATGATGAATATGAGTAGGAAATAAGGGAAAATTGAGAGAAATTGGTGGAGGTTTTTCTCAATTTGGGGAGGAACAAATTGGGAATGAGTGAACTAATAAATCAACAGGAGGGAGACTCTCCCCCCCCAAATATAGGGCCGGCCAAACCCTCTCTCCCTTTAATCAATGCACAAGGTCCAAAATGCCCCTATTAGTTTGTCATGAAGGATTAATTAATTATGGAAAAGGTTCTAATCCAAGGAAGGAATATTCCATATACTCTAACTAATCTAATGTGTCAAACCATGGCTTATCTAGTTGGGTCCACTTAGGCACTCTAATACTAAGTCTAACTAATAGACTAACTCACTAACCATTCTAACTATATTAACAATATACAAACAATATAAAATGATAAAAATACCCCTCTCCTGGAGTTAGGTGGCTACACAAGCTCCCGCCTAGAAGGAGCAACTTTATCTTAGACATGTACCAAAAAAAGATGGAGGTCAACCTTGATCTCCTACTGTATTACATCCATGTTGAAGATGAGTTGAGGGCTCAAAACAAGGCGGATCATCTGTCCAAACAATTGTCCAAGGACAACTTGGTGCATGCTAGTGACTCCAAGGGGAAGCAGAAGGCTTCTCAGAATAAGAGGAAGGGCTTCAACTATCTGAAGGTGAAGTCGGCTTTATTCAAGCTGAAGCCTAAACCCAAGTCAGACGTGACTTGTTTCAATTGTGGCAAAAATGGCCACTACCGGAAAGGCTACAGATCCAAGCCCAAACAAATAGAGAAAGGTAAGCCTAACAAGGTTACTATGATTGCGCAACTTGTAACTCCTGCTAATTATGTTAATGTAGTCTCTTCTTCTGATTATTCTCTTGAGTTATGGTATAATAGACTAGGACATGTTTATTGTAAATAAATAAACAAAATATCTAATCTAGGGCTTATCTCCAAATATGGAGGTAAGGAGGTGAAGAAGTGTGAGATCAGTGCGCAGACTAAGATCACAAGAAAATTGTTCAAACGGGTAAACCGAAGCACATATTCTAGATTTGATGCACTCAGATATCTGTGACTTCAAACAGTTCTCCACAAAGGTCGGGATAAAGTATTTTATTATATTCATCAACGACTACTCTAAGTACACATTCGTCTATCTGCTCAAGTCAAAAAATAAAGAATTTGAGAAGTTTAAGGAGTTCAGGGCTGAGGCTGAACGTCAAACTGGACAACAACTCAAGAGACTCAAAAGTGATCAAGACGAAGATTATAGGTCTATTTAATTTGTATTATTCTGCAAAGAACATAAAATTATCAATAAGACGACTGCTCCGTATTCTCCTCAATCAAATAATTTTACAGAAAGGAAGACCAGAACGTTGACAGAGATGATGAACTCAATGTTGTTAACTTTGGATCTTTCAAACTGCTTCTGGGGAGAAGCTGCGCTCACGACTACTTTTATTCTGAACATAGTATCATACGAAACTTCTGACGTCACTCCTCATAAACTCTGGTTCAAGGTCAGACCTAACTTGAATGTCATTCGAGTGTGAGGGTATCTGATATATGTGAAGTTTTTGTACTTGAAGATTCAGAAGCTGGGTACGAGGCTACGAAGGCTATCTTTTTGGGCTATGCTGAGAAGAGTGATGCTCGGAGGTTTTTGATATTGAATCAAAATATACCATCGAATCTCGTGATGCAAAATTCTTTAAAGATAAATTTGTAAGGCACAAGAACATTGTGATCACGGACATTCTAAAAAATAGTGTGAGTACAAAGGAGGTTAACGCTTCCAATGAAGATGTAGTCCAAGACGAAGTTATTGAGACAACGTTCAAACCAGAAATTGTCGAATCTGTAACTAAGTGAATGAGGAGACAGAAGAACTTCAGAGATAATTTTATCACCTATCATGTAGAAGCAGAACCGCTTACCTATGATAAGGCGATGAAGTCTAGAGACCCTATCTTCTGGAGAAAGGTTATCAATAATGAGTATGACTCAATAACCTCCAACAACATTTGGGTGTTAGTTGATCTACCTGAAAGAGCTAAACCAATCGGATGCAAGTGGATCTTCAAGAAGAATATAAAGGTCGATGGAACTGTTGACAAGTTCAAGGCAAGGCTGGTAGCCAAGGGATTTTCTCAAAAGTAGGGGATCGACTACTTTGACACATATGCTCCAGTAGCGCGGATGACAACCATCAGGATATTGATTATTTTGAGCGCAATTCCCAAGCTTGTTATATATCAGATGGATGTTTAAACAATATTCCTGAATGAAAATTTGACCAAAGAGATTTATATGCAACAACCAGAAGAATTTTTCATCAAATGGCTTAAAGACAAAGTCTGTAAGTTGGTAAAATTATTATATCACTACTAGAATAAGCAGGATTAGCGACATTTTTTAGCGACGTCAAATGAAAATGTCGCTAATATAATATAAATTAGCGACTCCATGTAAAAACGTCGCTAGACGTCGCTAATTGGCGACATTTAGCGACGTTTAGCGACCTTTATTCAGTTTTTAAAAGATTAGTCGCTATAAGTTTAATTAAGGTCGCTAAACGTCGCTAATATGTTTCATTTAGCGATATTTAGCGACGTAATTAGCGACGTATATCTTTTAGACATTTAGCGACGTCATTAGCGACGTTAGAGACGTCGCTAACTTAGCGACGTCATTATTGGCATCGCTAAAACGTCGCTAAATTTGTTTCATTTAGGGCTGATTCCCCCCATTTCCTTCGATCTCTCCCTCTCCCTCTCCCAAATTTGAAACCCCCCTCCGATTCCTCCTTCCTCCCTCCCGGCGACCCCCCTCTGGCCGCGTCCTCCCCCCTCCGCTGTCAGCTCCTCCTTCCTCCGGCTCCCCTTCTCCCTCCCGCGTCCTTCCTCCGGCTCCCCTCCTCGGTGAGCTCCTCTCTCTGTTTCTTTCTCTGTCTCTCTCTCTTTCTCTTTAATACGATACTACACGACACAATACAACATGACACGATACGGCACGATACGACACGACATGACACACATTAACCCCAACCCTAACTCGAACACACACACACACGCACGCGGACACACACTAACCCTAACTTAAACACACACAAACACACGCGGACACACACTTACCCTAACCCTAACCCAAACCCAAACCCTAACTCTAACCCTAACCCTACTTGTTATGCATTGCTGTTGTAGTTTCTCCCCTTGCTGCTACTGCAGCCCCTGGGTTAGGGTTTCTTTATTTGGTAGAATAAGAGAAGTAAGAACGAAATTAGGGAATTAGGGTTTCTTTATTTGAGGAAGAACAAGAACAAAAATAAGAGAGACATTACAACTGAGAGGGAAAGAAAGTAATTCTAGAAGTAAGAAAATACGTTGGCCAAGTTTTCCTTCTCTCACTGGCGTATTTATATGTCCTTCACTACTACTACAGTACTATAACCGATTCTATGAGCTAGCATAACCAAATGGCTGAGCTGGCAAGACCCTGGGATTGATGAAATGGCAATACATTGTGTCAATGATGACCTGGGAAGGAGAGTAATGGATATCAATATATGTTATTGATGTTATCTCTGTCTTAGACATTATACTATAATATCTCTGTAACAGACAGTATGCAGTCCTGATATTGATACTCTATGAAGAGAACTATATCTCAATAAGCTTGATTGCAAGTTCTGAGGTATTCTCTCTACTGAGCTACTGAGCCACTCCAAGTAGGTTCCTATCAATACCCTCCTATTAAATTAACCTTGTCCCAAGGTTAATTTAAAGAAAATCCTTTAGAAACTGTTCATGCTCTGCAAATGGGAAATGACTGCTACTTTCTGAAACTATCTTCCATATTATTTGCCATCCATGCCCTGTAGTTGGACATACTCACTACCAATTGACAAGTCAGATGACACACACACACACACACACACACACACACACACACACACACACACACACACACACACACACACACACACATACATAGGGCATTGTGTATCAAGTTAGAGCAGTTCTTACCTTCCTCCAGAGAATTACACTGTATGTAATGATTTATAGGATACATACTATCATTTTTGCAAAAGTATCTAGAAATGGATAAGAATTACTATATGCGTAATGCGTCATCGTTCTTACCTACCGAATGTCGATGCTACAAAGTTTATGGAGTTGCTGGAGAATGCAAGGACTCTACTATATCCTGGTTGTGAGGATCATACACCGTTGGAGGTGGTTACAAGATTATTGAGCATCAAGTCCGATTTTAACATGTCGCAAGAATGCTATAATCGACTGATCGATTTGATTATAGAGATCTTGTCCGAGGGTGCAAAGTTGCCTAAAGACTTCTATCGATCTAAGAGGATGGTGAGATCGCTCTGGATAGGATACAAGAAAATTGATGCATGTCGCAACGGGTGCATGTTGTACTACAAAGACGACAAGGATGAAGATGTGTAAAGATTCTATGGTACTGATCGCTATAAGGCCACTGTTAGAGGAAAGTCTATCGGTGCAAGGAAGCCTACCGATTCGATGCACTACTTGCCTTTGACGCCGCGGTTGCAGCGGTTGTTTATGGTTAAGAAGACTGCAGAAAATATGAGTTGGCACAGGCGGAAACAGATCAAAGGAGTATTGGATCATCCATCCGATGGAGAAGCAGGAAGCACTTTGATCGAGAGTATCCAAATTTTTCTTCAGATTCGCGTAATGTCAGATTGGGGCTCTCCTCTGACGATTTTACCCCATTCGGACTTTTGGGCTTCCAGTATTCATGTTGGCCTGTGATTGTCACTCCGTATAATCTACCGCCTTAGATGTGCATGAAGACTCCGTATATGTTCCTAACCATTATTATCCTGGGTCCGAACAATCCGAAGAGGAACATCGATGTGTATTTACAGCCTTTGATAGATGAGTTGAATCAGCTGTGGGAAGTAGGTGCCAACACGTACGATGTTTCTAAAAAACAAAATTTTCAGATGAGGGCAGCACATATGTGGACCATCAACGACTTTTTGGCCTATAGAATGTTATCGGGATGGAGCATCCATGGTCGTCTCTCATGTCCGTATTGCATGGACCATACTATGGCTTTCCATTTGAAACATGGAGGCAAATCGTGCTTCTTCGATTATCATCGACAATTTCTGCCGAAGGATTATCCTTACCGGAGGAACATGAATGCTTTTCGTGCTGGCGTTGTGGAGAAGGCCAATCCACAGCTAAGGTGGCCCGGATACACGATATGGAAAGAGGTAAAAGATTTACAAAGTGCTATCGAAGAGCCTGCTAAGAGGTACAAGTGTGATGGATTTGGTCGCACCCATAACTGGACGAAGAGGAGTATATTCTGGGATCTGCCATATTGGAGCACCAATCTGATCAGACATAACCTTGATGTCATGCATATCGAGAAAAATGTGTTTGATAACATAATTAACACTGTAATGGAGGTAAAGGGGAAGACAAAAGATAATCTGAAGGCCAGGTTGGACTTAGAAAAAATATGTAGACATCCTACATTGTATTTGATAGAGGAGGGGAATGGAAAGTTAAAGCAACCTAAGTCAGTTTTCTCACTGGAGAAAAAGGATAAAGGGAGACTTTGTAGGTGGATTCAGGGTCTAAACTTTCCAGACCGGTACGTGTCAAACTTGAGAAGATGCGTCGACCTCAAGGAGAATAAACTAGCGGGTATGAAGAGCCACGATTGTCACGTATTCATGGAGAGGTTTATTTCGATTGTATTTTAGGAATTCTTACCGCAGGTCGTTTGGGATCCATTGACAGAGCTCAGCATATTCTTCAGAGATCTTTGTTCTACTAAATTGCTCGTCGATCGTCTTGAAAAGCAAGAGAAGGATATTGCGATAATACTATGTAAGCTTGAGAAGGTGTTTCCTCCTGGATTCTTCGACTCTATGGAGCATTTGCCAATTCATCTTTCCTATGAGGCACGTGTTGGTGGTCCTGTAGGGTATCAGTGGATGTACAACTTCGAGCGACATCTGAATCACCTAAAGAGAAAGGTAAAAAATAAGGCACGGGTTGAGGGCTCTATTTGTGAAGCTTATGTTCTCGAGGAGATTATAAACTTTTGCTCGACATATTTCAAACCTCATGTTGCTACTAATAGAACGAAAGCTTCGAGAAATGATGACGGATATCAGGACTCTAATGATGCAATACTCAAAGTATTTAATGCGTCCGGAAAGCCTTCGAGGAAAATAAAGAAGAGATATTTGAATGACGACGAGCTAAGGGCTGCTCAGTTGTATATATTACTCAATTGCGACGAGGATGAAGTGGAGAAGCTAGAGGGGTGAGTAATTAATACGTCCACATTTATATCATCTCAATATAATAGTATAAGCTACTATTATGCTACTAATCAGCAGTTTTTTTATTGTTTTTTAGCACATATAATGATGAGTTGAGGTCGGTTAGACCCTACATAACAGACGAAGAAGTAGAACAAGAAATAATATGCCATTTTTCTTCTTGGTTGAGAGCATATGTAAGGTGCTTGGTAATTACTTTTTATTTCTGCACTTGCAAAACAAATAACTTACTATCGCTATTTTGGTATTTAGGTCGATCGTCTAATAACACCCGAGACTGAATCTATTAGAACTCTAGCCAAGGGACCAATTACTGCCATTAAAATATGGCCAAATTTTTGTGTGAATGGGTTTAGGTTCAAGTCAACAAATGCTCCTATCAGAGACAGTTTTCTGGATCTTGATTCCACGAAAAATAGTTGTTTGTGTATCAAATCTTCGAACTACAAAGACGTCGATCCAGGCAATAATTTCTTTGGCATCTTACAAGAGATTATGGAGTTGACATATAATTATGGCACAGAACTTGCTATCATCGTGCTATTCAAGTGTGAATGGTTCGATCCAATTCAAGATCAAGGTTGGAAAATTGACAAGCATGGCCTTGTGGATATAAACTACAAGCATAGATATCAAGGCTACGAACTATTTGTCCTATCAAGTCAGGCTCAGCTCGTGTACTTCACAACTTATCCTAGACGGGGGACAGCGAGGTCGGATTGGTGGTCAGTATGCAAGAATAAAGCTAGAAATACCTTTGACATTGACGAAATAGCTTATTAGGAGGACGAGCTACCTCTTATAACAAATATTGTTGATGTGGACTCAACGAAAGTTACTCATTACACGAGTAATAATATAAAAGATGTAGAATTATCCAAAGTGTCAGACGAAGACGAAGACGAAGTAGATAAAAGTGAAGATGAGGAGGAGAAAAAGGAAGAGGAGGATGAGGAAGGAGAATAAGATGAATTTTTTGAAGATGATTAAAAATAAAATATTTTGCCTGTAGAATGTAACTATATTTTGACTGTAGAATGTACTATTTTGACGAATATATGTATTATATTTTGATTGTAGAATGCTATGAGATATGCATAACATTTTGACTGTAGAATGTACTATATATTTGTGTATTTATTTATTCATCATATGTTGTATCAGGTATGACAGGATGACGCGGAGGGTTCGGCAGGTCCCGAGGTAGACAGAGTGCTCCTCTGGTACTGCCTACTGTTGGTTCCGGATCGTCATCGCCCAGTGCTCCAGTATATCGATCAGTCACATCTCCGACTGCGACGACGTTACGTGGCATCACTCCTGGGATGAGTAGTTTCAGGCGTGATAGTACTCCCTCGTCCAGCGTTTCTTCTGCTGACGAAACCATGGAGACAGATGAGCATGTAGAGGAGGTTGTGCCTATATTGTCCCAACATCAGCAAGATCCTCCATGCATACCTCCGGAGGAGACGAGGACAGAGATTTGGGCCGACGGTACAAAGTAAGTCAATTAGATGGTTTAGCATCATATATATCGTGTATTTATTTATTCATCATATATTGACTTTTTTGATCAAAATAATTATCTCTGTATAGATATCGTCCATCGTCGGTTCAGAGACACCTGGGCCTATTTCTGAGAAACAACTATGGGGGCCTTTGGATCAACTACTCTGAAGCTCCGGAGGAGAGGAAGGCGTTCTGGTTTGCGCACTTCAAGGTAAAAGTATATTATATAAATCCTCTAATTTATGCATATTATATAACTTATCCGTGATGTTCACGTACTAAATTATTTATTGTAGCAAACGTATTTCTATCCTCCGCACCGGGACGAGTTGATCGAGCGGCTGTTTCCTACCGTTGCCGCCAAGCTTATCCGTGATGCTCTAGATGACCAGAATGCTCGTGATCGTACTGGAAAATCGTTCCAAGGTTGGATCACACCTGAGCAGTAGACTACAATGAGGGCTAGATTCGATGATCCGAGCTACAAGGAAAGGTCTGAGAAGGCTAAGGCGGCTAGGCGGAATGCTGCAAAGTGGTGTGGTAGCTCGATTCAGATGACGGGACATTTCTGTCGTTTGGTATGTTTTTTATTTAAGATATATTATTTTAATATAACTACGATAAAATGGTAGTAGAAAAAAATATTTAATTTTAGTACTAAATAATAAATTTTTAACAGGTACAGAGGGATGAGGATGCAAACATGGTGACCGTCTTCTTGGCCACCCATCGCAAGGACGGAAATCTCATTGATGAGAGGGCCTCGTAGAACTATGTAAGTATTACTTTACTTTGTGTTAATTTTAATATAACTTAGGCAATTATCGAGTATCCAAACTTTTCTAGGCCGAGTATCTTAGGCTGCGTGAACGGACGACTGCTAGTGCACCTACAGCTGGAGAGGCTGGTACTTCCTCGCAGCCCGCTCCAGCTCCGTCGATGGACGACCTGTGGGTGACCGCCGTTGGTGGTCTCCAGAGGGGTACGTACTATGGTACGGGATCCTATGGTGCCCTGGTTGCGACGCAGTCATCTAGGGCCTCCCCGATAAGTGCGCATTCCCCACAGCCCTCGCAGTTGTTGGCCAGAGTCTAGGAGGCCGTTGACCGTTAGATTGCGTCTCTTCGTGACGAGTTGCTGCGAAGGATGGAGGAGCAGCCCCGGTCCCAGCCGCAGGCGGACGATCCGACGCTCATCGCACGATTCGATATGCTCGACCGCAGCATCACGGAGCTCCGAGATTTGACAAATGATCTTAGTTCCTCGACAGAGCGCAGCGTGACAGAGCTGCAGGCATCACAGCTATCCATGGGCGAGAGGCTGGCGATGATGCAGGATTCAGTGGTTCATAGCTGTATGAGGCTGTTATCTATCATGGATTCTTACAACCAGCGACTCGCAGAGTTGGAATGGATACATCCGCAGGTCGATTTCACGGGAGTAGTATGATCTGTTCTTATCCTTCATGCACACCAGTGGTCATCCTTTTGCAGATCCGCAGTAGTATAGATATTTGTATGGATATTTGCTGGATATTTAGGATGAGACTCATTGTATGGATATATATTTGCTGTATTCTTTACGACGATATTTGCTGGATATTTTATTTTCTTCAAATTTTATTATATTATTCATATTAAATATATATTAATTTACCGGTGTTGAGTGTTCAACCCAAGGGGGTCGGCAAATCCAGAAAATTCAACGGAGGGTTGCTCCGGGTCTATTTGTACAGATTGTGAATTAATAATCTTACAGGAATAATAGTTTGGAAATAATTCAGTATCCATTTTTTTATTTTTTTACTGTATAATTAGCGATATTTTTAGCGACGTTTAGCGACGTTACTACACGTCGCTAAGGTGTGATGTTACTACACGTCGCTAATAACGTCGCTAATTAGCGACGTTAAGTGACAGATGAGCACGTCGCTAATTAGCGACGTTAAGCGACAGATGATTACGCCGCTAATTAGCGATGTTGTGTCGCTAAACGTCGCTAATCTAGCGACACATTTACGTCGCTAAAAAATGTCGGTATAGCGACGTTTTGTGATGTATTTCCTGTCAGCGCCTAGCTTAACCACGACTTGATTAAAACATCGCTAATTACGTCACTAATTTATTTTAGTGACATTTTTAGTCCATTTAGCGACGTTTTTAGGCATCGCTATTTTCAGTTATTCTGGTATTGTATGGTCTGAAGTAAGCTCCCAAGATGTGGTATGAGAAGTTTGATAAAGTCATAAAATTAAAAGGCTACAGGGCCAGTGAGACAGGCTAGTGTGCTTACACTAAGTTCCTTGACGGAAGATGAGTCATTATTTGTCTGTACGTAGATGACATGCTGATTATGGGTACGAACCTCGCATGAGTCATTGAGACAAAGAAGTTCCTCTCGTCCAAGTTCAGTATGAAGTACTTGGGGGAAGCTGGCTTTATCCTGGGGATAAAGATCATCCGGATAGACACTAGAGTGGTACCGTCACAGTCTCATTATATTGAGAAGATGCTCATATACTATGTATATCAGGATCTTCCAGGCATGAAACTCCATACATGTGTGACAAGAAGCTAAAGCCAAATCCAAAAGAAAGAATCAGGCAACTGGAGTACTCAAGCACCATCGGTAGTTTGATGTATGCAATAACTGCCACAAGGCCTGACATAGCTTTTGCCATGGAAATGCTGAGTCGGTTCACGAGCAATCCAAGTATGGAGCACTGGAAAACTGTGAAGAGAGTGATAGAATATCTCAACTGGACTCAGAAATATGTATTATACTACCACGATTATCCGACAGTAGTAGAAGGCTTCAGTGATGCAAGCTGGTGCTCAGAAGTAGAGTGCAAAAGGTCCATAAGATGATATGTCTTCTCTATGGGTGGAGCTGCTATATCGTGAAAGTCGAAGAAGCGAACAATGCTATCTCATTCCTCGATGGAATATGAGTTATATGTGCTAGAAGCTACAGTGGATAAAGCATAATGGCTTCGGGATCTCATGTATGATCTTCCATTGGTTGGTGCACAGATTTTGGTGGTACCGATATATTGCGACAACCAGGCAACTGCAGCGGTGGCATCAAATGATCTCTTCAATGGTAAGAAAATGACTGTGTAACTGAGGCATAGGGTAGTGAATGATCTTATCAAGACTGGAGTCATTGCCATAATAGATGTTCAGAACCAGAAGAACCTGGCGGATCCATTCACCAAAGGTCCCAAGCGCTAGCTGGTCGAGGACACAAAAATCAAAATGGCCTTGAAGACACTCTGATATTGTGTCTTTGTACTTCTACCATAAAGTTTTATGCTATTAGTTCAAAGAAAAATCTACTAGAAATATAGTTTTTGGTTCAAAGAAGGATCATTGACTGGGAGAATATAAGGAACAATGGGTAGTCTTGTGAGACATTGAGGGATTACAGACCCAGAACTACTGTTGTCAACTATTTGTTCTTTGATTAGAACAAGTCATGTGGGAGGATGGCTTTGACGCCTTAATGAGTTCTCAGGCATTTTAAATATCTGGCATACTTTATAGGAAGTACGGGTTGCATAACACTACAAAGGATCATAGTACTCTATGCTACAGTGGGGTGACGCAATATGAGGTACCTCAAGAGGGTAAAGCCTCGGCTTTGGGCCATGTCACAGTGGTGTAGCACCGTACATAGGCAGGTAGCCTAATGCTATAGAATAAAAAGTGGTAGGCAGTACTATAAATAGGTCGGTGACCTCATGTTACAGTGGTGTGACACTACCAGGAGGCAAAAGATGAAAGCCTCGGCAACACGAGCCATGTCACAGTGGCATAACATCGTAAGGAAGTACAATGCTTCATGTTGGATAGTATGACACTACAAAGAGGTTGGGGCCTCATGCTACAGTGGGATGACACCACGATGAGGTATAGCCTCGGCTTTGGACTATGTCATAGCGGAGTGTATGAAAAAAGATATATGCCATCTTATGAGGGAACACTTATAGATATCCGAGATACATATACCAAAACCAGACGTGCTCAGGGCCTTTAATGTGCAACCGGAAGCATAACTGATGTCATTATATGAGTGGAAAAAACTGCTGTTATGATGCAGAATTTAAGGCTTAGTCCATTCTTGTATTATACTGTTATTTGACCCATTCAAAAAGATTCAAGTCGTAAGCGACATCTATCCTAATGCATGATGGGCAGTCACTGTAGGGAACAATTTGAGATATGTGAGGATTATTGGTATTTTTTTCCTTTGGACTAGAGAAACATAGTCCAACATTAGCTATCCCACTAAGTGGGTATCTCAAAATAATGATTTGCTTGTGTTAAGGTGTGCACATGGGGTGTAGTGGGGCACTTGTGGGTGCCATGTGGGGGTGTTTTCTAGGAAGAAAAATGATTAACTCCTCAAAGAAAGCATTTATGCTTTTTTTCACACTCATGGAAGAATTTTCTTAGGAGCTAAGTCCCGACTCGGACTCGTACTCGAACTGGGACTCGGGCTCAAGGGTGTAAATTGGCACTTTGTTGGCATACTTTACACTTAGTATGTCAGCATCATCACATGGCGCTTGTGCGCATTTGATGCACTCATGCGCTCGTTTGATGCATGAATTGCCAGCGTTGCTGCTTGCGTGGGAGCATGTATGGGCGCATGAGCAAGGTAATGAGCAGGTGTTGTGTGGGCGTATTGGCAGGGTGCTGAGGTGGTGCTGCACAGGCGTATACACAGCTATGTACGGCCAAGCGCGGCTATACGCATGTTATGCTCGACCATGCACGGCTATGCGCGAGCTAGGCACAACTATGCGTGGGCTATGTGCAGCTATGTGCGTATGTACTAATGTGCTGCTATACTGTTGCGCACAAGGGCTACTGCATTGCTGGCTTATGCGCGCGGGAGCAGTTCGGCTGAGCTGCTGTGCACATATGCGTAGAGAGCGTGGTTGGCACATAATCCCCCTGATTGTGGGATTTGAATTGTTATGGAAAGATTGGGCTGTTATTTCAGATCTATTTTTATGGTAATTAAATTAAATTCATTCCTATCTTCTCGTAATCAGTTGGCAGACAGATTTAGGGTTTTTTTTCCTATGCCTATAAATACTCTCTTCGTAGCCCATTTGAGAACTTACTTTAAAAATTATGAGACAAAAAGAGTTGTTATTGCTGCTGATATTGCAGTATAAGGAGTTCATGCGAGTCCAGAAAGGAGGTGACATCGAGCATTTCAGAAGTTCTTCGAGAACTTGCTGGTTCATGGGAGTAGATCGTGTTGGGGAAAATCTTACTTTGAGTAACAATGATCTTTATCACCCCAGCAAGCAGAGATCCGTCATCTTCTTTTACTTCCACTTTTGTTTATTTGTAATTTGTTCTGTCTTAATTGTAACTGTGTTTGCAAAGAAGAAAGGAGATTTCTTTCTGATTATTGTAATCTTCTGCAAGTTGTAATCAGAGTTGATATATTATAGTTCTTTGTTGGAATCGATGATTCAGAGGGCAAACTTGTTTGCTGGAAATTCTGTATCTCGACTAGAACTTAAGGATCAAATAGAGGGTAGACTGTAAAGTTTACTGGAACCTTTATTCCTGTCCCGTTCTACCATCTTTTGACTAAGCCTCAAGACTAACAATTTATATCATAGAAGGGATTCTAGAGGGCATTAGAATTACTGTAAACTTTAATGCAAAGATCCTACTTCAGTACTAGAGTTCATTTTCCTGTTTCTTTAGCACCACAGTTTATTGCTACAGCACAACGTGGTAAAAAACCCATTTTTTGAGGTTTCCTCAGAGGTTAAGGTGTTCATATATATTAGGTGATCCAATTTATATGATGAATGTATTCAAGAACAGTTACTCCTTATGAATAATAAGCAATATCTATTAATGATAGTGAACTTTCAAAAAAGATAAAAGAATATGTATAGGCTGCCATTTTTCCTCTTAATAAACTTCTTCTAATTATAATATTGCTCTAAATATAATGAGGATATAAATGCCAATTTTGGATGTGCACTCGAATATGGAGGATGGAAAAAAATAGAAGAATAAATTTTTTTGAAGGAAAGGAAAGGGTAAGGCTAAATAAAAATTACAAGGAAAAATTAGCAGCCTAATTTTAAGAAACGGCATCGGAAGTTTGGAAAGAAGAAGTTTATTAAGAGGAAAAAAATTCGAAAAGGATGTAAATGTTTCAAGTGCAATAAGGAAGGCACTTTGCTAATGAATGTCCTAATTACATACAAACAATAGTTATTGGCGACCTTGATAAATATGGTATCAACATAGGAACCATTAACGATATTAATAGTGATACTTCTGCCTCTTCTATATATGAAATAGAGTTTATGTATTTTGATGAACAATCATGTGATTCAGATGAACAATCTGAAGATGATATATATAGTTCCATAAAGCATTTAAAGATCATTAAGATTACTATAAATAAAACCCATAATCAAATTAGAATGACACTTTTAAATGATACTGCAATTTTACCTCAAAAAGAAGGAATATCTGCGGAATATACTCTCTAGACTAGTAAGGGCCTGTTTGGATAGGCTTTTAAACTCACTTTTATGAGTTTAAATGCAATAATCCTCCAAAATACTGTTTGGCAACGTCCACTTAGAAATAGTTTTCAAAAAAAAAAAAAATCAAACATTGCACTCTGAAAAGTTGCTTATAGGAAGTAGCTAAAAGCTACTTTATAACTAACTTTTCAGAGTTATCAATGAAAAAGAGGGCCCCACCCCACCCACATCCAAGCCCCCCTCTCCCCCAACTCTCTTGATCTCTTTTTCTCTCTCCTCATCTAGAGTAAACTCTGGAGTGCCCTCTCCTCCCCCACTCTCTCTCTCTCGATCGAAGAGGACGACGATCAACGCGGACGATGACTCGACGGGGACAACGACTCGAAGAACTCTGTGGGGTTGTCGAGGGCGGTAGTGGGGTTGTCGAGGACGGTGGCGGTCGTTCTCCGGCCACAGGTCGAGGCAACCTCGATTTAGGGTTAGCGTTCCGTCGGTAGAGGAGAGAAAGGGTGGGTGGCTACTTGACACGATGAATGGAGCTACTCGAGGACGGTGGTGGAGAGCTGCTCGAGGACTGTGGTGGGAGGAGTTGGACACATGAAATACCGGACAAAGGGACACATGAGAACCCAAACTATTTTCTGAAAAAATAAAAATATATAAAAAAAATTATGAAATTTTCTTAACAAACATAATTTACAACTTTGGTTTCTAAAAACCAATTTCCAGATGAAAGTAACCAAACGCATACTTAACATTTCTATACTCAGAAAACAACTTTATAACTTATTTTCAGAAAACTGTTTTCAGAAAGAAATTTAAAAAAAACATATTCAAACGGACCCTAAATCTTTTAGGATTCAAAGATATCATACATACCAAGCCAGATGAATCTGCAGGCGAACAACGAGAACCCAATAAAAAATAATCAAGGTAATGTTTCTGCTAGAATTAATCAGACATCCATTAGACCATTATCTATGAGACCCTCTGTAGGAACACCACAGGCTATACCACGTCCATACATACCCTATAACGACGTTCTTATCAAAAACTGGTAAAACACATAGGTGGAAGAAGAGATAAAACAATATGGGATAGATTTAATAGATGTTATAGAGTAGTACAGATCAAGGACATCAGAGATGCTAGCCATTGGCTCTCATAAATTGATTTTTTTTTTCTCTGAGAACTAGAGAAATTTCTTCCTGAAAAAAGGAACACTTGATATCCAACAGATGGTTAGAAAGATTATCAATTTTACATCAACATCTAGATCAATAACTCTTCATACTCGAGAAAAGGATCTTTTTTTTTTTCAGAACCACAACTACTCAAAGAGAACTTAGCAGTATCATATCACACCTTCGACCTAATAATCTAGTTAATTTCAAAATAAGAGATATTCATGATCTACTCAAATTGCTACACATAAATATAGACAAGCTAGAAGAATTTTACGCAGAAGTGATGGTACAGGAGATGATTTCTATGTACCAACGGCTGCTTATTGATGATAAAAGACTAGTATTTTTTAATAAACTTGAAGATACTGACATTAGTAAATTTTTTGATGGTGAGGAACTAATTCTGAACAAGAATAAATCTCCTAGAATCATTGCCTGCTTTGGTAAAATTTAGAAATATAAAAGTCATAAGGATTAGTCATTGACGTATATATTAATCTCTCTGTAGACATGATTTTGAAGGTAGTATCCCTGATATATGTGTCAACGCGGCTATTTCTCAGTCAACAAAATTTCAGACCTGGGAATAAAGACAATATGCCAAGCTTTTCTAGGCATATCAGACCTGGAAAATGAACAAGCTTACTGAAGATATTGCTTATTATTCATAAGGAATACATGTTCAAAATATGGAGCATTTGGGAATTAAGACAATATGCCAAGCTTTTCTAGGCATATCAGACCTAGGAAATTAACAAGCTTATTGAAGATATTGCTTATTATTCATAAGGAATAACTGTTCTCGAATACGTTCATCGTATAACTTGGATCACCTAATATATATGAACACCTTAACCTCATTATATGTATAGCCCTACGGTGGGCGCTAGTATGACCAGTAATACCACAATGTCCAAGGTGGTAGTGGGGGGTACTATGATAAGTCGCAGAATTGTGGGTCAAAATGGACAGAATGCACCTTAATTCTTTCAGAAATGGATGAAATCTATTTTCGAACATTTTTCCTTTGTAGTAGTGTATATTGATGATATTTTAGTCATTTCCAATACCAAAGAAGAGCATAAAGAGCATCCCTTACATGTTTGCAAAATAATACTTGTAGAAGCATGGAAAATTTGGATCCATGCATCCAACAACCATGCGTCCCACATTCGACTCAGAAGAAACCAGGCCGCAGGATGACCATGCCTTAGAGAAAAAGCAGCATCTATAAAACCAAATATTGACCGCCTAAAGGCCTGACAGCAAGATTACGTCTGACATAGAATCCTGACAAAAAAGATTTTCTGAACGCTTCAGAAAATATGATCACACTAAGCGACAAGAAGCTTTCGTCAGACTAATAATGACTTCTGACAAGCATGCAACACCATGTGTATGAGCCCTCAGGCGTCCCAGACTCCATGCGCTCCGTGCGACTCTGGCCCTATGCATCCCAGACTCCATGTGACTCTGGCCCTCTATGTTCCAGACTCTATGTGTTCCATGCGACTCTTGCCCCATGCATTCCAGACTCCATGTGTTCCATGCGTCTCTGGCCCCATGCGTTCTAGATTCCACGTGTCCCATGTGCCTCTAGCCCCATGCGTTCCAGACGCCATGCGTCCCATGCGTCTTATACTCCAAACATCCAATGTGGCAAGGTTTCCTGAAATAAAATCTTTTTGTCCCAATTTTCTCCAACTGAATGTGGGCCACATGTCAAGCTAACAAAGTCACGCAAACAGAAGACTAGAATTGCTAAGATCTCCCACAAACAGCAAATCCCAACAAAACGTCCACGTAGCAGCTTGCCCTGGATTCAACCCATATCATGTGTCCACAGTTGCAACCGTATTCTGTTGAAGGAGCCCCATGCGACCACCAAACAGAGGCACATGAGGCACCTATAACCCATCAGCATGATGGCTATAAATAGGAACAACTTGGACGTTCCCAACGGCTGTCTTTTCTGCTTCAGAGAGAGATACCATAACCTCCCAAAGAGTTACGTAAGTGCACACAAGCTCAGGAGAGAGAAGAGAAGAGAAGAGAGCATCCTCATTCCCTTGTCAGACCGTCAACGGAGTAAAGAAGCCACCACAACGCTCGATCTCCATCGTCACACTACCCAGATTAAATATTATACTTAGATCTTCTGCTTAGGACTTCTTCGTACGTTTGTTTGTTATTAAACGAAAGTGTACCTAAAGGTACTTTTAATGGCGAATACTACTGGATAATTGCGTCATTCTTAGACCCAGAAGATTGAGCTGTTCAAAACTGAAATTGACTTTTTAGGAAAAACTTTTAAGAATGGACAGATCATTTACAACAGCATATTTATACTAAAATTAAATATTTTTCTAATAATTTTAAAACCCTTAAAGAACTTCACAGTTTTCTTGGATTACTTAACTATGGAAAAAATTTCATTCCTTATTTATCTGCTAGAATAAAACATCTTCAGGATAAACTTGCTGCTGAACAAGACAAGTATAAAGAATCAACTGGTGAACAACCAAGACGATAGAATACGGATAAAATTCCAATATCATTGGATAAAAGAGAATTGACGAAATTACTAAAATAAAGGAATTAGTTAAAACTAAAATTTTCCTTTATTTTCTATTAGATGATGATACATTAGTTTTAAGACTGATGCCTTAGATAACTTTTGGGCAGGAGTACTAATTGCTAAACATAAAGAAATTGTGGCCTCTACATATGGTAAGTTTACAAAAATCCAAATAAAATATGCTACTTATGACAAAGAATTACTAGAGGTTAAACTTGCTATTAAAAGCTTAAAAATTTATGTTTTATATAGACACTTTGTGATTGAAACTGATAATAAATCAGTAGCACAATTTCTGAAAAAGAAAACTATTAATAATCCTGAAGAAAATCTTCGAAGAATTAGAATAATAATGTATCTAGAAATATTCAATTATAATGTCAATTATATTCCAGGCTATACTAATTTCTTAGCAGAGACTCTTACCAGGTTATGAACCATGAATGGAATTTTTTAGAAGAACTTCAAGGACCTATTTGAAGAAATGAAAAGACAAGAAGGCTTTGAAGAAGTTGCCTCCAAAATACAAAAAGAAGGGAGGTAGAATACTCTAATGCTGCACTTTCCTCTATGGTTGAACAAACCCAGAAATATTTATCAAGGTCATCAATAACTATTGTTTGTATGTTATTTGGACATTCATTAGTGAAGTGTCCTTCCTTATTGCACTAGAAATATTTACATCCTTTTCGATCATCATATAACTTGGATCACCTTTTATTGTTTTTATCATTTCATGCTTCTGTCCGTTTTGACCCATATTTCTTTGGCTTGTCGCAGTACCCCCACTACCACCTAGGACATTGTCTTGTGGCATACCATGGGTTTATGGCAGGGTTATGTCTCAAAAAATTTCAACTACATACATATACTGCCTTCTTTACAGAACTGGAGCATAACATTGGTCGTTTCCTATACCATGTGTAAGGATTTCGGCATAAAATTCCCGAGAAACAATAAAAGGTGGTTCATTGCTATTTTTTGAACATATTCAAGAACAGGTATCTAAGCTATAATACTAGAAAGTAGATTAATAATACTTATAAAGTAGAACCAAAGAAAGATCTTTATACATAATGTTAGGATAGATATTAATAAGATAAAACAAAGGTTAGATAGTAAACAACCTTACACTAATCCTCAGGAAGGATGAAAGATAAACTAAAAAAATTATTGGCCCTTCAACATCAATATATTGAGGTACTCATCGAAAGAGAAAAATAAAATAAAAATAGAAAAAATTAATAAAAAATATTATTGTAGTTTTATTAAACTCCATAATCGTGAATTACTAGGAGAAATTGATGAGCAAGTAGTTTACTGTTTTTACGATAAATATTCCTCAGCCATTGATTATTTCAAATAAAAATATTCTTAAGAGAATTCACATAGTTCTTTGGATGGTTAAGATATTGAGCATGAATACTTTAACATTCTTAATAATTAAGAAGCTAGTAGTAGTGGTGGAGCTCTTACAACCTTAGAAGGAATACCCAATACTGAAGTAGGATCTATTGGTCCACCGGTAGAAAGTATTATGCCCTCTAGAATCACTCCTACAAGCGACCTAGATGATTATCCAGCTTTTCGTCCTGAATCTAGGAAAGAATGGGCTAGATATCACAAAGCTAACAATAATTTTGACAAAGAACCTTCTAATGGACTCATTTTTAACCTCAATAATATTCCACACAAGAAGATAAAAGAATATGTAGGAAGTTGGGGACAACAGAGGAATAATCTATCAATTACCAGGAACCATAAATTCGGCTTAATTTATCCATTATGCAACTAGTTTTTGAAAAGCTAGTTCCAGAGCATGGCTACGAGGACTTGAAAATAATAAGGATAAGATTAATGAAATAAAAAATATGAAGGATGGACAGGCGGCCTTAACAGAAATAATGAGTCTTGTATTAGCTGATTTTACGGGAGAAGAAGGTGATGAAGATAAAGATTATGAAATCTTGTTACATAAAATGATCTTATGTGATATATGTTTACTTGAAGAATTTGTCACCAAATACATTGGATTTATATTTTATTTAAAAAAGGATAGCCATAAAGATTTCTGGATTAAAGAATTTTTTAGAAAAATTTCCTACCCATGGAATAATATCATAAAGGATACCTATGATAAATTGTGAGGTAATATACATACTACAGGAATGCTTAAAAAAACATGTATGAGTACGACGGAGCAAGTTGGTGAACAAGCTAAAGCGCAAAAACAAATGTAAAAGACCATTACAAAATCAAGACATGTTGCACTATATATAATGAGGATATAAATGCCAATTTTGGATGTCCAGCCGAATATAAAGGATGGAAAAATAGAAGAAGAAATTTTTTCGAAGGAAAGGAAAGGGTAAGACTAAATATAAAATTACTAGGAAAAAATGGAAGCCTAATTTCAAGAAACAGCATCAGAAGTTCGAAACGAAGAAGTTTATTAAGAGAATTTTTTTTCGAAAATGATGTAAATGTTTCAAGTGCAATAAGGAAGGATATTTTTCTAATGAATGTCCTAATAACATACAAACAATTATTATTGATGACCTTGATAAATATGGTATCAACATAGGAACTATTAATAGTGATACTTATGCCTCTTCTATATATGAAATAGAGTCTGTCTATTAGGATAAACAATTTAAAGATGATATATATAGTTCCATGAAGCATTTAAAGATCAATATGATTACTATAAACAAAACCAATAATCAAATTAGAATGACACTTTTAAATGATACTGCAATTTTACCTCGAAAAAAGGAATATATGTGGGATATACTCTCTATACTAGTAAATCTTTTAGGATTATAAGATATCATACTTTAGAAATTCCACTAGATATTAGAATATTTTTACCCTTGAGATGTTATGGTATAATACATAATGTACCCTTGCACGCTAATAAAAATATATTCATTACCCATGGTTTTATAGAACTGTCTCAAAAAATAATGTTTTCATAATAATAAAAAATACTTCTTTTAAGGATAGATATTACTTAAATGAAAAAGGGTGATCCAATTGGACTATTGGCTATACATAAGTATGTCCCTATTATAGAAGAAAATTTACCTAAACAAAGAAATACATTTCCATATTCTCCTGGAACCAGTACTAGAGAACCACTTGATGGTTACTATGAATTTAGAATATATATTAATACCTTAACCTCTGAGGAAACCTATAACTATAATATTCCAAATAGTGAATGTGAGCAGTTTGAAATAACTGACGAAGATTAAGAAAAGTTAAAAGAAGCTATTCCGCATTCTGATAAAAAGAAGTTTATAAATCTATTTCTTTTCAGTCTCGATTTCTCAATAAACATACGTATATATTCGAAAGAATGCAAGAAAATATAGAAATAAAAGGAGATACAGATTTTTCTTTTATTAATTTATTAGACAAAAGGAAAATAGAAAAAAATAAAGAATAAATATCCCAAAATGAGATATTTACATATTGGTTTAATACAACTTAAGATTACAGGACTATTCCGAACAGGAATTGACACTCTTATTTTAGTCGTTTGTATGGCTGAAAAAATTATTATTAATCCTCTTAATAGCATTATAGGAGGAGCTAAATCTAATTTACTTAATAGATTATTTTGGATCAATATACATCCAGATTTTTCTATAAGTCTTGACGACCAGAATATAGAGAAAACTTGTACTTTATCCGTTAATCTTCAAGGAATTAAATTATTACCAGGATCTAAGATTATTAGTATACAATGGGAATATTGTATGGCTTTAAATGACACTCCTACATTTAAGTCCATTACCCCAAAGAATCTTGTAGGGTTATTTGAGGTTGGAATGGGTAAAACTATACAACACAAGCATGTTATGCTTGAACATCTTAAGCTTGATAAGAAATGAGAGTTTTCGTTAAATTCCTAAAATAAAATATTGGGATACACACGAAATATTTTATTGCATTAGGAAATACAATCTCTACCACCATCAAAGGGGGAAAACAATACTATAAGATTCTGAGGCCACTACCTCGAATACTACAATTACTAGATCCAATTCCGTGGATAATCTAGTAAATGTTAAGCTTACTCCTAGTATTTTACACGATATACAACATAGATTAAGCCTTAGTACTCCAGTAGAAGGAAGAATTAAAACTATGTTAGATAACCAACAATCTTATAATAGGACAAAATGATTGTCAAAATTTCTTTATCACAAATAAAGGATAGACGTAGAAATTTGATTCAATAATTCCATGAATAAATCCACTATGATTCATTCCCTTGATCTAAAAACTAAAGCCCAATTACATATTTATATATCACTGACAATATGTATTCATGACTATCAAGAATTTACTATTCATGCTCTGGTTGATACGGGAGCAGAGGCTAGTTGGTTACAAGAAATATTTATACCACATAACATATGGATAAAGCTTGATAAACTCGAAAAACTAAATGATTTTATGGGAAGACAAGTTCTCATTAATCACAAGGTGAAAAACCTTGATGTCCAATTTTTGAATCTTAAAGGACAACCCAATAGTTATAAATTTGATTGTCCTTTTACCTAAAGATTTTGATAGTGATTGTTTTATTGGTATGGATAACCTTAGGCATTATCCGCCCTATAATACATATACTTTTGAATTGATGAAATTTCTATTCCTAGAGTTCATTTTCATATTTCTTTAGCACTACAGTTTATTCCCCCAGCACTGCGAGGTAAAAACTCATTTCTATTATAGACCAAACAACGGTCTGTACCTATAATCTTTCGAATAACAATAATTTGCAAAAAAATATTTATGGAATGTTAGAACCATTATTTTCTGATAATCATCTGAAAGCTTTTGAAAAAGCACCACGATATTGTAAGATTGAACTATTAGAACAATATGCTGAATCCAAAGTTAGAGTAAATAGTATTATGGTTTCTCCTTCTGATGGAGAAGAATTTGCCAAACAAATTAACGAACTCCTCAAACATAAGCTTATTAGAAAAATCTTTAGTACGCACTCCTCTCCAACATTCCTTGTCATGATTCATTCTGAAATAAAAAAAGAAAAGTTAGAATGGTAATTAATTATAGAAAATTAAATAGCTATACTAAATTCGATGGTTATTTCATACCGTCGGCTGAGCACTTGATTAAACAAATTCAGGGTGCTAAATACTATAGTAAATTTGATGATAAATCTAGTTTTTGGCAAATAAAATTAGAATATAAGAATTCTACTGAATTAATTGCATTTAGCTGTCCACAAGGACATTTTAAATGGCTTGTTATGCCTTTTGGATTAAAAAATGCACCTTAGATCTTTCAGAAATGGATGAACTCCATTCTCTGACATCTTTCCTTTGTACTCGTTTCTATTGATGATATTTTAGCCTTTTTCAATACCAAAGAAGAGCATAAAAAACATCTCTTACATGTTTGAAAACTACTACTAGATAATGACGTCATTCTTATACTACCAAAATAAGTCAAATTAGCGACATATTTAGCGACTCCGGATTAAGACGTCGCTAATATTATATATTTTAGCGACATAATAACATGACGTCGCAATACGTTATTGTTGGCGACATTCAGCGACGTCTAGTGACTACGATTAATATTATGGAAATGGACGTCGCCGAGAAGTCGCCAAAAGTCGCTATGTTTTTTAAATCAGCGACGTTCCGTGACGTTTCTACATGTACGCCGTCGAATATTATAAACTAGCGATATTTAGCGACGCTTATATTAGGCATCGCTAAATTATTTCATATAGGGTTTTGATATTTCATTTTCCCTACTTTTTTGTCCCCAAAATTTTAAATTCAGCGACGTCTGGCGACACTTTATACCGTCGTCGATTTACGCGGTCGGTTCAAATTCTGATTTCTACCCTAAAATGTCTCTAATCGTCGCTGGACGTCGCTATATAGCGACGATTAGCGAAGTGCATATTAGACGTCGGTAAAATCCTAGAAATTTAGGTGTAATCCCCCTAAAATTCAACTAAGGTAATTATAGTAAAAAAATTTATATTTTATTTTATTTAAAAAGTATTAGTATTTTTATTAGTGCATTTACAAAATAGTTATTTGATTTTAGAAACCCCTTTTTCCGTTGCAATCAATTTAGATGGGCAACGTAACCTCAAATCCTAAAACAGATTTATATAATCCCTAGCCAACATGACCTACTAAGCGCATGATTTCGGTGTTACATTTATTCGAGTCCCTACAGGCTCCAAAAATAATATTAAACACCATGCGTATTTATTTAGTTAAAATCCGACCATTCTTGAATAATTAAACTAAACCGAGACCGAACCCCAATTTGAACCCTTAAACCAATTTGTCTAGCCCATGCATAATACCACACACCCATCCCCCATATTTTCACATACCAAACGCTATTTTTTCCACACAAAATCCCATATTTTACTCTATTTTAATCTAAATTCAGCTTTTACCTATTTTGGCATATTCCAATGGACCATTTTACTTATATTGTACCTCATGTACACCACATAGGAGGGGGGACCAACCCCAAGGAGGTTTTTCCACCAGTTATACAAGTTTTATACACCCTCACCTCCTTTTAACTATTGGATTTTAGCCTATATCCATCCATCCATTTATTCTTTTAATACCAACACACACACACACACACACACACACACACACACACACACACACACACATATATATATATATATATATATATATAACCTATTCTAACCTAGGAATCCTACGTCCATGCAAATTTGCAGCCCACCCCTCCATTCTCTTCACATGTGCTTCCTCTCCTTTCTATCTTCTTCTCCACATCTCCATCTCCTTCTTCCTCCCACCACCGACAACACCACCACCATCGACAACAATACCACCCCCGACAATAACACCAACCCGACAACCTCCTCCCCCTAACCCGCGGCCGACAGTAGCAACAGTCGCCCCTGACAGCCATGCACCACCTCTCTACCACCCCATGGTCGCTCTCCTTCAACTACGGGTCGACCTAAAGGCGGAGTAACTCCTTCGTGAAGTCGAAAACCTGTAGGACGTCAACTGAACCCCGTAGGCATCAAGACTTGGTATGTTGGTCAAAACATCCTTCCTTCATGTATGTATGTATATGTTAGAGAACCAAGAACCCATCCATGCATGATCAAGAACCCCCTCCCTTCTTGTATATAACACATGCAACCTACTAATTGATCATGCAAGCACATTCATAGGTTTTGTTAAGTTGAATCATGCAATATGAGTTGTTAAATTTTAAAGAATTTAAATTCATATTTTAATATTAATTTAAGAAATTATTGGGTGTTATTTTAGATTATATATATATATATATATATATATATATATTAAGGCATGTATATTAGGGTCTTAGACTATGGACAATTAATCACTAAGTTGTAAGGAACTTGTACGTGTGTATAGCATGCGTAAAATAACGAATATGTATATATATAAAAATATGCATGCAATTATAATATTAAATTATATATATTATTTAAGTGTATGTGTGTTCTTTATGTTATGGTTGAACACAACATGGGGTGTACGACAGCGTACGACGTACCACACTAGTCATGCGTAGTGTCATTGGCACCAATAACGCGACGTGGTTGACGAGCGCGTGATGACTCTATAATTTATATAAAAGTAGTTAATATTAGAATTAAGAATTTATTTATATATTACTGACAGGGCACGTCGGAGACGCAGCACCATCGGACGTGGACTTGGGACTCACTACATCACAGCAGCAGACAAAAGGCAAGTGTACCTTGCCTTGTTCACACTAGATTTTGGTCTAGTTATTTTCTTTTTTGTTGTTTCTTTTATTGCTTGTAATTGTTATGACCAAGGACCGCCACGATACTTAGCTTCCGGATTATATTCGGGTGCCGACTTTCGTACGTGGAGTTCGGGTATCGTTAGTTGCATTGCTAGCGCTTACCTTCTCGTGCTACTCTTGCATGATTTATCGTAGGACACTATACTCGATTTTTATGCACATGAGCCACTCTTGAGATATTCGAGGATCCCGACTTCTATTTTAGGACAAGGCTGGAGACTTGTACTATTATTTATACCTTGACTTGATAGATATATATTGTCTTGCGTTTCGTGACATGAGGCGTGAGATACATGAGGTTAGAGAGAACTTACCGTACCACTGGGCTACCAAACTCTACTAGTATTATAGTACTGCAGGTACCTTGATGGGGCTTGTACGTACCTACTACTATTATTACTACTATCACTAGTACCCCTAGTATATGTATGAAACCCGGTGGTTTAGCGGACGAGTACGTTTTTACTTGCATACACATAGATGTATTATGTTAGATACCCTGAGCACACCTCTTTTCATTATTTTTTATCATTTACTGTACTTGGCTTGAGTTATTCTTGTACCTTGCTATGTCCCCTGAGGACCTGGATCCGGATTATGTCCCCAGGTATAGCTGAGGAGAGTTATTCCGAGGTTTACGGGACAGGAACTGACGTTGGAGCAGTACTTGCATCAGTGGACGAGGTTGTGCTCGAGGATTTCTCTTGAGCACAGTTACTATTTTATTTTATTTTCATGTTCTTAGATATTGAGACTTGTTTCTGTGACCACTGGATAGATGTGCTCAATTTTATTTCTTTTCTTTAGTTTTGATGACGGGTTGTTCCCCGTGATATTATATAGTTTTGGACTTGTGATGGACATTTTTCTTTATTTATTTTCTTGACTATTCTATCTCCTTGTATTGTGATTACGGTATGTGGATGAGATTACAATCTACCTAACTTACAATAATTTTTGGACTTGTTTCTGTGACCTCTGGATAGATGTACTCAATTTTATTTCCTTTCTTTAGTTTTGATGACGGGTTGTTCCCCGTGATATTATATAGTTTTGGACTTGTGATGGACAGTTTTCTTTATTTATTTTCTTGACTATTCTATCTCCTTGTATTGTGATTACGGTATGTGGATGAGATTATATACTGTGACAGGAGTAGTAGACTTTATTTATCTATATTACAGCTTAAGTTTTAATTTTGAGGATAAAATTATTGTAAGTTGGGTAGATTGTAAACCCCCTCACCCAAAAATAGGTATTTTGTGTGTATTTTATATTTTTTGTATTTATTTTAGATTTTTTATTAAATAAAACTCAATAATATTATTAGGATACTTCACTGTGGTTTGGACATTAATAATATAGGATGGCCCCAAAATATGTAACTCCCTTCATAAGGAGTAGCCTACACAGGAGACACTACCTGCAGGATCTTATCGTGGCACAAATATTCGACCCCTTTGTGTTAGTATGACATTAGTGTAACGACCATAGATTAATTGTTAAATATTCAGATATATTATTTATATAATTTAATTGTGGTTATTTTCTAATCCCAACTTCCTACAATTAGCATCCCATAATTCCCCGTGCCAAGTTAGGCATTTTTTTTTTAATAGATTTGCACAATATTGACTATTATTCTATTTAGTGGATAACCATTTATTAATTACTTAGTTAATTAGATAATATAATTATTTGATTTATAGCTATTAAAAATTTTACAAAGTAATTTTCTAGAATTTATTTTGTGTGCAAATATTATTTTTGGGATTTTTAACATCATCTATAAATATAAATATATATGCTAATATATATATATAGTTATTAGTAATAATAATAATAATAGTAATAATAATAATAATATTAATAGTAATAATAATAATAATAGTAATAATAGTGATGATAATAATAATAGTATTAGAATAGTAATAATAAAAGAAAAAGAATTAAATAGAAGAGAAAATGAAAAGAAAAGAAAAGAAAAGAACAGAAAAGAAAAAGATATTAACTAAAACCTAATACTAATCATTAAAACCCTAACTACCAGTTCCTATATAACTAACAAAACCCAATTTCCTTGACTACCCAGATCCCCAACCCCCAAAGCACCCGTTAACCCCCCTTTTCCTTATATATACATATACATATACAATTAAAACCCTAACTCAAAACTCTAAACCCTAACCGTACCCCAGCCCCGCGCCCCGACGACCGGCCGCCCCTCCGGCCGACCATCCCGCCCTGCCGCAGCCGTCGTCGCAGTCCGCCCCCGCGCCGCGTGCGTAACAGCACAGTTCTGGCCCCCTATTCACGGTATCATATATCCCTTATCTCTCATCCTTTTCTCGAGCAGTTTGTTCGTGTATGTTCACAACATAACCCTCTAGGATTTTCTTTCAAGCAGGATGAGTTTTCGTGTCCTAGATTGGTCAAAAATTCAACCAAAAAATGACCGAAACTGACCAAAACAGTCCAAAATTTTAACACCAAACCCCCATGTTCACACCCAATTTGCCACCAACCTGTTTAATATTTTAGAAAACTAATTAAAGGGTTTTTCTTCTTTATATAACCGAGATTTTTTTGTTTTTTTAGTTTTTGTTAATTTGTTCTATGTGTTAAATTATTCGGCCTCCAAATGGAACAAAAACTTATTTTTTAAAATATTAGAAAATTGTGATACAGAGCGCGTCCTGCCAAACGGGACCACCTTGTCGCGTACCAATTACACCGAAAGGCGTGTATGGTATGTCCTGACGTGTGAACTTTCGTGAAAACTGATTTGGACGTGTGTGCGCGTCAGAATCAACCCGTATCCGTAAAAAATCTATGTATCACGACTTTTATAAAATACCACCCCACTTTGTGTACGCTCGTCATAATGCGACGAAACTTGCGCCATTGGATTCGTGGTATTACGCTGGTCCTGTGACCCAAGTTTCATGCGATTCTCGCAGGTCCCACAGTTTGACTTGAAGGACAAATTTGTGATCGGCTCACCGAAACCCAAAATTGGACATACCGTTGAGTTCGTATCGACGTTTAGAATTTGTTTGACCTATAATTTGTCCCATTTAGAGACTTTTACCTCTAGCACACTTTTCGCTGCAAAGTGGCCCACCTGTGGACTCGCTTTGACCCAAAATTACCGTTTTTTCTCTATGTCCAAATTGGACGAAAGGGTAGTATTTTCTAGCTATCACGCTTATTCTGAGAACGTTGGTGATATTTATTTCAGCATCCGGAGACGTTCAATCTGATGCCATGGTTTCTGATCCCTTTGTGCTTGACGTCTAGACGCTTACACTTTGCAGCTTTCTTGCCAGGCAAGTATACCTTGCCAAATTGCTTATAGTACTTTGTATATTAATTATATTTTCATATATTCATTGCATGTGTGTTTTCTTTCAGTCATTATTATATATTATATATGTTGACACATACTT